>OY744523.1:63660797-63665797 GCA_963556195.1 Sepiola atlantica
AAGTAATTACAAAACTAAGACAAAATACGAAAAAGCCGTTTAGAAAAATAGATTTTGTAGTACACCACGTTCTTATCATAACTGCGTTTTATATGTCTTCAATTGATTCACATACTTACATAAACACGGCTGATATATGTAACATGATTATATAGTTATAGAAAAAATATTCAATAAAAAAGTGTACTAAAATATTCGAAGTGAGTATTAATAAATAATTACATCCATCTACAATTGGACATTTAATGCATTTTCTTGTTGAAAAGATGAAAATAAAAAAAGAGAAGATTTCCATTGGAATTTTTTATGAATAGAATTTTCTATTTGATTGTTAAATCATTATTTTTTTCTCAAGAGCTTAAATGTTGATGTGTCTTCTTTTCTCGGGTGTTTTGAAACGTTGCATGAAGTTTTGAATTTGATGGATGAAGGCCTCCGCATCGGCTAAAAGATGAGCCGATTAAATTATTCATTTGTCAGAATTATTCTGACTTCTCTCCATAATGTTTCGTGTTTTCTTTGTCGGTTAATCTGATGTTGATTTTCACACGTGCAGAAAGAAAAGCATTCCCTATGTATATTTCATGTTAAAAAAAGAGATTCGGCTATGTAACTTCATCTAGCGAAAAGCGCATCGGCCCTAAATATAGATAGTTCTCTTGATTGCGCGGATAGCGACACATCTGAGGAAAATACCGTCTAAAAAAATAATAGACATGTTCCAGGCTTATGTTTGAAAGTGAGATTCCGATATTTTTTCTATGGGCCAACTCACCCTTTTTTTAGTAAATAAAGCTGAAATAGCTTGTAAAAAGTATACAAAGTAAAACGAGCAGTTTGAAATCACACACAATAAAGAAGATTTGAATAATATATACTATGATAGTTTTGCTTTTTTTCATCGTATATTTGTTTAGTATACTTGGATTGCTAACGGTATCGTTTTATAATAAAATAAAATAAAACATACACCAAATACATGAGATACATCAGATACTATTTTAATAGTAATTGTCGAATATTGTAGGCTGAGTAATGCGAGGTCAAGTCCTAGTGTTGCACTGCCACTTACCGAACATATAAAACAGTTGTATACACCCATTACTTCGTTGTTAACCTAATTTCTTGATAGTCATTAAAGTACAATTACTCGGACGCGATGTTTTTTTATATAGTGTATTTAAAAAGGCAGTCACAGTAAAACATCGGAGAGAAAACGTGTATACGAGTGAGTGAAAGAGACAGAAAAATAGAGGGCAAGACAAATAGATAGATAGATAGATAGATAGATAGATAGATAGATAGATAGATAGATAGATAGATAGATAGATAGATAGATAGATAGAGAAATAGATAGATAACCACACCATGAGACCTGACTCCTTCTGGAAAGAGCAGTCAGACGCACTCTTCTTCCTATAAATCTCGCCAGCTAAGGTCAAGAAGATATCGCCCCGAATATATAACGTTTTTTTTTTACTTTCCTCTCATATACTATCTGACCATTCAACTTTTACACTCAAACGCGGTTTTTATTATCCAACATGCTGGTGATCTAGCTGCATTTCAGGAGGGAGTTTGCTGTTCAATTGTAGAAAACTAAAAGATTTACAAGATAAGATCGAAGTGTTAATGTGTACATCTATGTCTATGACACTCCTTCAAATATGAATTTCATATATATATATATGTATATATATATATATATATATATATATATATATATATATATAATTGGTCACACAAAAAATGACTTCAAAATAATTGTTATAAATAATACAAACCTTGACATAGTACGTACGTTTGCATATCATATAAAATATCTATATAATAAAAATGAGTATACGTGTGTCCGTCTCTTTTCAACAATCACGTATGCACATTTAATTTTATGACTATAGAAGGAAATGTTTAATATTATTGATATTAATAAACAGATGAATGAAAAAATATTCCCGTATGGGAATTCTAGGTGCAAAGGAGGGGAGTTTTAATCTCAATAGTATCTAATAAAAATAATACAAAAAATAATGTATAATAATTATTATACAGCCACAAAATTATTTTCTAATTATTATTATTATTTTTTTATTATTATTATTATTATTATTATTATTATTATTATTATTATTATTATTAGTATTATTATTATTATTATTATTTGTACTCACTAGAAGTTCTCACACAGGTAATCAATGATTGCTCAAAGACAACCGGTGATATTCCCTGGAGTCTGAGTGACAAGAAGTCTCCCCAGATTTCTAATATTCTCCACCTCTTTTCGATAGCCACCGCAAATAACCTTGCGGTATCGCAACAGGCGTGTACCATTGATGTCTCGCTGGAAAAGACCATTGATCTTCTCTGGGATGTCGGCGGCAAAAAGACCCCGCACTCTCTGCACTTCCAGTTGAGGAATGCATTGTGATGTCCCTCCTCGGTCTTCTCATCCTCTTTGCCACTATGCAAATATATTGTGTGGTGTCAGCCTAGGCTTTTGCCATTTTTATTAATTTTTTATTTTAATTATTATTATTTATTTATTTTTATTTTTTATCTTTTTTAATGTATAGTTTCTGGGGGGTGACTTATGGTGTTTCTTGCTATTTCTGTTCATTGCTTCATTTTTGTGTCGTGTTAGCTGAGGCTGATGTAATTTGTTGGGGGGGGGGCGGCGCGCATGAAGTGATGTTTCTTGCATGTTATGTTCCTTTGTTTGTGATGTGGGTTTTTTTCTGTGGTTTTGTTTTCTTCCTATTGTAGATTGCATGTTACCCGTCGTAGCTTATGCGGGTTGGTTTCCGCATTCGATAAGTTTTCTTAAGATTGCAGTTCTTTTGATCATTGCCGTCATTGGTATAGTTTCAATGATCCCTTTGATTGCAATTTCTCACAGATTTTTCTAGATTTTCTGGGATTCTTCCCAGTGCTCATACGATTATTGGTATTATAATGACTTTCTTCATCCTCCATATGCCTTATAGTTTTCTATCACGTTCCATGTATTTGCATCGTTTTTCTGTTTCTTTTATCTTTACTTTGCGTCTGCGTGAACGGCGAAGTCTACGACTTTTCAACATTTGTCCTTCTTGTTGATTATCATAACATCGAGTCTCCTTTCTTGTATGAGTTTGTCTGTTTGTATATCCATATCCTAGATGATTTTGTGTTTTTCGTTTTCCAGTACTGTTTCTGGTGTGCGTGTGTACCATTTGTTTGCGTATTCGAAATGCAATTGTTTGCACAGTTCTCGGTGTACTACTTTCCCCACACAGTCATGTATGTTATTGTATTATTTTGGAGCACGTTTGCTACATGCACTTCTTATACGATTTACTGGTTCGTCTCTTTGCCCACATTATTATTATTATTGGGGACCCGATTTATAACATCGGGGGACCTATGTTTTGAGGCATTTCCGTCCGTCCGTCCACCGTCCGGATTTTTCACCGCAACCCTCCATTGAATTTCTCTGGAATTTTGCATGAAGTTGTAATTTTGGTCAGGTTAGAAAATGACATTCTCCGATATTTTAAAACAATCTGGTTAGCCTCCCAGGGGGACAAAAGGCCCCGAAATGGCAAAAAATGACATGTGTTGCGCCATAACTTTTCATCCATGCATTCTATTTCTCTGAAACTTGGCCAAAATGTGAAGACAATTGTTCATAATAGTCAAAAAGTATCGCTGACCTTGGAAAATATCTGGTTCGCGCCCCCAAGGAGTCAAAAGCCCCCAAAATGTCAAACATGAACTTTTTCTCCCATAACGTTTGATCCATCCATTCAATTTTTCTGAAACGTGGCCAAAATGTAGAGGCAATTGTTCTGGATATAAAATGAGCATACTGGGCCTCAGAAACTTTCTGGTTCGCGCCCCCAGGGGTGTTAAAATGGGGTCGAAAATGCCCCAAATTGCCCAAATTTATTGCATTTTACACTCGCCACATCGAGTCACATACAGAGGGGGACCACGCATGCGCGGCTTGTTATTATTATTATTATTATTATTATTATTATTATTATGATTATTATTATTATTATGAGCACTATTATTAATATTGTATTTATTATTTGTATTGTTATTATTGTTATTGTATTAGAACGAATAAAGAGAATGTGTTGTATTCTGTTTCTTAGCGATTAGTTATGTCTTCTTATCGAATAGTTTTGTTTCATTTTCTTATTTTGAAATATAGACAAAAATAGATTAGCGAGCAAAAAGATAAAACTATGAAATCAATAGAGACAGTCTAAAAGATAAAAGACAGGTGAAAAGGAATAGCGATATGAAGGTTGAGGGAAACAGTGAACATCGCAAAAAAATTGATAATACATAATATATGTGTATCTTTACATACAACTATACCAACCTCTTATTGAGAAACAAGTTCTAACAATGCTGTTTTTCTTGTAGACTTTCCCGGTGAATAAGTGGTGTTAAGCTGTAACACAACTAAAATAGTTCATGTAATAAAATTGAAATGTAGATGTGTACAACATATACACTGTTATTGTGATACACATTTTATTTTTATTTGACCATTCACAGTCGTATTTGATTTTTTTAAACAACTATATTGTTTCGCTTCTGTCAATATAACAGAGAAATAGCTATAGCGAATGTTGAGTTTGTACGAGAACATAGGAACACTTATGCGACATTTGGATTGTCTGCTAATCCTTTACATAATTTAAATCCATTTTAATGAAATTGGTTCAAAAATGGTTTAATATAAAATATATATAGTATATATTCAAGAAGATATTCCGTAATTTCAATATCAATAAAAATATGATTTTATAAACATTTACTACATTTGATGAACAATTTAAAATATTAAGACAATAAACATTTTACAATTGTTTAAGTTGTACAACAAATACGAAGATGTGATGACATACATTTGTTATAACCAATCAAAGTGTCGCACTAAATTAAAAGCATATGTCCGATTAAAATATTGTATAAAGAAATATAAGACATTATAATATCAAAAT
>OY744523.1:63670797-63715797 GCA_963556195.1 Sepiola atlantica
GAAACTTAAACGGTGACAAACGACACAACCTGCTCTTTTAAACTTAAGCGTGGCAGACCACAAAACATCCTATTTTAAAGTTAAGCGTAACAGACCACCGATCATGCCGTTTCTAACTCAATTGGGGCATACCGCACATCATCCTGTTTGTAACTAAAGCGTTGGAGCCCACAAATCATGCTATTTCTAAACTTAAGCTTGGAAGAATCCCACTATGTACTTTAAAACTTAAGTATAGCAGACTACAACATGATTTTGAAAACTTAAGCGTTCTAAGCCACAACATACAGTTTTAAGCAGAACCGAAAATTCTATTTGAAATTTTAACATTCAAGATTATACAATATTACTATGATATAGATTTTTCGTTTCGTCTGATTTAAATTTCTAATAAACACCGGCCTAAATAAATACTTAACAAAATTATACACGAGAAACATCTTGTCGCATATAAATGGACTATTAATTTAAACAAAGCTGGAGAGTGCATAAGGCTATATGTAGTATAACTATAAATACAGTAACACTCTTCTCTAGTGACCAATAGTTTCGCCACTGTAGAGAACCACAGTTTACTATACAGAAGTAGAATTTAAACCATTTACTCCTAGGATATGTTGGCTTATTCGGACTATTGTTCTCATTTTAATGTGTTCTTTTCACAACGCGCCGAACATACAACCCCAACCCTCCTACGGGGAAGCAAGTCGAACTCGGTAATCTCTGCATCGAACTAGAGACTCCGCAGGGAACTGCGAACGGAACTTCTTATTCTATCCACTGTGGAAACATACTCTCGTTCCGTCAGCCATGACCGAGCAAGGGTCTTAAAATATAATTTTACTTAATATTAAATCCCTTACGCCAGACTATTTTACTATGAATTTAGGAGCCATAGGCCTATTCTTGTTTTTTTTAAATTAGCAGTACAATAGAAAGGAATGCGTATGTTCTTTTTTTGTACGAAGATAGTACTTAGAAATGTTTTGAAGTCCACTATTGAGGATGTGCCACTATAGAGGAAGTATACTATAAAAGAGTTTTCACTATATGTTAAGTATACTATAGAGGAGTCCCACTGTAGCAAGTGTGATTGAGAATTATCAGAAGAAAGACAATATAAATAACACCGGGCAGCGGGTCGATAGATCAGTTGATAAAATCGATGTCGACAATCACACGCTTCATCTTCAAAAAACGCTTTTCATCACTTAACGCTCAGATTAAACCTACTAGGCTTATTTAAAATTTGTACGAAATCTAAGTCTGTGGTTTGTAAATTAAAACTTTTTAATAGCATTTTCGCACCTCTGCCAGGCTTAAGTGTGAATTACATTTCTGTAGATATCTATCGATTATTTATGAAATATTATTTTAGTAGTTCTCTTATGCATTAATTTGAAATAGTATTTGTGTGGGTTTGTAAAATTTAAGTTTTAAAGAGCACCTTCATCGTTAAAAGCGTTGATCAAGTTGGCACATTTAAAGAAAATATTTAGTAAATCCGTTCTCTATCATTATTTTAAGCATTACATAATATAGTGGAGATGTTTGCAATATAAACATGTGCACTCCCGGGGGAAATGGTCGTTTTAGAGGTGATAGATCAATCAACAATACGCACACACTAAAACCAATCCTTGTTGCTTTTATTCAAAATGTCTGAGTACAAATACATCACACTTACTACGTTTACGAACATAATCGTTTAAGTAAGAAGTCGTACATGCTTAATATCATTTGGACACCACGTGTGTCCTCTCGCCCTAAGTCTACTTTAAATACATAAACTAAAGTCCAATTAAATGACTGACTACATCGAAGATGTTCGATTATAGTACGGTTTGATCTTCAGTATTAAAGTTTACACGTTTTTGGTCAAAATTATTTGTATTATTCAATTACGTTTTTCATCTAGGATGTTCTCGCAACGTTTCAGCCGATGTAACCTCCGACCTCCTACTTGTGTGGCTTGCTGAGCTCGTGGACCTATATACGGAATTGCTAACGGAATGTTGTATTTATTCCACGCTGGGAAGCTTGTTCTTAATCGTCAACGATGCTCGAAAAAACTGTTTATCCCATTCAAAATGGTATGCTTTGTATGGCCAGTACTCAAGATATCACATAGAATTGATTATTACTTAGAATATGTATCCACTGTGTCACGGGCCCTTGAACATAAAGATACACTAATTTATCAAGAAGCACCTGGCGGTCGGGGTTTACAACCACCGAAATGTTGTGAGAATAACATCCAATATGCGAACAGTAATCCGAATGATACAAACATACACATTATCAAACAGTATGAACAAAATTATCAAACATAAGTGTCATACATGTCCTACATATGTGTTTTTAAAAAGCTGTTTTTATATTATATGGAATATTAAGAAAACATTATCAAAATCGTACAAATTCACGAAAACGTTTACTTTGTTGTGTTACTGCACAAAATATAAATAAAGAACACAAATAAAAATAATTCAATACGCTAGTCTATATAATTTATTAATTGAAAAATAAACTGTTCATCAGAAACCGATCATGTATTATTACGACAGCATTGCGGAAGTGGTATCATGTTTAAAAACAAGTGACTCGAGCAAAGTAAAATATATCATAAACAAGAGCACCAGCCCCCGAATTATGGATGTATATTACAATTTTTGAGTTAACATTATTAGCTTCATGCTAAACTATAGATGCTAAGTAAACTTCTATAGTTTAATGAATAATTGTTAATTATTTCAAGGTAAGTTAGAGGCAAACATTATTATGTTAGATCTTCAAGAAAACATTATGGAATCACGGACGTGTATAACCATTTAGCACTGTGTGACATTGTCAGCAGTATATTTTGTTGATAGTAACTCTTTCTATGAATCTCAATAAAAAGGGACGACATTTCTTTTTAGAATCTCATTCAAGTGATGAGTCTATTAGTGACCGGACAATAAATGTGGCATGTATAATATTCTATATCACGAGCCTACATAGAGAGGCTATCACTTGACATTATCAGAATAATTATTGAACTTATTCAGAAAAAGAAGGGATATAAACACAGATTTATGAAATACATGTGTCCTCATATGACCGCATCAAATGCTTCAGGCATATTTTGAACAATGCGAAAATAATTATGTTAGGCAATAAAATACATTAACACTTTAGAAAGAAAGCACATAAAACGATGTTTTCAAATATAAACAAAATAACCAAGCATATAAGCAAGTAATGAGTAGACATATTAGATTACTAAGAACGGATAGGCACTCGTTTCTTTCATGTGCTTATGTGAAGTAGCTTTACATTTGTTATTGGGCACACGGCGAACAAATCTTAACACCTCCCACGTATATATATATATATATATATATATATATATATATATATATTACTAATTAATGTATCCGCACAATATTTTATGAAGCGATATACTTTTTATGTATCAATTTTCAGAATTTACTTCAACAGTGCTCGATACATAAGTAAAGCAAGGTAGTAAGTTATGAAAATATATTCATGGTAATTAAGCTACACAATGACTCCCGCGTTTCATCCAGGGGGGATCTTTAGGCTAAAATGCATGGAGTTAGTTGTGCCGGATGTTTTTATATACACGGCTAGCTAGTTAACCAATCAGCATATTTGTTGTTCTCTTAGCCAATATATACATATATGTATGTATATATTGCATGAAATGAACGAGAGAACATTTATATGTATATATTAATTTATATATATCATTTTTATCTACGGACCTGTATTTTACCGTTACTGCGACTAATAAATGTGGCTGAGTACGACAGGATTCCAAACCCCGATTACGGAGAGTGTGATTGACTGCTCTACGTGTCCGAAATACATGCTAATCGTATCGCTTATGAGTGTATTTCGTATTCGGTTGATATAGTTCGCTATAAATGGTTGTGTGATTTACCTCCTAAACATTTGAGAATCCCCTCCATAACATATATTACATCGCCTTATTTCTAAGAGACATATATATATATATATATATATATATATATATATATATATATATATATATATATATATATATATATATACATATGTATATATATATATATATATACATATATATATATATATATATATATGATTTATTAACTGATTTTCCAAATAAAAAAAAGTTTTAGCTTAAGGAGTCTAAAGAAAAAAACTGAAATACACTGAATAATATTTAATTTGTTTTCATCATTATGAGTTACATGTAAGAAAAATTGAAGAGTTTGAACTGTTACATCGGTTGTTATGCTAATATGCTTTTATACTCTTAAAAAATTCCACAGATATTCCCAAGGTTATATGAATTTTGCCGATGGGATTCATCTATCTTTTTGCCCCCTTTGGATGAAACTAAATGGAACTACACATATATTAAATTGTGGCCCATTATGCATCACAGCTGGGTTTCAAAATGCATAATGATCTGTTAGTTCAGGACTGAATCCTGTAAATACACATATATTAACCTTTCCACAATTTTATATAAATAAAGGAATATATATATATATATATATATATATATATATATATATATATACCTTCTTTGTAAAATGGTAGGAAAAATCCCAGCAGAGTGCTCGATTAATTAAGAATTAAAGTTAAAAATTAAAATTAAAATTAAAATTAATTTTTCTGTACCAGAATAAATATATATATATATATATATATATATATATATATATATATATATATATATATATATATATATATAGTGTGTGTGAGTTTGCATGTACAGATTTCAGTATATGAGACATTACTGCAATGCTCAATTACGTATGTCAGAGCATAAGTTTTTATCGCGAACATCGGCTAAATTTACATTGATTAGCATTAGACTAGGCGCTCTGCCCCTAGTTTTCTGCTTAAACGAAAGTATCGATGAACGTCAAACCAACCGTTAGTGTCTTTTGCAGTAATAGACACGCAGAAACACACACATATATACGGA
Source organism: Sepiola atlantica (assembly GCA_963556195.1). Classification (NCBI taxonomy): domain Eukaryota; kingdom Metazoa; phylum Mollusca; class Cephalopoda; order Sepiida; family Sepiolidae; genus Sepiola; species Sepiola atlantica. The sequence goes on from OY744523.1 coordinate 63,675,785, forward strand.
ACATTTATAGATTACATATTGAAATGTTGATAAGCAGTTTATTTATATTTCTGTTTATTCATATTTAACTGTCTTGTCAATCACATGTCTCTGATTCATTGAGTGCCCACCGCGTGCTTTAATTTAATTAATTTGTTCTCCACTTGCTTACATTTATGTTTATTCTCCCGCGCAGGTAGTATTCCCCCTCTCCATCCTTGCTTACAATTACTATTACTCCTCTGTCTCACATCTTCCTCACTACCCGCCTCCTACTCTTCCACCTATTGATCTCATGTGCCCAACTTATATAGCATATATTGCTACCTCCTTTTACTGACGTTTTCTTTCTCTCTTCTGGATGTTTCTTCATTTAAGGTTTCAAATGTTTACACACCGAATAGGGTTCAACATCCGGACCTAAATATCTATGTTCAACTTTGTGTCCTTATTTCTGCTTGAGTGTTACATCGCTTATCACAACACACAAATCCCCACGCAAAAAAATTCCATTTTTTTTGACATTTTATTTCATATTTACTTTCACATACTACCACATTAGACGCCATCCTCGAGTGTATTCGTTCTATGTGTACAGGGATATGCTAGGACAACCTGGCAGTAAGATACTTCACCCTACGAGTAAACTCTGACGAAATATTCAAAATAACGTAGTATTTGAATCACAAATAACATCCCCTCGAAACAGCTATACATTGGTTCATACAAGAAAGTGTTCACCTCTTACTAGTGATTTTACCTCAAGTAAGAGAATTTAGTTGGTTACTCTACCAGACCAGGTGAAATCTTGTGCTGAAATATAGCACCATTTAGAATTCAACACAATAAAGATAAACTATAACATAATAAAGTGACCAATTGGGAGAAGAAAATTAGTGTTATTCACTGCTTTACTAACTCAGGGGTTGGGAGGTAGAAGAGAATCTTGCTTGAACCCACGGATATATATGTATCTCATCTAGAAATGAAGTGTTAGCCCCCACCACACGGCCTGTTCATATATGCGTACTTACTGAAGTAAAATAACTACAGTAGTGAACTATATACTCTACCGAACACTACCCTACTGAAGTGTCATCGGTCTCTCTGTGCAAGCTTTTGTCAGGAAAACCTGCCATAAGTACACTCTATCCTACAAAAAATCCCTGACAAAATATTCATAATAACATTGTATCTAAGCCCAAATAAAAAACCCATCGTCACGGCTATACACTTGATATACGCGAAATGGTGAACCTTTTCCTAGTAACGGTATCTTAAGTAACAGCAGTTTACTGGATACTCCTCTCGACCAGATTAATTCTTGTTCTATAATCTGGGATGACCAAATAGCATATATATAATAACATACTTAACTGTGCATTTTATTAGATAAAAATTAATGTTCTTGACTTCTTTTCCAACTACACATTTTGGAGGTAGAATATAATATTGATTACACCCTTGGATATCTATGTATATGATATAGTGTTAGCCCCAGAAAAGGGTCCCTTTGATTACTGAAAACTTCTAAAGTAAAATAAAAACGATATATATATATATATATATATATATATATATATATATATATATATATATATATATATGTGTGTAATGATAGCGTTAACTTACAGACGACATTGTTTAAGGCTCTCTTACCCTCATCAGTGTAGGAGTAGCGGTTGCAAGCGGTCGCATGGGCTAGAACGCCGCTTATAGATTCAGGCTCGATTAACGAGACACACGCTCACGACTTCGCGGCCGCGAGAAATCGACACAAGCAATAGTTAAAATCAAGATACTCTTTCCCAGAAGGCGAAGAAAATCTAATTGTGTTCTACAGTGTACGACACTCGAGCGGAACCAGCTTATATCAGATGAAAACAACCTTTTCAATTTCAAACAGTGCTTAACTTTCAAAACTATTAAATATATATATATATATGTATGTATATATGAATATATGCATATACATATATATATAAATATTGTTTATTTATCTTTGGACGTATACGTTTAGTCTCTTTTCAATCAAGACTCATCAGCATAGAAGTACGACGATTCGAAACCCTGGATTACAACCCCAATCCAACGTAGCTAACCGAGAGGCAAGTTTTGAACAGCTTATAAACAATGATAATTTTAACACTTTTAAAGCCGGCGAGACGTACAGGCATTCAAATTCTATAAGTGAAGGAATGATGCATATAACGCAAGTGACGTCACGCTGTGTTATTACTACCATTTACAGTGCTCTACTTTTTTAACGAGGAGCTTCCAATATAAATATTTGTTATTGTTTATTTATCCATGGACGTATAAGTTTCGTATCTTTTCAATCAAGACTCATACGCATAGAAGTACGACTATTCACCACCGTTCACACGATTCGAAACCATTGATTACAAGTATTTTTCAACCCCAATCCAACGTCGCTAACCGATAGGCCAGTTTTGAACAGCTTATAAACAATGATAATTTTAACACTTTTAAAGGCGGCGAGACGTACAGGCATTCAAATTCTATAAGTGAAGGAATGATGCATATAAAGCAAGTGATGTCACGCTGTGTTATTACTACTATTTACAGTGCTCTACTTTTTTAACGAGGAGCTTCAAATATAAATATTTGTTATTGTTTATTTATCTATGGACGTATACGTTTCGTCTCCTTTCAATCAAGACTCATCAGCATAGAAGTACGACGATTCGAAACCCTGGATTACAACCCCAATCCAACGTAGCTAACCGAGAGGCAAGTTTTGAACAGCTTATAAACAATGATAATTTTAACACTTTTAAAGCCGGCGAGACGTACAGGCATTCAAATTCTATAAGTGAAGGAATGATGCATATAACGCAAGTGACGTCACGCTGTGTTATTACTACCATTTACAGTGCTCTACTTTTTTAACGAGGAGCTTCAAATATAAATATTTGTTATTGTTTATTTATCCATGGACGTATACGTTTCGTATCTTTTCAATCAAGACTCATACGCATAGAAGTACGACTATTCACCACCGTTCACACGATTCGAAACCATGGATTACAAGTATTTTTCAACCCCAATCCAACGTCGCTTACCGATAGGCCAGTTTTGAACACCTTATAAACAATGATAATTTTAACACTTTTAAAGGCGGCGAGACGTACATGTATTCAAATTCTATAAGTGAAGGAATGATTCATATAAAACCAGTGACGTCACGCTGTGTTATTACTACCATTTAAAGTGCTCTACTTTTTTAACGAGGAGCTTCAAATATAAATATTTGTTATTGTTTATTTATCTATGGACGTATACGTTTCGTCTCTTTTAAATCAAGACTCATCAGCATAGAAGTACGACTATTCACCACCGGTCACACGATTCGAAACCCTGGATTACAAGTATTTTTCAACCCAAATCCAACGTCGCTAACCGCCAGGCAAGTTTTTAACACCTTATTAACAATGATAATTGTAACACTTTTAAAGGCGGCGAGACGTACAGGTATTCAAATTCTATAAGTGAAGGAATGATTCATATAAAACCAGTGACGTCACGCTGTGTTATTACTACCATTTACAGTGCTCTACTTTTTTAACGAGGAGCTTCAAATATAAATATTTGTTATTGTTTATTTATCTATGGACGTATACGTTTCGTCTCTTTTAAATCAAGACTCATCAGCATAGAAGTACGACTATTCACCACCGATCACACGATTCGAAACCCTGGATTACAAGTATTTTTCAACCCCAATCCAACGTCGCTAACCGACAGGCAAGTTTTTAACACCTTATAAACAATGATAATTGTAACACTTTTAAAGGCGTCGAGACGTACATGCATTCAAATTCTATAAGTGAAGGAATGATGCATATAAAGCAAGTGACGTCACGTTGTGTTATTACTATCATTTACAGTGCTCTACTTTTTTAACGAGGAGCTTCAAATATAAATATTTGTTATTGTTTATTTATCTATGGACGTATACTTTTCGTCTCTTTTCAATTAAGATATATATATATATATATATATATATATATATATATATATATATATATATATATATATATATATATATATATAAGTGCAGGTTTGTAATCCGAGGCTGTAACAATGCGATGTAGTTGCCGGAACATGGAGAGGGTGAACAGAAACAAACGAGGAGAGAAAACGGATCTCAAAACGAATCATTAATATTTCACGTAAAAACTGATTGAGTACCAGAATAGTAAATACTGTTAGGTAAATTAAAAGTTCGGCAAAAGGTAATCTTAAATTTTCGAGAGAAACACTTTCATTATCAAAATACAACAATTAAAGACCGAAAGGGTCGAAAAAACTGGAAAAAGCGGAATCAAACTGTTGAAACACTGCAGCAGACTATTGGGAGTAGGAACGAAAAAAATGTTAAAATTTAATTAAATAGTTATTCAGCTTAAGTTAACATCTTATAAACATTTGTTTATTTATATACTAATTGTTATAATTTTATCATTTTTTATTTGATTTGATTTATTAACTTTTCTTTATTTATTCAATTCTAAATTTAAATTTACGTGTGGGCCGTTATTATTATATGGGCATTCAAAGGGGGATAACTTAGAACAAACGGAATATGGTTAGAAATGAGATTTGAAATTTGAGAAGTAATATAAATCAATTTTGGAAGGAATTAATGTCATGAGAGTATGGAGGAACCGTTGGAACGGGGGTAATTAAGAGATAAATATATATATATATATATATATATATAAAGTGTAAATACCTAAATAGATATTTATTTTATTTAAGCGTATTTCAAGGGTATAATACTCCTAGAACTAAATTTATATGAATGTATTCTATTTATTGTTTTTCCTTTGTTATTATTATTTATTTATATATTTATTTATTCTTTTATTATTATAATTTCTCTTTTTTTTAATTTAATTTTTTTTTTCTATTTTAAATGTTATTATTTTATTTTAGTGAATTTTAAACTTTAGTTTAGGGATTATAAATGTATCCACATACACACACACATGAACATACACCAATATATACATACATGTATATATGCATACACATACACACGGCCTGCATACATATACATAAAGTTTATATTATTCCGTACTTGTTTACATTTATGTCCACAACTATGATGTTTTATTTATAAATGTAACATGTAACAATTAAACACAGGATAAGAGGCACTGGGGTGTGGGGTGGATGGCGCTGGACAAATAAAAGGAAGAATCAGGAGACAAAGGCAAGGAAGTGGGGGTGGGAATGTGAGGATGTAAGAATCAGAGGAATAAAGGGGAAACAACTCAAATCTGGTATTCAAAGATGGAAGAAATTTAGAGATTAGAATAGCTTCCGAAATTCGAAGCTGACTGATATTGCGGACAGAGTTGAGAATACGGACACTAGTAGAGCGATGTGTGTTGCCACATGATATTAAGTGTTTGTGGAAGGAAGAAATGTGGGTGTTCAGATGTTCTTTACTGCGTTGTTGTAGGCGCCTAACGGTACACCGATGTAGACATTTGACACTTAGCGCATTGTAGGTGGTACACTGTATATGTGCGGAGGCAGAGTCCAGAGTTGGGAGTGGGTCAATTAGCTAGAGAGCAGGGGTCCGGGGTGTAGTGGCTATTTTGGGTAAATGTTGTCGGAGAGAAGTGCCTGTTTGGGAGAGCTGTATGTTAAGGTTCTCACTACGTATGGCATTGCGGATAGCGGAAGTAATACGGTCGCTAAAGAAGGGGAACTTAAGGAAGAAAGTGTTGGTGAGTGTGTAGTGTCTACGTCTTTTGGTGTTGTTGAGGCTTGATATGGTAGTGAGGGGGAATCGTTGGTTAATAGGGTCTGGTGGAAGACTTCGGTGTGTGTTGTTTTATTGGTAGTAGACGAGCATTTGTCCTGTATGCAGGTGATTTCGGTGTGTGCGTAACTAATTTTGGATTAGTGCGGATTTGTAGTGGATTAAGAGGTTCCTGAAGGCGGGTTTTCTATAGAAAGTTTAAAGTCTAGAAGGGAGAGAGAGCCTGAGGTGTTGGGATGTTCGGTGGTGAATTTAATGTGGGGTCAGTATTATTAAATATATTAAAGATAGAGGTAGCTTCCTCTCGGGATCAAGTGAGGATCAAAATGTCGTCAACGTATCTCGAGAAGGATATATGGGAATGACAGGTGTTAAGTGCTTGTTGTTTCAGTCTGTTCATGTAGCATATGGCCAGGAGGCCGGAGAGAGGTAGGGAATAAAGACAGACATAGAGAGACATGAAGACATCAATCTATCAAATTACAGAGAAACATAGACAACATCGGTGTGTGTGTGTGTGTTACCTTCAGGAATAGGTATGTCTTGTGTAATCCTTTGTTTCAGCAAGCAATCTAATTACAATGTGCAAAGAAAAAGGCTATCAATAACGTGTCATTTTTCTTGTTCTTCGAGTCGGTATGTTAAAGTGATACATTAACATCCATGCCATTCTCTGCAGGTGATGAGGGCTATAGAAATACCACCAAAATACCATGATCATTGCAGGTTCAAGAGGAACAGAATGTTGGCAAAAAAACATACCGAGAATTTAAATAGAAACTTCTGAAAAACAAATTGCAATATCATGTTAAGTATGTGTTAATTTTAGAATGATGACACAATCTGTTATGGCCGTGTGGAATTTAATGAACGGCGACTACACACTTCAATCTTAAGAAGAAGATACATAGTTCAGATTTAAAAAACACACTAGATATATATGTATACATATATATATATATATGTATATACATATATATAGATATATATATACATAGATATATATATGTATATGTACATATTTGAATATATATATATATATATACTTATATATATACACATACATATATATACGTATATATATGCACATATTAGAATATATATATAATATATATGTATATATATATATATATATATATATATATTCAAATGTTTAATAAAGTAACGATAAGTAAATCGTCGTTTGATCATATTAATCTATCATGATAGTGTAAAGCTCAATATATTAAATAGAGCAATTAATTTTTGAGGTGAAAAAATAGAATAACAATTGTAAAGATACAATATTTATTAAAACATCAAAAGTTCAGTGCAAGGAGCCTCACATCCTTAATCAATAAACTCTTAACCTTTGGCCCTTATTCTTGTTCTTTATTCCTATTTTGTTTTACTTCATATTGTGATAAATAATTCTCAAAGCAAGGCGAACAATTACGCTGTCTATATCTCTATCTCTGTCTCTCTTTCCCTTTAATTAATGTCGCAGTCAGCCGAAGCGCTTACTCTATATATCTCTTTCTATCTCTCTCCCTAAGATTTTGTCGTGCGATTCAAGTAGCCGCCTGACTGGGGGAAGAGGGAGGCGAGGTTGGAAAGAACAGACGACGTAAGCGACCGGAAACGGAACAGACAGGGAATGTCGCAAGGGCGCGAAAAACAAAACACGCGAGGTGAATTTAAGAATACGTCAGAGAGGGCGGGAAAAGGCTGATGGAATGCTGGTGTAATGAAAACAGAGAAAAGGACAATCGTATCGCCGGTTGAATCCAGAACATTATTACTCCCAAGGATTACGATTCCAGGAACTTAAAGGACACTCGTATCGCCAGTTGTACCTAGACTATTCTTTATTCCCTAGGATTACTATTCAAGGAGATTATTTATTTTCGTGTCATCATTTATATTGTATGTGCGTGGACTTTTAATCGGTATTATACTTCGGACAAACAGCTAAGTCTTAGCCTATCTCTTGTCAGTACTTTCTTATACAAATATATATATATATATTTTGACTGAACTTTCATGTTGCATACATCTGCAACCACTCTCCAAAATATACGTGTGTCTCCCTCACTCTTTCTCGTTGTGTCAACCTTTTCTATTTGTTTATAAACATCTTTATTGACTTTTAATTTGACTCGTGTCTGTGTTCGTCATTCATTGCTTTGGTTATCCCAATTCCCCTAAGACGTATTTCACCAGTTAATCCGACATTGATCAAAGATGATTAACGTGCCAACGGACATTTAATAAAATAAATCTATGTGTAACGATCTGATTGCTAATCCGTACCGATCATCTCGCAGTAAGGTCGTGACAATATAACATTTTCAAAGTTAAATGGTGCCGATAATATTTACAACTACATTATCAGCTTTCCCTATCCTCTGAGTTTATCTTTGAAAATCCATGGATTAAGGATATGAGGCTCCTTGCTCTGAACATTTGATGGTTTAATAAATATTGTATCTTGGCAATTCTTTATTCTTATCTTTCACCTCTAAAATATATATATATATATATATATATATATACGTGCCGCGGGAGTTTGGAGACGTGTCACTCTTATAAGAATTTTTCCCTAAGTCGTAACGTTTAGATATCACTTTAAGTCTTTTTTAAATGTCATATATATATATATATATATATATATATATATATATATATATATATATATATATATATATATATATACATTCGATAATATATTGAAGCTTCACTTCACGAAATGAACTAAGCTAGTAACACTGTGTGCGTAATATGTATATTAACAAGCAGTATGTTTACGTTGCTTTGAAGTATTGTTTAGTGGTTATGTTTATCTCATAAAAGCTACCGACGGCTGAAGTGGCTTCCATTGTTATTACTTCACTATGTATTAAATTTATGACTCATAAGTTTACTTACTCTTGTGATTGTTATTGCTTCTGCTAAGTAATAAATTACACTTAGTCTACAGAAGATGTCGATCAAATTTCCTCACCTTATTTATTCGTTAGTGTTAAAGCCAACGATTTATATGCGAGAGTAAGCAAATATGAATCACTTCCACCAACAGATAGCCTTATCAAATACCCGATCAGCAACAATTGTAAACGACATCATGTGTTTCTCTAATTTTTCTCATTTTTTCTATAAAATTACAAACGAAGAAATAAAACTATACTATATCTACATACCCGGGGTTGTTAAACAAATGACTTCTATCATAAACATGTTTGGATAATCGCTTTTCTTACTTTGAGAGTATGTGCTATATGCGTAACGAAGCTTTGTTTCTATGGTAAGTCAAATTTTCTTAGTCGGTCGTATCTTATTTTTCATGTTATTTTTATTTTGTTATAGTCATGGGCATTTACTTGTGTGTAATTATTTATATTATGTTATCTAAAATAAGAATAGCAAAAATTCGCAGGATACCTACTTGTTCTCCTACGTTTTCCATAAAAAAAACTCTTACCGATCATTACGCTCAAACCTTTCGACTGAGCACCACGGATTTATATTTGTCTAGCGCAATTTATTTATCATTTTCTTGATGCATATGCCAATGTTTAGTTCGGAATCATGTTATCTGCGTCCCAGTCACAGAATAGTGTTTACATATTTTGTAAGTTGTATATAACTGTTATAGTCTTATACTTACACATGTTGATCAGTATTTGTTACCAGATCTTATAGATCTTATAGCAGGAGTACAAATCCTTTCCCAACCAACGTTTATAAGATACTTTGTCTTTCTTTGTAAATATAAAACGTAGATCGGAGACATGTAATCGATTTTCACAAACCCTTTGTATAACAACAGAGTTGTAAAAAAATATATTATATATATGCTTAATGTACGAAGGTGATCTGCTCAGTAGTTGAACCTAATATTGAAAATATTCACGAAATATTTATGTGAGAATCATAAACACAAAGCATAACACATATTGCTGGCTGTGTTTTTTCTCCAGGATTTAGATCTATTTACTGGAATATAAGTTGACTCGAATATAAGTTTCTAGAGTACATTACTCCCGATGGTTAATAAATTAAGAGACAGAGACCAACGAAAGCGTGCTATATATATATATATTGCCATTTATTCCCAAGATATCAAAATCTACACAAAAAAACAGAAATCGAACTATTATATCAAAATATACTAAAACTAGAAGAAGACAATGAACTTAACATAAAACCTGAACTTCGTGATTTATTAAAAGCTGAAGCTACTAAAAATAGATTTAACATAAAAAGTAATACATCTTTATTAACAAATAAATTAAAACTAGCCGCTCAACAACTTAGAAATCATCCCGACATAATTATAAAAGAAGCAGATAAATGTAACATGTATGTCGTACTTAACAAATCTGATTATTACTCCAAACTAGAAACCATCCTCGAAGATAGCAACAAATTTCAAAAAATAAACAATAATCCGACCCCCCTCCTTAAAACTAAAATTAACAAATTAATCACTGCCAATAACGCCGCCATTAACAACGAAAAACTTCCCAAAATCATAGGTGATTTCAAACCTGGCTATATTTACGGAACAATCAAAACACATAAATTGAACTATCCCCTTCGCCCAATTATTTCCCAAATACCTACACCCATTTATAAATTATCTAAAACCATTAATGAATTAATAACCCCCTATATCCCTACCCAATACAGCATTAAATCTACACACCAACTTATACAAACTCTAAGGAGAAAAAAACCCGAACAAGGTGTGATTGCCTCCCTAGACGTTGTTAATCTTTTTACCAATGTTCCGGTTGAACAAACTATTAACATAATAATCAATAATATTAACAATAATCCTAATAACCGCCCACTTAAAATTAACCCTAACACTTTACGAAAAATCTTATTGGCTTGTACGACTGAAGTCCCTTTCTACGATCATCGCGGCCATATATACATACAAAAAGATGGTGTCGCTATGGGGTCTGCGCTAGGTCCAACATTCGCAAACTTTTACATGTCCAACTTGGAAACTAAAGTGTTTAACATTATTAATAAACCACTAATATATTTAAGATACGTAGATTACATTCTAATACTAACAAATAATATAAACGAGATTAATATATTAAAAGACACTTTCAAAAATAATTCCGTTTTAGACTTCACCTACGAACTCAACATCGATAAAAAACTCCCTTTCTTAGACGTCTTAATAGACACAAATCATAATGAATTTGTAACATCTACATATAAAAAACCTACTAACAAAAACCACTGTACTCTTAACTTCGTTAGTGAATGCCCCTTTAAATATAAAATAGCCATTATTAAAAACCTACTAACGCGAGCTAAATTAATCTCTTCCTCCCCTATTCTCTTTCAAAATGAACTTAAAAATATAAAACAAACCCTTGTAAATAATGGTTTCCCTAATTATATTATAGACCAACAAATTAAACTATTTAAAAATAATGCTAGTAACAGTAATAATAATAACAAGAACAATGAATCCATTTCTCCACTCAACAAGACTATCAAACTATTTTACCGTAACCAATTTCACCACAACTATAAAACAGATGAACAGGTCTTAAAAAATATTATTAATAAAAACGTACTTCCCACCGACCCAAATAAAAAAGTTAAACTAATTATTTACTACAATAAAACTAAAACTACTAATCTTATTATTACAAATAATTATTCACCCTCGATTAGAGTCTTGGATAGGACGGGCCTAGTATACGAATTTAAATGTCCTTTGGGAGACTGTGTCTCCGACAACCAACAAGAACACGTATATATTGGCTCGACCACCACGACTCTGTCCAGGAGGTTGACCATGCATCTATCCGATAATAGTGCTATAGCTAGACACCTTACTAATGAACATTCCTGTCCCCGCTCTCAAATCCGAAAACTTCTCGTAGACAATACTAAAATCATAGAACATAATACTAATACTCAAAAACTCCACATACTAGAAGCTTTACTCATTAAAACTAAAAAACCTGCTATTAACAAGATTAATTTTAACACTAGCACTAATATACTTAAATGCTTATAATACCTAACAAACATAGTTACATTTTCCCGCCATAATTAATTATAAATCTCACTCCAGGTCTTTACCTGTTTGTCATTATTCCACTGACGATGGACCCAGACGGGTCAGAAAGTACTCTGGACCAACATTTACACTATGGCAGTTTCATCAGCCAATTTCCTTCCGAGATTAAGATTTTAATCCGGAAAATTGAAGGGATCAACACTAAAATAGCCAGACAAAAATTGTCGGTTATTTTTAATAATACGCGTCTTAAAGAAAAAATGCTGCCTCGATACACATATGTATATATATATATATATGTATATATATATATATATATATATATATATATATATATATATATATATATATATATATATAGTATGTTATGAAAATATATTTATGGCAATTAAGGTATACAGAGGCTTTCACGTTTCATCCCCGTACGAAAACGTCATGCTTAAATGGAGTTGATGTTGCCGGATGTTATATTTATATATACACGTGGTGTTTAGTCTTGTAAATGAACCAATCGGATTATTTGTCATTCCCTTCCACAGGTTTATGTTTCTATCAGTACATCGTTGGGTTTCTCACAAACAAAGGTTCAGTTGATTTTACTTCTTATTCTATTGTTCTGTTTTCTATAGCGTGACTCATCCATGTGTCATTGTTGTGTCGAAATAACACAACTTTCAGATAATCGCAATCCAAAAACTAACAAATATTTTAGTATGTATTTTTCTCTGGTTACTTTTCCAGGGCAACAAACGTTTATCAACTGGGCGTAATAAATTATGTTGCTATAAGTATCTTTATTAATACCTGTTACAAAAAAGGCAGACACTTCAAATTGTTAAAAACGTTATGGGTTAATATAAATGAAGTGCTAATTCGTAAAATACGTTTAATAGCATGAGCTTAATTTATAAAAAAATAAAAACGATGCATATGCTAGCACTTGTTAATGAATCTGTCTCACGTAAAGTTGACTCCAAGTTTGTTCCAAGGGCGATATTTGAATGTCTTTTAAACACCAAATTTTCACTAATTACAAATAACTTAATATTAACGATAACACGGTGTGTATTAGGTGTAAGAGCATTTAATTCTGTAACAGTTTTAAAATATCCAAACAACGGCTTCCTTAAAGCAGTATTCGCTTTACAATAAGTGGTTTATTATGCATTTCAGGGCTTATGCAAATAAACATATGCATGAAAAAAAAGCGTCTTCTTTTCTATATAAAGTAACTGTTTTTAATATGATACTTCTAAAGTCTAGGCTTTCAGGATCAATGTATTTGTACGATCGACATGGCTTTAAATACGAAATAAATATGTACGTTTGCGTTGTTCTTTTGATTTGACTTTCGTCTACTGTACTACTCTCATTGTTTTAGCATGTACTGTAGGATATAAGCCGGTTTTACAGCTAGTATATATATATATATATGTATGTACATATATATATATATATATATGTATATATATGTATATATTAAAATATATTATAAAGGTGTAGTCAAGTATCAGAGTGTAGGGTAGACAGAAGGTTAACATAGATTTGGCGGGAAACCTTTTGGGCAGTTGGGCCATGCGCGGAAAGTTTCTCAAAAAATGATTTTAGAACGTGGACATTTCGTGAGTTCAGCAAAGTCGTGTTTTGAGATATAGTGATGAGCATGAAGTCATGCGCTTTGAATATAGTGTATGTATCTTATATTGTCGACCTTTAACCTTTCAGCTAAAAGGACGAATATCACCGAATACATTATGTAACACGTGTAGAATTTTTATTGTAATTACATATTTGTGTAAGAATAATGACACCGCAATTTGAGTGTTGCCGGTATACTATTCTTATACTGGGAGGGCATATCAACCAGAGCATATACATTATAAAACAAGTCGACGAAGAACAAGGTGTTTAATTCAAGTTGGTATTACTCATTTTGTTATGACTTAAATATTATAAAGAAAGGTTTAATATATAACAGTCTAGCAATTTTCACATCCATCCGCACAAAGTGCAAAAGCTTCGCACCTTTCATACTCAACGTAAAAATAGTAGGATACATATAAAAATAACGACGTGAAGCGTATGCATTACACTGTAATACGAATCACAAAACATAATAAAAGAATATTCCTAAGACATTTCTGTCAATATAGCGTTCAGTAGAAGAACGGTTATTTTGTATAAGAACATCAGTCTGAAATAAATAAAACAGCCTCAATCGGCGTTTGTATTCGGTTCGCACTTTCCGATTATTTACCCAAGCATCGGCAAAACATTTCACGGATGAATGCATGAAAGGACACGTCTTTTTCTTGAAGTTGCACGAACTCAATAAAGATATGGGCGAATAAGCAGAATCTGATTTTGTTCTCTTTGCTTTTATAGAGAGTAGACGAAGTTACTTTGCGATATTTTGTATATCGTAGTCATTTTTCACAATAATAGTTCTTTCATGTACGTATAAGTGTTTCTCAAATCGCCGAACCTACATAACATACGTTAATTTATTGGCACATACTTTTCGTTATAGAAAGCACTAATAACCTATTACCATGTGCGTTTATTTACGTCCAGTTTAATCAGACGAATGCAACAATATAATGGCATATACGTATCCACCAAATATCTTGTTATAGTCTTTTTCATTCGATCTTTTCATAAAGTTTGACACTTACATTTTCTGCTTATACTTTCTGTAATAAACTGACAGCATTGTGTGTAGTTTAGGACACCTGTATACGTATCATATATTCAAAGCAATATCTATATTTTGTTTTTGTTTACGAAATAGTTGCCACTTATCAATGTTTTTATCATTACATGATAAGTGTTAATGAGATGGATGAATTGTCAGTTTAATAATGACGAATGCTATGATATGATTAAAAAGAAAACACATACCACCTACCCAAAACAATAATCGACATGAAAAATGGCTATTCTATTTCCTATTACAAAAACATCACTTACTTTGTGATAACAAAAGAACAAAATAAGAGAGAGTCGGGAGTTTTTAAACTGATATTCTACGCATATAAACCGATTGTCACCGCTAGTTTTGTATTTTGTGCACGGCTATGTTATAGAAATACATAATATTTTTTTTTTTTGGGGGGGGGGGTTAACTCATCCCTGATTATGAAAGGCTTAATTAAATATATACATACTTGTGAATGATGAATATGAATATATCAATACATTTTATTAGCCAAATATAGCAAAGTTCAGCAATCCTTGTACAAAGACAGTAAGAAGATAGTGTATCGATCCACCGTCTGAATATTTACTCAATGCGAGTCTAAACCTGAGAATAAGAGGAATCATCACGACGTCCTCTAGCATGTTGTTTCAGAGAGTAGAAACAGAGAAAGAGAATGTTCCTTAGTTTGTTGAGACGATAGCGAAGATGGTACATTTAGTCGGGTGGCGCGAAGACCCCCACTCGGATTTAGGTTGACAAACTCATCTAAATATAAATTGGCCTTCATAGTAATGATCTTTTATGGTATAGATTCAGCGTTGACACTAATTGGAAACATTATCTAGGGGAATATTAGCATCTAACATCATGTACACGTGATATTCAATTGATAGAAAACAATAAGAGGAATGCTTTATAAGAAAAAATTAGATTCAAAAAACATTTTCGGGAATTACAAACCTGGAAGGATTCGTAAGAACAGTAAAAAAAAAAGACTATATCAATCTAATTTGTTCTATGCTATAAATTAGTATATGATCCTATATTGGAAGATCTTTACTTACATCATTTTACTTCAGAATATGTTCTATGTAACCTTAAATATTTCTATTTCTACATAGGCACATCTTTACGGAATGTTTATTTACGATAATGTGTGTTTCCTTATTTTAATTTAGATTATGTGTGACATAAAGATAAATAGTGGATCATTTGTATATACTTTATATAAGTGCGTTGCCAAAAAGAACGCAAGCAAACGAGAATGAGAATAATAATGTTTTACTCAATTGTAACGTGTTGACGGCTTCATTTGCGTTCAGACAATTGCAAAGACGCTCTGAATTGTTGACGCGTTGTTGTCTTTGATTGAATGTAAGCCAACGTCGCACACTCTTTTAACAAAGCCTTCTCAACGACAAATCTTCATGCAAAATGGTAAATATACTGCGTTCTGATATCTTGAACTCTCCTGCTGTCTCACAAAATCTCATAAATCTACTTAATACAAAAAGAAGTGCGTGAAGCGTTCGGGAACAACTGCTGCAGTTGGGTGAACTGAGCGTTAACACCTATGTGCGCCTATACGACCGCGTTTAAATTGATCATACCACATCTTAAGTAGTATTTCTGTTGCAGAAGCGCCCGAATAACACTTATGAAGCTCTAGCTTTTCTCGAACCTTATTTTTCCCATCTGAAAGTAATAGTTTTTCGAACACTACCATTGATATTGCTCAATTGTTCTGAAAATTTTAAACGGTAATTCTACTTAAATAACTTAAATTTGTGAACTAATAATCTGATTGGTCTCACATTTTGAACGTGTCTATTTAAGCTTTGTACGCTTGAAAAATCGTATTTGTAATTAATATTGTTATCTATATGTAAGTTCCGCGTCCTATTGAGTTACACTTTATATATATATATATATATATATATATATATATATATATATATATATATATATATATATATATATATATATACAGACAAGAACATATACGCCCTATATAAGTATGTGTAAATTTGTATAGGTTTGTAGTAGACCATATGTAGGCGAGGGGGCACGCACACGAACGCATGCATATCTACAAAAAAAAATATAGAAATTTATAAACACATAGAAATAAAAATATGTTTTTAATTTTCTTGTGTCAGTTCTTAACGCTAAAGCTTCTGTATCTTTAAGTGAGTGTAACTGTACTGTATTTGAAGTGTTCATACTTTGCTGAGTTCTAACAAGCTGAATCCGTCAACTGTTTATCGATGCGAACGATACACATCCGGCTTGTCTGGGTAGACCTGACACTATACAGTTTCAGCGATCAAGGGCACAAAGTATCATAAGAACATGTATGTCCCATCAATCGAACTTTATTGGACTCGGGCTCTATTACACATGCTTTACTTTCAATTGTGTTCTCATTCCAACTGAAAATATTTCGACAAAAAAATATACGCCCGTATTCTATCATCATTTTTGCAAGTATGTTTCATAAAAGAAATCAGACCTTAATATAAAGGCATGACACACACCAATTATTTCTGACATATGTTGACAACTAGCGCAGTTTAATAATAACCGACACAAGTTTATTAAGGAAAATCTGTTGTTTTTTTTTATAATTACGTATTGTCCAAAATGAATTCCGTTTTTTCTTTAATACATGCTGAATACAAAGCCAATCTAATAATACCTCCGCAAGCACGTATTAATAAGTGGAGTATTATGAGAAAGTATAGTCTAAGAATATTTTAATGTGTTTCGAAATAGGTTTAACCCAAGATCAATGTAATACTACGCTTGAAAGTATGGATTAATAAAGAACACTTTTACACTAAAATTTCATAAAAATAAATCACCAAGTTACTCAATATTAATTAAACACTAGACTCATCTAATAATATTATTTTAAGCATACATTAATGAAAGGTTAACACTTATGCTAAGTGGTATTCAAATTAACTCATAATGTATCTCGATATAGACTACGTAATACACAGACTCATAATACTAGTGCAATGTAGTATTAGAAAAACTATTTTTATGCTAAAGACTATTCGAAATAACTAAAACTCTTACCAGATATATATTGAATAGTATATACATACCATAATAACATTAGAAACATATGAATAAAAGTAGACTAATACATTTAAGTCTAACCCTAACAACATACAATGTTATTTGATATATTCTCAATACCAGGCCAGTCTAAAAAGACCTACACAAATATGTGTGAATAGTAGAAATTCATAAAAACGATATGTCACGTGTTTCTCATGTTTCCCGCTGCACACGTGCCATGCCTATTTATATAACACTTAAACTATGTATCAATAAAGGTAAGCGTTTAAAATTAAGACTTGTACTAACTAAAATAGGTATCGATATACGCTCAGCATTAGATCTATCAAACAATGCGACTGCAAGCATACATTAATGAAAGTAGACTTTTATAATAAATGGTAGTCAAAATAAACTGAGTCTGTTTCTCGATATACTGGTCAAAAAAAACTTACAATGTTTCTCAATATATACTAAACATTAGGTATCTGTGAGCAGCAAATAGATTTTAAAAACAAATGAATGGTCCGAGAAACATACATTGCCATTCACCATCTTTTGAAAGAGTCTAATCTTAAGACAAGAGAAAATGCACTGAATCCTGAAAACACACGTTATACACAAATGCTTTGTATATTTTTATGTAGTTTCATATACATAGATAATAACACAATGTAAAACTAAAATATCTACATATAAGTTACTTTCTACCTATATAAAATATGCTAAGGCACTTTTATATTCATAGATACGGCATCATTGTACGCTCTTTTTTAATTGATGGCAGCGTTCGATCGCTGAAAAATTAATGCAAAAAGAGTATTTTTGAAATTTCATCTGATGTCGTTCCTGTGTCGAAAATTAAAAATAGATCAAAAAGGGTACTCTTTAGTCTTCGGGCTAATATGACTACGATTCAAGTGTAGTATATGTTCTCTTCAGAGATGGTATAATATTGTACAATAAGATTGTAGGAGTGTCTTCGTTTGCTCAAAACATACAAAAAATAAGACTATCTCCCAAACTCCTTAAATAGTAAATAGGCCCCTATAAGAAGATATATTACAAAATATGAGGTTAGTATTTTTAGTTTAAACAAATGTGATACAAGTATATCGTTTATATATATATATATATATATATATATATATATATATATATATATATAGTTTCACAAGAACTAGTTTAATTTCTCAAAAAAGCGTAAACGTCTACATTGAATTCGTTTGAACTTGTTTTTCTCAATATATCCAGACGATTAAATACTATTTATGTTTGTCTGGATATTCAATTAATATAATTCCCCATTTCTCCTTGTTGCAAAACAACTTTTTAACCGTTGGTTCGACACAGCTCCGAATAATTACACATGAAACTGATGTTTAATAAATATCTCATATTGAGTTCAGTTCATAGGGTGTTTGCTATGTTTTTTTTCCGTTCGCTAACTTTGTATTGCTCTATTCTCCTCATTGCAATTAAAATGCTATTTCTTTTTTGAACATCAAGATCGATATTGGAAAATAAATCAATCCGTAAGGATGAAAAAGAACATTTTTTCCCAAAATTATGACTGTTATACTTTAATCAATTTGACTATAAATCAAAAATATGTTGATACGTTTCAAAACTACTCTCACGGTTGAAAAGAAATCATATATTAAAAATAATTTACAAAATGATATTGCATCTTAAAAATGAAATTCAAATCTGTAATTACCTATCTTTGAAATTGTCTTAATATTTCATTTCCCTATACATATATATATATATATATATGTATATTTATATATATATATATATATATATATATATATATATATATATATATATTGAGAGAGAGAGTGAAAGGTTGCTGAAGATAGGCATAGCGAGAAAGACAGATAGATGATGCATGCAATGTGAGGTTGGTGTTTATAGGAATATCACCGATACACCTAGTTGGTTTATATAATAGTGGGGAAAAAGAGCTATATTTTGTAGTAGACCTTTTATTTATATACATTTTTGGCATCCCATACGCAAACATGTAACCTTACAATACACACTACTGCTATATATGTTTATTTGTTAATGTTTCATCTCTACCGTTATTCAATGCTATTCCAACAGACATAAAGCTGACAAAAAAGAATGCTTTTGTTTAACCAACAGAAACAGTATGTTTATAAAAAATTAAAATGACACCAATCTTACAATTTTGTTTACTAGCTTAGAAATTGTCTATGCCTTTCTATGTTTTCATGCTCATTTTTTTTCTTTAAAACGAGTCTGGCCACATGATAATTTTAAATTACACTTTTGTTTTGGTCCATTTTGAAATATATATATATATATATATATATATATATATATATATATATATATATATATATATATATGAATAGATAGGGATTACTCAAATAGATTTTGTGATCTGATAAAGTAACTCATATAACTTTACAAAAACAACACCGTAAAAAACACATCCCAGGAAATCGAACGAACGCTTTAATATTTAACAAGTAATATTATGTTATTATGTTGGTGCTTACTGTACCCTCCGAGGATTACTTTGCAATTGCAGAAGATAGGAAGGATTAGAAATACTGCGACATAGTTTTCGTTGTACAAATACAGATGTCGGAGCTCCATGAAGCAGTTGAGAAATTATGATATTGGATGTTGTTGAAAAAGGACGATGAGTGTCGGGCAGAAAAGTAGCTTACACCACGACCTCAAGATATACAGGCCCGCCACTTCAGAAATACAGTAGAGAAGTAGGGGTCGAAACTCTCAAGTATTTTTCCTGATGACTCTGGTATTGTATCCGATTAGCAAGTTGTTAGCGATGTACATTGTTGGTGGTGTGTGCGATTTAGACATTATTTTGACTAAATAAATTATTTAAAAGTAGATACATATGTTATAAAATGTATGAAAAAGACACGAATACATTAACTCTTTCGGGGAAGCTGACGGCAAAAGGAAAGGTTATTATTGCATTTAAGTTAAGTAAATTGTTTTAGAACTTGTGTTCAAGAAAGCTATATTTTATGTGTGTTGCCTCCTAACGAAATGAGTATTCTACGAATGTATAACCAACTAAAAACAGTTTTTCAAGTCCAAGTACCTATGCACATAGGGGTACATTGTTTAGCATAATGGAACATATTTTGTAATCCAACATATATATATATATATATATATATATATATATATATATATATATATATATATATATGTATCCAATAAATATATATCTGTTTACATTGACATTTGACATTTTTTCGATTTGTTACAACTCTCGATTATGAAATAAATTCTGACTTCGATGAATGTTTAAAAGCAGATAAAGTAAATGTGGTTGTATAGATTGGATATTGCATCTAGTTGATGCGTATATAATAGTTGCATATAATTAAAACATTTCTAATTCGATGTTAAGTGGATTTCAATGAAACGAACGAAAACACAATCTGATAAGTATGAAATAGACAATATATTACTTTCATTAGGTAAAATAATATTTCTTAGAGGCTATTATTATTCTATATATATATGGCTCAGCGGTGAATATTTATTTGTATTACAATACTTAATTTATTATTTCATTTATTAGGATGTATGATAGTATTTATTAAAAATCAATACGCAAGGGTATTTATGTTTCATTATTTTCTTAGAAAAATACAAAAAAATATGATTTACATTTGTGTATGTTCGTCTGTATTTGCTGGGCCCAGTCGTTGTGTCTGTGGTGCACTTCTTCCGAAGACTATTTCGTTGAAATAGTGAGTCACAAAGCAACGAATCGAATATGTTGCATTGCTGCTTACCTTAAACTGTGGATACCCTGGTTTAGTATCCACTGGTTGGTGTATCTCACACGCGTAACGATAACATGTGGACGCTGGTCTGGTTTTAAAGTGCGTGTAATTCCTTACAAGGCACAACAGAACTGGAAACAGTGTGTACAAGGGAGATGTTAGGCTGAATTGAGGAGATATACCATATGTACCTATTGCCCCTTCCCACCTTGTCGGTATTTGCGGGAGAATCAGTTGTCACGTCTCGTTCGTCGGCTGGTACAGGCTGAAGAGACTGAATAAGCCCCAAACGGAAGTGACGTCAATTCCGACTTCCGCTATAACTCTCCCCCCTTTTGGCACTCCTCACAATAACCCATATGATTTTAAACGTGCGTACATATGGAATATCATTGTTATGTTTTTATTTGCAGAGTGTTATTATATGAATAATGTTAATTAATTATGTTATAACTGTTATTAACCTGATTTTTACATGGAAACACACTCACATATGTATATAAATATATAATTTATGGAAGCGTTGATAAAAATCAGAATTCTTCTGTTTACTTATGCCTTTTTTATTTTTCACATTTTTCTGATGATCTTTTTTGTATTAAAATTTGAAAAACATTAAAGTATCAAGTATATTACCATATACTATTTTTGCAAATGCAACCACGCGTCATATTAGAAGAACAAGCCATGGACAATTTCTACACAAATACATATCGCTAATCGACAACTACAATATAATTAGACTCATCATTTTCTTAAAGAAATTCTAAGCTCAAAATATTATAGTTAAAACAACTCCCCCCACCCACAAAACAACTAGACATAATCAAGATTATTTATGAGGTTAAATGCCCTTTGAGATAATGGTATTCTCATACTACTAATAATAAAAATACAGCTAATATATGCATTAGCTTTAAAACCACTACCTTCTGTCATCGCCTAACCATGCATCTTTTAGACTCTAGCTTAATTTACGAACATCTACAAAAACATAACTGCTCTTCCTCTTATTTAACACACATTCTAATTAACACCACTAAGATAATAGATTCAAAAACCAGTTTAAAAAAAGTTAAACATACTAGAAGCTATCTACATTAAACCACAAAACCCTACAATTAATAGCATCACCCATGGACCCACATGCAACATTTTAAAATGCGTAACGTAATGCGATATTGGTTTGTTGTGCAACTACGGTTTCTCGTAATTTAAATTGTCAAAGTATTTCTTGAAACAATGCGAGCATGTTCTCTGTGCGTTTCTCCGCTTTATTTAAAAAAATATATCTTCATTCTCTAGCTGTGTTCTTCACTTGCTTTTAACACGTGATGATGATTTGAAAGAGGAACCGAAAACGTTCGTGATACCTATATAACATTTATTATTTTTTAGATTTTAATAAAAAACACCATCATAAAAATTGAAAAAAATAAAAGGTATGATAAACAAACCAATTCTGCTTTTTGTAACAATGTTTACAGAAATGAGAAAATGCTGCCTAAATACACACACAATACATATATATATATATATATATATATATATATATATATATATATATATATATATATATATATATATATATATATATATATATATACATATACATATATATATATATATATATATATATATGTATACATATATATATATATACATATAAATATATACATATATATATATACATACATATATATATATATATATATATATATATATATATATATATATATATATATATATATATATATATTCTTTAGGACCTGTTCTTCGAACCGTTATACTTTTTTTGTACTCATGTGTAAATCTATTGTTATGGATACGTGCGCATACTTTGCGTGAGAATTGACATTTAATTGTCTGCCCACGGAATTTACAATGGTGTTTATTGCTCATGTCCATTTTCACGTTAGCTTGTTGTTGGCCATGCAAATATCTCGACGCCTTGGCACGGAACGTGTTTGATGGCCGTGTTCTCCCATTCCGTATAATCCTCAATCAATTCCACCAAACCAGGGGCTGGGTAATAAATCCTCTTTCTCGCCAAACAGCATTCCCCTTTGCTAATTATTTCATCACGATCCACTGCAGCCACTTCAATGCCTTATCCCCACTCGTTAAATCTTCCGCTTGAAAATAGTGGACCTCTGATGTAAGTTACCTTTCGGCAGATTTTTCAGCGTACTTCAAATCTAATTATACCCCTGCAACCAGTCTTCAGATAATACTCTATGATATCACTTTAGTAATTTATACGATAATTAAATCACCATTACACACGAAGAGGAGACGATAAATATATATATATATATATTGTGAGAGCGATAGAGAGAAATAAAGAGAGAAGGATAGAGAAATAGATAGATAAAAAAAGATAGATAGACATGTTTGAGGACACATTGTTTAATATGACATGATTCAGTTGCTTTATATCATTTTTTATAACATCAATTTTTATTTATAATCTTGTGTGTGTCAACATTAAAAAAAAACATAATGAATATACTATAAGTATCGCTAGCACTTTCGAGTCTTCGCAGAATAATCTACAATATTAACACATCGTACAAGAAAAAATGAGAATTTATAAATTTCCAGAGAAAACCTTAAGTGAAGTCGTAAGACGTAAATACAACATACACGTGCAGTTCTAGAAAAACTTTTACACATCCGGGATGCTAATTATGCCCAATGTTTGCTTAAATTAAAGAATGATGTCTTATTAGACAATACATACACACATATCAATCTATCTATTTATATATATATATATATATATATATATATATATATATATATAAATACATACATCTGTACGATGCCAGGTATATTTAAATGGTTATACAATTCTGTGTGCATCAATTACATCGGAGACGAATAAGACAATCATTATTTTTGGCGTCAGGTGGTAAATACATTTCCTTTTTCATATTAAGTAAAATTTATTTTTCTCCAAAGGAGCCATCGATTAGAACTTGTCCTGAAAATTACGATATTTCCGTTTTTTGTGAAATTTATCGATAGATATTAAAGATAAATTGATATATATTCCCCAAATTTGCGTTTCTTTGAAGTCTTTCAATGTGTTTGTATAGGTGATCCATGTAACAACCTCCAAATTGAAAATTTTAATAGATCACATTGGCCGTGAATTTTATTAATAGTAATAAGGTCATAAGATTCCTTGAATATTAACCTCTGTTTTACATCATAGAGATTCGTGTATAGATTTTGATCAACATCTATTAATAATGGAGTGCATGTATATGTCTGTATGTCTGAAGCCGAAACTCCATCAGAGTACTATGAGTATTTATTACGTCCGCCAGATTCATTATATACTATTTTAAAAACAGCCATAAACACTATGCGCATTTCCCAATTTACGTAATCAATTGCTTTTCAACTTCTAATAAATTAGTATTCGTAAATATAAACTCATGATTGTTCTCTGCAGATTTCAACATGTATTTACGTTATTCTGCTCGCTAATAATCTTACTTATAAATTATAATTATGTTTTAATTATTTATTTATAAAATGATTTACGTAGTTATTCCCTCTACGTCCCACTGATTAAATAACGTACCTTTTTCTGAACGGGCGCGTTAATACTTTACTGATTTATTTTATTAAAACTTCCTGAGTTTGTTTATTTTCTTAATCTTATTAGCCATTGTGTTTTAAAACACAAATGTATTGAATCAAATTGTTTAATTAAAATAATAATTGATAAACACACACACATTATAAAGATTTAGTTTAGCTAAACATTTTTTTTCGGAAGTTATCGCGGGTCCTGCAGTAAAAGAGTACCGATTTTTTTCCTATTTGAGATTTAGTGTTCGCTGTATTTAGTTTTTCAAATTGTTGATTTTAACAAATTTATTGAATGAAATTGTTTTATTAAAATAATAATTGATTTAAAAATGACTACACACACACATTATAATGAATTTAGTTTTTTTTTGTCAACAAAAAAAACAACACATTGTACTGGAAAACTACATAACTGATTTTAGAATAGTGTTCGCTGTATTTTGTTTCTTTTAATTGTTGATTTTAATTCACGTACACCTTTTTCCCTGCTTTGAAAGACATAACATATTACTTATTATATTCTGATGTGGATTTGGCGCAAAACGATTGAGTGTACAGAAAAACAAGCAGACGATAACTTGGGGGGCACCTTTTACTGAGAAAGTCAATAACCGTTTCTAGAATCGTATTCGCTGTATTTTGTTATTGTTAATTCTATTTTAGGTACACTTTTCTTTTGTTCTCTTTGAAAAAATAAACTATTATTATTCATTATGTTGTAAATTCTTACGTGGATTTGGCGCAAAACGATTGGGTGGAAAGAAAAGCGAGCAGACGATATCAATACAAACTTATTTTTTTCTTTTTATTAATCATGTGCAATATTTTATTTAAATAAATTGTAGTGATAAAAAGCTCTACTCAAATACCATACTAGCGTAATTTCTGACGCGGCAGCCTAGCAAAAATACGCGACCGGATGGAGCATATATTTGCTAGTTAGAATAATGATTAAAAATGTTTAGGAACCTGAGTTTTGTCTTCGTAAAAACGCATGAAAAATAATGGCAAAACTAGTATGTTTGCGAAATTAGTTTATTTATATTAAAGACGCGTATTCATATTGTATTTATATATTAATATAGTTATATATATATATATATATATATATATATATATATATATATATATATATATATATAAATATATGTTTATATGTATGTATATATATATATATATATTAATATATATATATATATATATATATATATATATATATATATATATATATATATATATATATATAATTAAAATCAGCGAAATGAAAAAATGTATATTTACAAGAATAAAGACATGGAAACAGTATTTCGATGAAAAGAAATGTTATGTTGCGTAATATCTCAAAGAGAAACTAAAGAATTAGAAGATAAAATCATATTTTTTCTTGTATTAATAATATTTAGATGATGTCCGTGTCAGCATATCCGCGATTAAATGATGCTATCTGCGTTTAAATATTTCCGTTATGTTTGTTTATCAAAATCTAATAAATAATGATATCCATGAAACTACATGTGTAATACATACACTGAAAGAAATAACTATCAATGCGTTGAATTGAAAACATATCTATATATATATATATATATATATATATATATATATATATATATATATATATATATATATATATATATATATATATACGTATATATCTTTTCTCAGAGCAGTATTTTTACTTTTATTCTGTTCTTCATTCTGTTGGTATTAACCCCGTGGAGGGTTGGGGTCAAACCACGGTGGACTTTGAAAATACATCAAGTAGTTAAAGTGGCCATTTTGAAGTGAGGTTTAGTCCGCTCGATGTGTTGCGCTTGTTTGGCGCGTTTTGAATAAGGAAATTGAACGCATATTTGTATCATCTAGGTATAATAATATTTCGTATGTAAATTTGAAAACCGAAAAATGATGCAATATTAAAATGAATAAAATAGTTTATTTTTGTTAGGCTAAGACTTTCGATCAATACATCTGTCCCAGAGCAAGGCTTTTATTTCTTTATTGTTTTGCTATTAACTCCAGGACGGAATAATACACGCTCGTCACGTTACTTCACATTAAACTGTCGTCTTTAACACCTTGACGTGTTTTACTGACTCTGAATGTAATTAATTTTTAATTTAATACTGGCAGTTTAACTACATTAAAGCGGAGCGAACACAACACAAAGAATGACAGTGCGGGCGTAGGAATAAAAAGTATTATCTGTACATTATTATTGGACGATAAGAACATTATATTTTTGTTTAAGCGTTATTATTAGTCAAAGCAATATTATGGAAAACATATCAGTATTATCCGGGGCTAACGAACATTAAGACAACGGATGAAAATCATACCAAAAATGGGAGATCAATGGATCGGCAAAAAGATTAAATAAGAATTAGTGTACTAATGTGTAAAAGTCAGTAAATTAAAGAATTTCATTTTAATATGCTGGTTAAAAAAATGTCGAAGCAGAAAAACGCTTAAAAACGTATAGAATCTAAGAACAGTTATAATAAAAATTATTACGTGTGTATTTTTTCTTGGGTGGAGGGGAATAAGTTGGTTTTCTGAAAAGGTATTACTCGGAAAAGCATTATTACCGAAATACCATCCGTATTATTCAGTTTCTGTTGAAGCTATTGGTAATGGCAATGTTATGCTGTAAGATGAACTATTTAATTAGTTGCTATAGTGACTTTTTGATAAAAAGTCCATGAATAAAAAAAATGTAATTAAGTTCTCATCTCATTCAATACTCTGAAAAACATATGGAAGCACATCGCAACTCCAGGTTAAATACTAAAATATGTTTCCCGTATGTAAGTTGTATGTTCTAGTTAATTGTAAAACTTTAAAGAAAGTATTTTTTAAGAAAGTAATGATTATGCCTACGTGTTAAGTAAAAGGAATGTGAAAGACGTATTCGAAAATGTCCAGCCGTATGAATTCATATTATCGTTCTATTATTCTAATATGTTAATTTAGAATCTAGTTGTATGCGTCATTTTATGAATGAAAACAGAAATATGTTTTTTGTAGTTTAATTATTTAATATATTACATCAATGACAATAAAGAAGGTATTGTAAAAATGCATTTAATTCTAAAAATGTAATAGATTGATTCAATACAATCGTCTAGTTGATTACTTTTCGAAGACGGGTGCTAGCTGGAAAGTGTACGGAAGCTTGTAGCTGTAAAAATAGAACACATTTAATATGGTAAGCTTATGGATTTATAAGTTAACTTAAAAAAGCAGATCATCGATTCATCGGCAATTACTTTAGGGTTTTTCATATTAGATGAAACATAAGTTACGCATATATGTTTATGCGAAGAAATGGGACATATCATTATAAAAGATTCAGTATGAGTTGACAAAACATTAGAATAAAAAGGGAATATCCGTTTAGCAGGAAGTGAACTTAGAATTGTGAGGGGTTTAACTATTCCTTACCCTTTTTTAGCAATAGAAAGCAAGTGATATTCTTTGACAGGTTGTCAATTAAAACTGAAACCTTCAATACTGACCACATCAGGAACCATGTATAGACGCTTATACTTATCTAAAAACATTCATTCGATATGCAGGATTAGCGATGAAAATAGGTTTCCATATAAAAGCATTGTTAAATAGCGTGAAATAAGAAGTGTGTTTGTTAAATTCTGGCGCATATTAATGTTCTAACACACTCAGGTAGTCGGGGTTCACGTGGGGAGAAATTGTTCTTAATATGATGTCTGCGAAACAATGTTCGTTTTACAGTCGACGGATGTTTTAAAACGCATACCATTCCCCAAACGGCAAATTTCCATGTAGACGTAAGGGGTTCCTTTTAAGTAGGTACAAGATATAGAGACATCCTAAGTCGGGAGCTGTCCAGCAAGATGTTTGTTAAAATCACATTTAAATATCTTGATGTTATATCACCCTGGACAGGATATCGTAAATCCATACGTCTTAATAAAACTGTTAAATATACTCATAACTTCAACTATTTTCTATGCTGGAGTTTTGGAAAGGGGAGAAAACAACACATTCACAAAATTGCACGCCTTACCTAGACGCTGGCTAATAGAAAAATGGTCGACTTTGTTTTTTATTTTATTCATATGACGTCACTCACTTAATCTAGTTTCCTCGTATTTAATTGTACAAAAAACATGACAAGTGGATCGACCGGCAAATCAAGCTGTGCGTATAACTATTCATGAAGGCATGTTAAATATAATAGCCCACAAAGAGTAAAACACGGCCAAGTTCAATCACATATGTCACCACATTAACCATGTCTTCATCTGTTCATCAACCTATAGGTTATTAATGCGAATTATCCTAATGTATAACAGTAATGCTAATCTTCTTTGCTGTATAACTATATATGTATCCTCGGAATATTTAATTAGTTCTATGTTTTGCAAGTGTCTGAATTTCCCTAACTGTGGTAAACGGTGTCCTGCTAACAAACGTTAAACAAATAAACAAAACATCAGGCCCTTACGAGAAAAAAAGGTTCTTGTTAGGGGCAATTCATCTATTTTAGAGAAATAAACAATCGGCTCGGATTATCGAGAGACGACACACTGGCTATGGCTGCTGTAACAGTTTGACAGCTTGATCCTCAGTCAAATGGTTAATTTTGTCTCAGCTTCCAAAATCGGCCTATCAGTATTTTTTTAATTTATTGTGTGATTAAACACATCTAAAAAATGTTTACTTTATTTATCTCCTACTTCTCAAACTTTCAGAAAATGATCACGTCTAAGACATCAAATCCAATGTATATATGATGCAGACGCGTTGGTAAATAAGGAAACAGCTTAATAACATAAATAGAGAGATGTTACTATTGCGGCAGCTGGAATCATCCTGATATATGATGGAATGTGTTGTTTCTACTATTCAGCACGTCTGTTTGTTTCACCATTGCCCACGATGATTTTCCTATTAACATTTATGGGGATACATCGTTGGTATAATTGATATACTCACATACTCTGCGATCAGCTACACCGTGTTAATATCATTACTGTGATATTGCAGTAGTTTACGCACTAATACTGTTGAGAAAGTCTATGGTACCGCCATTTCTACTCTTTCAGATTTATCCTGAATTAATTATCGTACTTGAACTAATTCTTACTAACGTTACAGAGGGTGCCTTTCTATGCCGAATTTATAAAATATCGTTTCACCTAAAATTGGAAATTTAAAGCGAAAACACACCCTTTTTCTGGTGGGTCATTCAATGTTGACGGACGTGATCCAACCGATCGACAATTCATTGCCTTACCAACTCTGACGTAGCATCCGCCAGGCGTCTTTTCTGATTGCAGTTTAATGGACTCCCATTAAACAACAACCATAATTATGTCACTTATACTGTTTCTGTTACATGTTTTACGTTTGGCTGTGAATAAATATGTCTATGTCAAATCGAGTATTTATTCACCATTGCCCTTACTTGTGTGTAAGATTCGACAGAGAAAATTGCGGCCGAGTATTCAAGAAAGATAAATCCGAACACGTGGTTCTAATAACAGAAAAGCTACTATATCAAATATTCGTTAACTTTACAATTGTAAACAATTAACCGTATAATAATTATAACAGTTCATTATTGATAAATATAAAAAGAGTTGATAGACGGTAAAGTAACTTATTTATTTATTAAAATATCCTCTTTATAATCACGAACAAAATCATAATCGTATACATTTATCCAGAGTTCCAAAACATTGGCCACGTCTTTTAATACTTAATCAGCAATAAAAATGACATAATCGTATTGTCTCAATGTACCGATTAAATGTCTCATCATTCCCGTAAAGACAACTCATACAAAAGGTCGGATATCATTTTGGAAAATTCAGCTCCCATTTTTTTCTGAATTGGGATGCAAATGAAAATTGACTCCGATAACTATTCACCTATCAACGAAAACTGAAAATATCATGTAGAGAACTGATATTATACTTTGCCTCTAGTCAAATCACTGGTTCTATTTACGTACTATTATTTCCTCGCTCCAACTTCTACTGCTGACTGTACCTTACAACTCACTATTATGAAATAAAATAACATCTATTGCGTCCCAAAATTGCAAAGTACAACAACTCATGTAAAGAGAGAGATGGGCGCTATTTAAATCTCCATAAAGTGGCAATGTTTGTCCAATACTAGGAAGCTTAAACATGGACATGGTGGTCATCGCCACGACCACCTCGGATAGGCTGTTCTATGGAGCAAAACCACAGTCAGAGAGTGCTTCTTTTTTTCTATTGAGCTGAAAGCAACGGGAGTACATCTTTTGCAAGTGCTCGCAGAAACCACGAGTTGGTGCTGGAGTGAAACCTTTCTCAAAAAGTGTAGATTCACATTCCCTTTGCTGATATGGTACAACAAAATAAAGTGACAATAGATTTAGTTTTTAGAGCCGCTCTTTGTAAGTAAGCTTGCATAGTCGTTTAACAATCCTGATTGCAAACCGGTGAACATTATGCTATGCGCTTCTATCCCTGACTTATTTAAACGTATCTTTTATGTATTAAACATATAGCGTATTTTCCATTGTTTATTTAGTATTGTTTGACTAGGCTAGTGTTCAGAATAGACGAGTATCAGAATAGGTAATTCAAAAAGTATAACAATAATAAATAATAATAATAATAATAATGATAATAATAATAATCATAATAAAAATAATAATGATAAATAATAATTAACAATACTACTACTACAATTACACCTACTACTACTACTACTACTACTACTACTAATAATAATAATAAATACTAATGTTCGAGGTTAATAATATATGCTTTTTGAAAAGGGCAATATTTTTGTAAACGTTTATTATGTGAAACGTAATGAGAAATAATATAATGCACCGCGCATGCATTAACAGCTGTGCACCATAAAAAAATAATGCGTGTTTATTTACATGCATAAAAACGGTAGACTTCATAAACTCAACAACTCATACATTTGAAAAATAATACTGTATATATATATATATATATATATATATATATATACATAGATATATATACATATATATATATATTTATATATATATATATATATAATTGGATTTCCTTTTTTTCTTTCTGAAAGTTGGAGATAGTAAATGATGTATGTCTTCTTTTTCTTATAGAATAGTTTCATTCAATGATTTTAATTCATGAATAGGAATAAAACTGCGAAGCATAAGTGAGCAAGTAAAAACTGATATAAATATATATATATTTGTATATATATATATATATATATATATATATATATATATATATATATATATATATATATATAGGGTGTTCGAGATGAACATTATAATTATTTAATATAATTCATTTTAGAACTTATTGAAGTATTTAATAGGGATAAAATGAAACACCTAACTGTTTCTATGCACTATTGGTTGATTTAAGACTTGGGCAGCATTCACGATAGAAATGTCGATACTATTAACTAGATGTATTATAATACTCGCTTAAGATCTTAGCCACATCTCGGTGCTCCATGACTATCTCGAACCCTACAATGATTTAACTTTCATGAATTGAGCACCGCAAAATGATGGAGTATAGTATC
This sequence comes from Sepiola atlantica, assembly GCA_963556195.1. Classification (NCBI taxonomy): domain Eukaryota; kingdom Metazoa; phylum Mollusca; class Cephalopoda; order Sepiida; family Sepiolidae; genus Sepiola; species Sepiola atlantica. Next base: position 63,708,367 of record OY744523.1, read on the forward strand.
AGATCAACTATTACACGTGTACACGAGCAAAAAAAGGTCAAGGCTGTGTCTCACCCACGGGGAAAATGTGGAAATTACGAAATTCGTTTGATCGTAATCCCATGGATTATTATGTTAAGACACAGTTTAAAAAGACAACAACCCTACTGCTTCCAATACTGACGAAAAAATAATTATTAGGGCCAACTAGTTGTCCAGCGTATTTCTAATGGCAGTGTGAAAGTCGCATACACTTAAATGTATTGGTAGAAACGTAGTTCGGCTTTTTCGAATGGCATGCGTGTAGGGAAAATAAGTACTTCGAATGTCCATACTTAATTGATGAGAGGAAAATATACGACGTGTTTGTCATTCCTTTTTATAAAGTGTCAGATTCAATCCGAACACACTTCATGGGAAAGATGGATTTCCATGTTTGTTGGTTAAAGTCGAGAAAAACCGCAATGGTTTCTAATATCATTTATTTTTATGCTCGATACATATTATCGTTAGTTAAATAACTCAGAGATACGACGCTTTGCGCGACTACTCGTTCGGAACAGTGCACCTGTGAAAATGGTAATAAAGGGGTTACTCAACTAAACAATCATATCAAGAGCCTTACTATTGGATGCACACTCAGGACTTACATACTTCAATATGCATTCCGTGTTGACAGTGCATCATACAAGTGAGAATATGTCGTAAAAAAGGAAAACACACTTACTTATTTTCGACGATCACTTTTATAACTATATGGATCAAGGTTATCAGCGATTCTGTATTTATCGGATGAATGATTTAATATTTACTGACGGTCAACATCAATCAGTAGATTTTCAATGAAATTTGCCAACCCGTCAATTGGAAGTAAAGCTAGGTTATCAATGCCTTTTCGATATATCTGCTTTATCTTATTATCACGTTCTGTTAGATCTACTACAACTCCAGAGAAAAGAGATGTTTATCTGCCCATTTTCTCTTGCCTTTTCATCCCGTATAAAAACGAACCCATCAAAGTTAGATTCAGAAGCAAACGTGCCACTGTGAAAGTGAAGTTGTTTACAGTTAACCTTGCTTGCAAATAAAAAGGCTTCGAGCCGTTCTCGTGATGTTGAATAAACACCGACGAGATACGCACACAGGCACTTTCGCTACAAATCATTAGTTATTTGCAGCAAGCACACGTGAGGACGAATATAAATTGTCTATGTGAGATTCGTGTCAGAAGAGACTAAAAAAACAAATTAAATAGTAAATATTCTGAATTTAAATATATATATATATATAAATATGCATATACATTAAATATATATATATATATACATATATATATATATGTATATATAAATAATATATATATATATATATATAATATATATATATATATATATATAATATATATATATATATATAATATATATATATATATATATATATATATATATATATATATATATGCATTATGTGTAGTAGTGTAGCATTGTGCGGATAGATCTGTATGAATGTTTGATTTTGTTTAGTTTGGTGTGTTTTACGACATATGAAAAGTCTATAGGTGATTTAATGCTGAATAAATGTCTTAATTATTTTTTTCAAAGAAATAATTATTTGATATGTCTATACTCTTGCGATACATTCTTTTTGCTATTATATTGTTATTATAATACATTGTTTGTTTTTATAAAATATTGCTTCATACAATTTACTCTCAAAATATTGGTTTCAGAAAATGGTATGTTGCATTTATCTTTGAAAACAGTTATCCTAGAAAACATTACACTTAGAAAGAATATTTTACATAGAGTATACCGCCATTACTAAAAAAACACTACAAGAGAGCATTCCTCAAAGAATGCATTGGTCTTATAATACATTTCCCTTAGAATGCATTGCTCGCAGAATAGATTGCTCTCAAAAGACAATGCTCTTAGAATATATTAGTCTCACACTACATTGCTCCCAGAATAAATTGTACTAATCTTAGAAAACGTTTTTTCAAGAAAACATTACTCTTAGGAAAGAAAATGTTACAGAGTATTGATTTACTCCTCTCCAGGAGTTAGGTACAGGGACAGTTTTTATCTTACTCGCACTAGTAAGATGTGACCCAAGGTCGGGTCGGGAAAGTGGGGTTTAAACATTACCTGGACAGCCCGTCGACATTCCCCGGTTGGGGCGCCTCAGGCAGTAAGCAATAAACTTACTTCACCCCAAAGAGGGGAGGCGAAGCCTGGGAGGGTTGACCTTTTAGTACTGCACAGGACTGACCCATAGACCGGCGTAAATCAAGCCCCGAAGGCCAAGACAATACCAGTCTATGGGGTGCAGTACCGTCATTTCTCGACAAACAATTTCTGTTTGAAACCATTACACTTTAAAAACCGTACATATTGAAAACATTACTCTTTGAAAACATTAAACTTTAAAAAATGTATTTTGAGACAAAATTATTTTTAAACAGTACTACTTAGCAGTGCAAATGCTCTTTGCTCTCAACACGAGTGCCTTTAAGCTATTTAAGACAGATTATTAAACGGAGAACAAATATTGATTTTTAGAAAAAATAGATTGAAGAATATAATTAGAGATGTACTTATAAATACTAAGGAATACATTTACCAGTCGATTGATCGCATCGGACTTCTCCGATCTCTCGTCAAGCCTAAGTAAGGGCTAAATCGAGTGAAGCATGTCATTCGACCACATACGTCTAACTCCCCAGGATCCAGTTCTTAGGCATCACGTTTACTTCGGGGGGGGGGGGGTAGTACTCATCTGCAAGCAGTGCAGTCAGCGAATTCGTAACCCCTGCCGGCAGGGAAACCCTCTAAATGTATATAGTCTATGTATACGCATTGTGTATCATATAGGTAAAGGGGGTTGTACGTTCAATATTCATGTACCAAATTGTCTAATGTATATATATATATATATATATATATATATATATATATATATATGACTCAATAATAAGAGTTTCTGAAATACAGTTAATAATTTTAAAGATTTTACTAAATATATGTAAATACTAAACTGTGGGTACGGGTGTTTTTTTATAGCACTCGAATACTAGTATCACTTCTTGTGATGTTTGTATTTTCTTTGCGTGATTTTTAGTGGGTGCTGATCAATTTTATTTGTTCGTCATTAAAATCTTGAATTCTGTTATGCAGAATACATATGGCGCTTTTACATTTGTTTCGTGCAATTTATGGTAGGTGTGTTGATGTATGTAATTATAAATGAAAATAATTATACTAACGAACAGATCTACTTGTTATTAACCACTTGTTATAAACACTGGACTTTTAACGAATTTGTATCTATATAAACTAATATAATACATATAATATATATATATACATATATATATATATATATATACATGTATATATATATAATATAATACATATAATATATATATATATATATATATATATATATATATATATATGGTTAAATTACACTACCAATTGTAATTGTAGCAGACAGGATGAATGCCCACTACGAAACAATTGCGTCACCGCCTCAGTAAAATAGTATGCTTAAACCTTCCCTGCTGGAAATCCAAACGAAAATAAGTTGTACATAAAAAGCACGTTAATGAGTTTTAAGGATAAATATACATGCACAAGTTATTTTTTGAAATAAAAAATACAGTAACACTTCGTTGCCACGATATTTCTAGAAATTGATCGATGAGAAAAAAAATCAATAATTTGATGCAGCATAAATAAACGCTTAAACATGTAAATCACTCAACTCCCCTTTTTTCCTGATGCCTAGTTGAGAAACTTAAAATTGTAACATTTAAAGACATGGAACCATTACTCAACGTCAGACAAGAATCGGGTTTAAAATGCTAACAAAGGAATACACACTAACCACATTTTAGATTAAAAATAATGATGTCGACTGACTACTATTACGTCATATTGTAATGTAATTATTATTTTGATTTCATTTTCATTTACTTTATATTTCATATGAGGTCTACCCAAAAAAAGATTTTTATTTCTCTGTTTGTTTTTACTATGTTTAACCTTTTTTAATTTTTTGTGATTTTAAATTCTGGTGTTTTTATATTTATGCACTTAAGTAATCTATGTTATCAAAAATCACTACACCTAAGCCTATAATGATATGATGTTGGTACTTCCTCATAGTTATCACTTGTTTATATATAGACTAACCTATTACAATTACATACGCTGTACTTAATTGGTTTGCTTGACTTTATAGTACATATTTTGTAAGTGTCTTGTCTTAATACTAGAGCAGGTATAAATGAAAGAAAATTGAACAGAGATAGATAGGAGGAATACTGCATGATATTACAACTTTAGTTTTAATCATAAAAATATGGATATGTGTGTACGTATGTATGTGTTTGTATGTGCATTCATACACATGCCTGTACACACATGTGTATGTGGGTATGCGTCTGCTTGCATATATCTTGATTTTGTGTATATTTATGTCATGCGTGTATGTATATGTAAATGCATATGTAATGGTGTATATGTATATACATGTTTCTATATGTATGTATGCATATATATGTATATAACGATATGTATATATATATATATATATATAGTGGTGTTCATGTATGTATATGTGTGTATGTGTGCATGTGTGTATGTGTGTATATATATATATATGTATGTGGGTATGTCTGGCTATGTGTATACGCATGTGTATATATATGTATATATATATATATATATATATATATATATATATATATGTGTGTGTGTATGTGAATATATATACACATGCGTGTATGTGTATTATAGTTAATAAATATAGGCTCATACGGTATAAATGAGTCCATATGTGTTTGCGTACGTATGCATATAGTTACTTCGACTAATATCTTATATGTATTGGTATTTTTATATAAGTGTAAAAGTTGTATATTTTTATTTTTATAGTTATTTTCTGTGTACGTATGCGTAGATTAATGGGCATATTTATATGTCACTGTCTGTAGTTATGTATGTGGTGTATGTACATGCACATATATGTAGGTGGGTGTTTTCTTTATTATATATATATATATATATATATATATATTTTTTTTATTTTATTCCATTAGTTGCGCCAAAACAAGTGTTGTTTCATTGGCGCGAATAGCGACCAACTCATCGGGCTAGCGATGGAATTCAAATGGCATACGTTTTAACTCCACCATAACGGGAGATTGAAAATACATTGGAGGGGAGGGGAACAGAGTCGGGGCTTTGTCTATAACGGTGACATGGGACATGAGAGGGGAGGGGGGAGGACCGCAACAAGTCGTGTTTCAAATTATTGCCTGGGAGGTTTTCACGTGTTTGTGCTGTGATGATCCCAATTTCGGCCGGGGTGGAGGGAAGGGAGATGGGGCGACGGCCAGAGTGAGTTAAATTTAAAATGAGAATAAAATTATGATTATAACCGTCATTCCTATTTTATTTTAATTCTAATAAGTAATTATCATGTGGATAAAAATGTTTGATAATTTTAATTTAGGGTATTAATTGCTACTTCTGCATTTTATTTATTTTATTTTAATGTTTTGTTTATTATTTGTAGTGAATTTTGTTGTGATTATATTTTCTTTTTAAATTGTGATTATATTATACCGAGATCAATACTAGTGGGATCATTTTATAAGAGAAGTTTCATGGTGTTACCAGTTTTATCATTAACTAAACCGATTATGATAACAATGATAACGCCTGCCAATCATACCTACGATAGTCGCAGTGATAATAGCCTTAATAAAAGCCTTAATAAAAATAAAAATAAAGATAAATATAAATAAAATTAGAATAAAAATAGAAATAACAAGTTTGTAAGAATATTAATGATAATAATAATAATAATAATAATAATAATAATAGTATTAAAAAAATAATAATAATAATACTAATACTACTACTAATAATAATAATAATAATAATAATAATAATAATAATAATAATAATAATAATGATAAATATCACCATCATTACCATCTTGCTACTTGTGAAGTCATTGGGCGAAATAAGCTGACAAGTGATGGTAGGCTTTTTTGTTCTACTACCAATGACTATTATCATATATATATATATATATATATATATATATATATATATATATATATATATATATATATATATATATATATATATATGTGTGTGTGTGTGTGTGTATATATATAAATGTGTATGTTGTGTATCAGTATGTGAGAGTATAAGTAAAGTATTAGTAGTACTAGCATACACATATGTCTGTATATATGTGAGTAGGTATGGATGGACTTCATTCTATAGTGATGCATATACATAAATTAAATTCCACACACGTGTTTATAACGACTTATTTAAAAAAACAAACGTTAGAATAATGACAAAAAGAAGTAACTATATTTATATATAGTGTAATATATTATGATAAACTAATCAGTCGGGAAAGAGATGTATCCATGGGCAATGTGTGTATGTATGTGTGTATATGTGTGAGTGGATGTGAATTTTTGAATCTGTATGTATGCATTTGCATATCTATGTATGTATATGCATGTGTCCGTATATATATATATATATATATATATATATATATATATATATATATATATATATATATATATATATACATATGTATATCTGGATATTAATGTGTATATGTGTGTGTATGTGTATATGTGTGTATTGATATATGTGTGTATATGGGTGTGTGTTTGATTATATATATATATGGATATTAATGTGTATATGTGTATGTATGTGTATATGTGTGTATAGATATATGTGTGTATATGTATGTGTGTTGGATTATATATATATATATATATGTATATATATATATGTATATATATATATATATATATATATATATATATATATATATATATGTACTGGTGTCTCAAAAGATTTATAGGCCCGTGTGCATTCTATATGGAGGTCAGAGTATGTTGATATGGATATGTCTTTATTTTTGTCCAGGTATATATCTGTGTGTATATATATATGCTGAGATATTTATGCGATAAAATGTGTGTATGTGGATTAAACCTTTAAAGTGTAAAATAGAGAATACAAGCTAAGTGTTCTAATAAAAAAGACAGAAATTGAAAAAACGATAGTTAAAGAACGAATAATGAACGTTATAAAAATAATTATAGTGTGATTCTTTTTTTATTTGTATGTTTTCTTTCAATGACCTATATTTGCATTTTATTTCGTTCTCGATACGTTCATTCGTTGGACAGATATGCACATATAAAAGAGGTTTACTTGCCTACTAGACACAATCATGGAGTGTCTCCGGTCACTCTGTATAAGGGTTTGATTTTGACAACATGACATGATGATACTTCTCCCTACAGGTAAACACTAACCAAATATTCAAAATAACAAAAAGCCTTTATAAGACCCCTTCAGCACAGATTTACACTTGCTGAAACGATGATACAGATTC
>OY744523.1:63720797-63798297 GCA_963556195.1 Sepiola atlantica
ATGTCAGATGCTACTATTAGCTGCGGACCTCGTCAAATTCCTGGTTATTATCGGGGAGACCATTCTCACAGAATAGTTACAGATAGTTAAGAATATATATCACCGTTTTGCATCAAATAAATTCTAATGTTGCGCTGTTAGGTATTACTTTGCAATAGTGTTTTCATCATGTTCTATATTCCTTTAAGTTCATAGTCACGTTCCATGTTTTTTCTTATAATCGCTGTGTGTCTGTCCAAAACATTAAGTAATCATTTTAAACAATGTCGACAGTTTTTACATTCGAACACGGTTTCGTTTAATGATTACTTGATGATAGCAACTATCGTAGTGACTTGCGATCAATGCATTCGTGTAAATTCGCCGATTTAATTGCCAGTCGGTGTCCTTAATAAAACTTTCCGTTACGTGATCAAAATAGAATGCGGTGATCTCTCGTTGAAATATCGAGGAATAAATCGTAATAAAACAGTACGAGATCTCAGAACATGTGGGGACGCGAAAGCGAAAATTTAAACAAAATAGAACTAAAGGTGAGAGATAATTAAAGGAAAGGGAAAGCGAGATGGGGAATGTGAAATAAAATTTGAGGAATGGGGACAATTTTAAAGCTTGCCAAAAAGCAAGTGTTCAAACTTAATTAGAACATGAAAATAAGAGCGGACAAAAATAACCAAAGGCAAAAAATAAAAAAACCCTGATATTATTTAAACCCAGGAAAGAATATGTTTAACATGCGTCTATCCAACTTATGCGTTCAGCGATCGGAGTTCCATTACATTATTATACGGATAACGAATCACATTGCTATTTAAAATCAAGCATAACTGACCAACGGAAATGTATGTCACATAAACCGTGCTGGGGGTAAAATAGTATTTACATTTAAAAACGACAGATTAACGGAAATATGAGTTAAAACCCATGCATGAGCAAGCAACATATATTTTGTCAAACTTATGCCTAACAAACCATCAGAAATATGATAACACATCTCCCCGTGCCAGAGAAACAGTAGTTGTATTTCAAACTTACGCGTTACTGAGACACAGAAATTATATTTTAAACCTATTTGTGACAGATCAATGAAAATGATATTTCAAACTTACGCTTCACAGAACAACGGCATTATTATTTGAAAGTTATGCGTCACAAAGAAATGGAAATGTTATCTCCAACTTATGAGTGACAGAACGGTACAAACATTATTTCAATCTTAGTCTGTCACAGCAACTTGGCATATTATTTAAAACTCACGCGTGACAGGGAACATAGATATTATTTCAAACGTAAGTCTGATAAATCGATATAAATGCTATTTAAAAATCAATCATGCAAGACTAGAAACATTATATTTATAACTTAACTCTGATGAACTACCGTCAGAAATAAATATTCTTGGATAAATTTCGACAAAAGTGCAGCCGTATAATTTATTTTCCTGATGAAAATTATATTAAAAACTGATGCGCGACAAAGGAATCGATGATGAGAGAAAGTCTTTTATCTGAGATCCAAGGGCGTACGTAAAATTATGGGATCATATGTAATAACATATGAATTTAATAAGTATATTTACAGATTAGTACTGATTTTTCAAACGATACCACTCATGTTAGCAAATCAAAAATACGACACCAACACAATTTCAATATTAAACGTAGCCGGCAAACGGAGATACGATATCAAACGTTATTCCGACAGGCAAACGAAAATTATGTATTTAAATTAACCGTAACAGACAAACGTACATGTTTTTTCAAACGTAAATTAACAGACAAATATGAATATTTTATTATACTTTAGCATAAAAGACACACACATATTTATTTTCAAATTTAATCTAAACTATCAATAGGCAATGGCTTGTTACATGGACACTCAGACAAACGTTAAAGTTATTTGAAATTACAATGAAACAGACGAACGAAGAGTGTTTGTCAAATTTATACGTAACAGACAAACGACAACAAAGTTTCAAACTTAAACGTAACAAAGAAAAAAAACTATGCTTTAAAGGGACTGATTTGTCATACTTAAACGTGATTGACATACGGGTTTTCTAAATTAAGCGTAACATACAAAACACAATGTTTGTTAAACCCGAAGTAAAATAGATAAATGTAACATTTATTTCAAATTTAAAATAGTTTGTCAAACTAAGGCGTAAGTAACAAACAAGCATTTATATTCAAACGTAACCGTTACAGAATGAATGTGGTTTCAAAAAGTAAGCGTATCAGACAAAGGACCCTTTATTTACAAACCTAAGCATAATATAGAACTGAAAATGAGTTTTCAAACCATAACGTGATTTCAAAATCAAGCGTTACATATAAGCGAAAATAAGTTGTTAAACTTACGCTTAACAAACAAAAGGAAATGATTGTAAACGTAACCTCGAATGACATAACATTCTTTTTTAAAATAAGGGGTAACAAAGAAATGATTTTTTTTTCAAATGTAAACATAACTAATATAGTTCAAAATTCAAACGAGAGAGAGAGAAAAACAAAAATTGTTTGCAAATCTCAACGCCACAAACCGAAGAACATTCTATATCAAACGTATGTATGGCAAACCAACGTCAAGAAAATCTGATGCAAAAATGTGCCACCTTAACTGTATGATGCATTTGTTCAAATGCGCGCATATCGATTACAATGTTTAACACTATAAGGCCACGCGCCTATCAACAGGCAATCCCTTTTGATAGAGAAGCTACAACACGTCTCTATTAAATTATCAAAATTGCGAGGAGTAAAAATAAACCAAGATTTTTCATAAACCGTGACAAACCAATACAACTGTTTTTCCACCATTAAGCGTACAAGTTAAAGGATAATGATCTTCCATACAACGCTAATCTATTTTTCAAAGTTAAGCGTCAGAGAAAAACTTAAAATGCTTTTTACAATTTAAACGTAAACAACAAACGATAAACAAAAATATATTTGAAACCCAAACGTAAATACAAACGTAACTGTGTTAAAACTGAAGCGTAACAGACAAACGGGGATACATTTTTTTAAGCGTAAGCCTAATATGAAAACATAAAATCTATGAAAAACGTATGCGGACCAGACAGACGAAATTAATTTGTCAAACTTAAACGTGGCAGACCAATTCAAACATTTTTTAAACATGACTAGGACAAACCGGCGAAAATTATGTATCAAACTAAAGCGTAACAAACCAACGGACAGTGTGATGACCAAACGTCTAAAATCTATGATAAGTCTTTTTATTTCCACGTATATATATACCTTTATATTTCAAACTGACGCGATACACACGGAATGACGGACAAACCTGTTAGAGCGTCCAAACATAATTATTGAAATCGTGAAGAAAAAGACCCGAACATTTAGAATCCACTAAAAAACTGAACGAAAAACAAAAAAAAACAAACATCATAACACTGATTACGAAAAATAGAAAAAAATAGCAACAGATACAAGAATTGGTTACAAGCAGTAACACATTCGGCAAATTAAATTCTAAAACTTTTATATTGGCATGCGAAAGTAATCTAATGGATGTCCGTTGCGAATGATTAAAGTGACGAAGTCGAGTTCAACTCTTAATGACGGTCAATACATTTAAGTATAGTAAACTGGGTGTGATAAATGTATGCGAATAAGCGGATCAGGGGAAAATAATCTAAACATACATTGATAGTTCTATATAAAACAAACAGTTTTAAACGGGGTATATGATAATCAAAGAGACACGCTTTATTTCAGTAGCGATTACACTGCTAATCACGTTTCTGTACATCAGTTTTATCTTATACCGACTGTCTCCGAGTTTCATAGTTATTAGTGATGGTCCTTGAAAAAAGTGAATCATTACTTACAAGGTCATGCTATGTTTATTAGATCAGTACTTACCAATGATTAGAACACACATATATAGCAGTGGTTTTATGAAACAAAGATGTGTCTTAAAGTAAAACACGTGCCTACGATCGTCAGTCTAATTGTTCAAATAATTGGAATAGAACGTGTAGACACGATATGGCTTTCAGCAAAACGGGCGAAGTAACACATCAGCCAATAAGTGTCGGGCTTAATTAATAAAACAACAACTTTCCATGGTGATATACTGATTCCAACGCTTCTCTAGAAATCCGATGCAGTGTTTGTAAAACGATTGATTTTGACTGAAATATAAGCGTCTATTTGCAATATAACTTATTCATTTGAAAAGCTATAATTTCCTAGAGCATTCATTTTCGGATCTGTAAACAGAAAATCGTCGCTTTGTATAGCTCTTCTTTACTAATTATTTAATTTTATTAAGAGCCATGATTTCAGTGCGATCTTGTAAAGTCAATTTCGCAAACAAAACAAATTGCAAAACAATGATATTAATTTTGCTTGCTTTATTCGAAACGTTTCTGCCGATATCGGAATTTTCCTTATAGGAAAAACAAGATGAAAGTAAAAATTAGCTATATCGTAATATCTATTCGTCGCATGATAAATAATACCGTACAATAGATACGTGTAGTTATTGGCTTTGACTTAATTCTGAGATGAATGTATATAGGTTGGCGATTATAGTATTGATTTTGCGGCTCCTATATTTTCTATATGTTGACGTTTTGAAGTATTTGTTAAATTACTATTGTAATATAAAATACTTTAATTGAATTTATTTTTTTTTACATTAAAAACGAATTAAATGTATTAGAATTGTGTTTAAGTAGTAAAATGATGGAATCAATGGAGAAGGGAAAGTAGAAATTATAATAATTGTCTATTATCTCATTGCTGTTTGAATTAGACGTATATTATTAATCCTAAGCAGTGAATTGCTTTCATATTTATTTTGTATCTGCTTCTCTTTATTTATTTTTCCTTTTAAATATGCTACTTTATACTATTGTGTGATCTGCTTTCGAAATATGTATTTTAAAACATACGTATTTTAGATTGCTTTCTTGGGATAACACTTCAGAAATATATATATATATATATATATATATATATATATATATATATATATATATATATATATATAAATATTTGTTATTGTTTATTTATCTATGGACGTATACGTTTCGTCTCTTTTCAATCGAGCCTCATCAGCATATAAGTATGACTATTCACTACCGGTTACACGATTCGAAACCCTGGATTACAGGTATTTTTCAACCCAAATCCATTCTACTTCTATAAGGGAAGGAATGGTGCATATAAAGCAAGTGGTGTCACGCTGTGTTAGTACTACCATTTACAGTGCTCTACTTTTTTACGATATATATATATATCTATATATATATATCTATATATATATATATATATATATATGTTTTTCTCTCTCTCTCCTTCTCTGCCTGTCTGGCTGGATCTCTCTCTCTCTCTCTCTCTCTCTATCTCTCTCTCTCTCTCTCTCAAACTATAGCTATGTGGCAATCTGTTTTTTATATCTCCGAAAAATTGTCAACTTTAATTTACTCTGTGAACCGGGTTCCCACCTTGTGACCATCTGAAATTGTCACGTTCTACACTGATGAGAACGTACGTTTTAAACGCCGACTATGCAGGTATAGATAATGTAAAATTTATTTGTAAATATAATTATTATGATCATAAATCCTTTTTAAGAAATTAAAGTTGAGCACTGTTCGGAGATATTAAACACAGACTGTGTCTTAGCTAAAAGCAAGGTTCCGATAACGCTTTTCGAACCCTCTTGTATGTCTGCTGTTTCCTGCCCGCTTTATTTAGGCATAACTAGAACTTAATTTCTACAGTATGACGTGATGATTTCGGATGACCGTAAGGATAAGACGAAAGCCTGCGATGTCTTCGTTGACTCTGTGAACAGGGTTCGCGTTCTGTTACTGTCTGCATTTGTAACTTCTTTCACTGACAAGAGCGTAAGCTTAAAACACCGGCGTATGTAAGTATTAATACTTTTATATTTATTTGTAAATATTATTATTATAAAGTTCTTTTAAGAATGTAAAGTTTAGCACTATACGGAGATATTAAAACATGACTGTTACTTTGCTATAAGCAAAGGTTCCGATCACGCTCGTCAAACCTTCTAGATTGTCTGCTGTATACAGCCCGCTGTATTTAGTCATCAATATAACAAAATTACTCTTGTTTCACGTGATAATTATGATGGGTGTGGGGATGAAGGGGAATCGTGCGATGACGTCGTTTACTTTGTGAATCGTGTTCGCTTCCTGTGACTGTGTTAAATTGTGTATTATTGATGATTAACAAAGAACCGACGTTACAAAGATTTCTGAAAAAATGTCTCCCAGCTCACAAGTCAACACAACCGAACCTACGATGGCTAAGTAACTATTTCAATATGTTATCTTCTTTGCCACATGAAGCAATCATTACATTTCAGACCAATCATCACAGTCGGCTGGGATAGAATTCACTCCAGCAATATATGTGTTGTTCTATATAGATAGAAAAGGTGCATTTAACTCCCAACATACGAACTCATGATCATATATTGTTCATCATTTCAGACCATCCCTGTCTCCTATCGAAGATTTCCTATCAAGAATTAGTGTTATGCATGTGTTTTGGTTTGTATTCTTGCGTTAAGACGTGCGCAGTAAACAAGGGGACTCTGAGATTTGTCGCTCTCCGCCACTAAAGATGTCCGGCATAATGGGGTGAAAAAAGACCAGATCAACATTGAATAATTCTATTGGAAAATAAAGACATGAGATGAAATGAAAATTTCAATTTATTTCAATGACTTTAGTCACCAATTTAGATTCAGTAATCTAGTTTTCTTTCAAGAAATAAATGTGTGCCTCCATTATATTTATTTTATTTCATGTAGTGTGTTCGCCTACTAATTCAAGGTTTTCGTCACACGACTGGACTTACAAAGTGAATTTGTAATAACCGATTGAATTATCTGATGTTTACAAATGATGACCTTAAAAAGTATAAGTTAATAAAAAAAACTAGTTTCAAGAAACATGTCATGTTTGTGTTTTAAGTTCAATTTTAATGCATTATTTTGTAAAAAAGTAATGTACAGATACAAGATAAAATAACTAGATTAAGTATCCATCGATATCTTATTAAAAATCGATGACCAACACACTACCTCACACATACATACATATAATCATGCATTGAGAGTTTCGCCGAGTTTCGTATTATAATATGGATTGGCATAACACGTATATTCACACTGAAATTGGAAATCCGGATTTCAGATAATGTCCAAGGAAGTGTATCTATACGCCAACAAACCTGCTATTTACAGTACGCTAAATAATATATTTTACTTATTTTAGATGTTGATATATTACTATTAATCTAGACAAATACTTATTTAGAAAATTGTGGTATTTAACGCTATATTGCATTCATTATTTCCTCTACTAAGGAGTTCAACCAATGTTAGTAGTAAGCGTATATATGTATATCTTATTTTAATTGACACTATACAAACGTTTTGTCTTTTATCGATACCTATGTTTACGAGAAAGACTGTGAATTCACATCTCTAGGTTAAATATATCACGCGTAACCTGTTCTTCAGTTGACATACACTAAGGAATCGATAACATGTTATATATTTCACTCTATGCGCTGAGAGTATAGTGTTTTTATAAAACCGAAGTTATGAATGGAAGACTCAATAATGTATAATGTCAATTGATTTCTTTTTAAATTATTCGCAAGAACTAGTAATTTAGCATAGTTTACCTTTCTCTTTAACACTTGTCTTACTAATGGGTCACCGCTTTTAAAGGACCATGGTCAGCTCGGTTATAAGGGTTCACGAGATTATCAGTTGTGCAATGACTTACACCACGCACTGATTGGTTGCAATGGACAGAATATTACTTAAGCGGAGTATATTATCAAAGATTACGGCTAAATAAGTATGTGTTTACATTACACTTGAAGACACATTTATTGTAGTATGTCGGAAAGCAGCATTGTAGTATTTAGTTTCCATACATGCTATGTTATAAGAAAATTATTCGTAGAAGTTCTGTTTTCGTATATATATATAGAAGATTGAAGTTATTTGATCTCGCTATAGCTAGGCGTGTCAAACTCTTTCTCTCTCTTTCTCTCTCTCTCTCTCCGTCTCTCTCTCTCTCTATATATATATATATGTATACATATATATATATATATATATATATATATATATATATATATATATATATATATATGTATATACTAGTAGTGTGGGTTGCCTACCTACCCTTTAATAATAACTAAATGGTAGCAACCGGCTACCATAAATACCGGTTTGTCCGGGAGAACATTGGGAGGCACATTTAGGCTCTACGTGTTGAGTGAGTTCATTGCGTCAAGTTAGTATTTTTCTTAAATTTGTTTTTGCCGGCTGTTGTTTATTATTGTCATCGTTTTTATTGTTTTCACGTTGACTGTTATTGTTGAACTGTTTTCCCTTTAACGACGTTTTTTTTTCTGCCACGTTTTTTTTTTCTCTGTCAATTTTTTTGTTTGGTGTCTCTAGTTATTAACTAGATGGCGTCAAAAACGACTGAAAATTCGGAATGGTGCAAACCACCAAAAATGTCTATAAATGTCAATTATTTCGTGGAAGAAGCAACAAAATACGAACAGATGGTTACTGAACAAGGAATTACTGAAGATTTACCAATGCTTGCAGAAATTAAAAAAAGAACAGTAACCATGTTTGTTGTAAAAAAAAAAATTAAAAAATACATCAGGACCTCTCCTGAATTAATATGCAAGTTATTGGCAACTGCAGGATTCAAACCGTAAAGGTTAATCTAGTGTAAGGGATGTACCACTTAGAATGCTTTGTTTCCTAACGAAGAAAGGTGTGCTAATCTCTCCCTTAATCAAATTATCACGCAGGACTATGTTTTACGAACCGAGTACATGGGTAGAAGACGTTCTCCAATTTCTATCTTCAATGTGCCTTTTTATGTAAAAGGCGAACAAATTGGAGCCTTTTTTCTAAGATTTGGCGAAATCACAGACGTCAATTTTGACGAATTTCCAGGTAAATGGAACTTCGAAATACTTATCGACAAGAAAACTTATGACAGCATCCCCTACTATTTACAAGTCGGGGAGGAAAAACTACCTATTATATTGGCCGGACGAAGACCTGTCTGTTTGTTTGTGAGCAACTAGGTCATTTAACTTTTGATTGCCCATAGAAAAAATCCACTCAGAAAACGACGCCCCTGATTAACAGACCATCCAAGGCTGGCCCCCACCTCGATCCTCCATATACAATTCGTTTACCTATTACATCTACATCTGATGACTCCGAAGACGAATTCCCTGCTCTACCTTCTGCAGAAAAAGACGAGGGATGGATTATTGTTCCGGGGAAAAAAACCCGGGTCGGGTATCTCTCGAAGAAATGAGAGAAAAAGAAATGCTTAAAAACGACCCGGGGAAAGACAGTTACATTAAGGCAAAAGATCTTAAATCTAAATTAGATAAGAAAGTAGGAAAAAAAGAGAAAAAAGAAGGAAAAAATTCAGCCACTTCAGATAAAATCTCTACCCCCAATCCAAGTCCCCAGCCGATCACAAAACCAATGGTTTCTAAAAATTCTAATTTTCCAAAATTAATGCCCCCACCCAATCACTGGCCCAATTTTAGACAAACAGTACAAGCTTATCCCTCTAAGTCCGATAAATCGTCTATAAAAATCACTTCTCCTAAACCTTCTCCCTTTGTCTCCCCATTTAATACCCCCCAAAATACCCCACCTGCTTCACCCACAAAAAGCCCTCCCCTTCGCCTTTTCCAGCATCTCCTATGGGGCCTAGCTCCCCTTCCCCCTCCCCAATGGATGGCATGCCTCCTCCTCCATCTAGTACACAGAAGAGGCAGAGGAGCCCTTCTGTGGAAAGGAAAAGTAAAAAAAAAAACGCATTCCTTTCTGGGGAGGATATCTGCAAAGTGACATGCACCCAAATAGAAACAGTAAAGCATTACCACCTCTCCAATATAAATGGGCTCCTTAAATTCAATAACGTCGGTGGTATAACCATTGAAGACCCTGCTAATTTCCCCAACGCCCCTAGAGTCCTTACATTGGTAAGGAAAAAACCAGAAGCGAAGGCTCTATGGCAGATGCTGGAAGAGGCGAACAACACTTTCAATTTCACCGTTCCAATGGCCATATTCAAAGATGAAGGTCTAGTCGTTTTAAGGAAAGATTGTTTTGGGAGGGTTCCCATAAGGTTACACCCTGTCCTGTATAGGATAGCGAAACTAACCTATCCTTTGGATGTTGGCGGCATCTCCCATGATGGTAAACTTAATGATCAGATGGGAAATCAATCTTTTGGAAGAGCCGTCGGCATCCTGACCACTGCTATGTTCGTTTCTGGAACCCAACTCTAAGGCAACCTCATGGCTCTCTTTCTAGCGAGTTTGAATGTCCGGAGCTTGAGGACCGACGCTTGTAAATTTCGAGTCGCTACAGACCTTCAGCGCCTCGGAGTGGATATATGTTGTGTTCAGGAATCCCACTTGATTTCTGGGGACTATTTGGGTGCGCTGACTAAGGGTTTTCACGCTTATTCAGCGTACTTTAATTCTTCTGCTAGGGGGGGGTTTCCTGGCTTTTAAGCAAGTCTTTAGATGCGTCGTGTGACCCTAGCTTCATGGATCAGGAAGGGAGACTTTGCGTTCTGGATATTACCATAAAGGAAAAGGCATTTCGGCTCATCGGGGTTTATGCGCCCAATAGCCATTCTTAGCTCGGTTCTTTCTTTCGGCGAATCGAGCAGTTCTTGAATTCTACTTCTCGGACGGTCATTCTAGGAGACTGGAACGCGGTCCTGGATCCCGATTTAGATCGTAATCGACCTAGTGATACTAACACCGATCGGGATGCTATGTTATTTCGGGACTTCCTCGATAAGTTCGATCTTATCGATAAGTACCGGAATGAATGGCTCCGTGATAGGGTATGGACTTGGACAAATAGGCGCGGCTCCGATTCGGTACAACTTTCGAGTTATATCGATCGGTTCTTAATTAGGAGAGTCGATGTAGGATTAGTTGAATGTCCAAGTTTTCATAATATAGTTTACTCAGACCATAGACTTGTTCGGGTCCGGGTAAACTTAGATAGACCTAAGCCTAGTTTAGCTGGGTACTGGAAGCTCAACACTTCGTTGTTCGATGTGAAGGGCTACCAGGAACAGCTATTACTAACCTTACAGCGGGAATTGACGGGAGCTGTAATTGGGAATAGGAAGTGGATTCATTTTAAGAAGGTTATTAGGTCCTTTACTGCAGATTTTAGCAGACGACTCAATCTATCAACTAGGACAGCTAAAGTGGCACTAGAGTCTAGATTAGATCGGGCGGTGGAGGTGGGGGATAGCTCTAGTGTTACTATAATTAAGGCCAAGCTGGCTTCTTTGGCTAACCAAGAACACCAGGCGTTAGTGATTAGGGCTAGGTTAAAAAGAGTGCCTAACGAGGCGACAAACATGGTTGCTGAACTGCGTGCAGAGGAGCATCGAGATGCATTTGATCGACATATCGCTAGTGTCTCATTGCCGGATGGGAGACTCGTGACCACAAACGAAGGTATTCTGGAGGTTTTTCGTTCTCATTTCCAGGATCTTTTTACTCGAGAACCCGGTTTGTCTTTAGCACAATTAGACCCCTATTAAGCCGACTTTTCTCGTTTGAGGCGACCGAAGCGGTTAGGTGCGAAGGTTGCATAACAAAGGAAGAAGTCCGGGAAGCCTTAGGGCGGGTCGGCCTTAACAGGTTTTCGGGGATTGATGGTTTGCCCTACGAGGTGTATTTGAGGATGTCGCACATTTTTGTACCCTTGCTGACAGTTTTGTTTAACTCGTGGTTTAGGAACGGGTCTATTCCCCAGTACTTGACCATGGGTTTGGTGAAATTGTTACGCAAAAGCAAAAATGGTGGCGATGGGTTAGATAATTTTCGGCCCTTAACGATGCTTAATGTGGAGTTAAAGATTTTGGCCAAGATCTTAGCCAATCGTCTGCAACTTGTTTTACCTCGTCTAATTAGACCCGAACAGACTTGTTCTGTGAGCGACCGGACCATTCAGGATAACTTGCACTCGATACGCTTGATCATAGATAAAGTCGACACTGAAGCCGCGCTGATCAATTTAGATCAGTCCAAAGCATTCGATAGAGTGGACCATCGGTACTTGGAGGCTATTTCGTCTGCGGCCGGTTTTGGCTCGCAATTCCGCTCCTGGATTCACCTCTTGTATGCGAACCCCGGTGTTAGGGTGGAAGTGAATGGCATGAGGTCTGGTGCCTTCAGATTGTCCAGATCTCTTCGTCAGGGGTGCCCTCTTTCACCGATGCTTTATGTACTTGTTTTGCAACCTTTCCTTAACAGACTAAGGGTGAATCCGGTCCTGCGTGGAATTACTTTGGCAGGCTCTTGCACCATGTTGAAGTACTCCGCCTATGCCGACGACTTGACTGTGCTTGTAACGAGCAATGCCGAGATGAGTGTCGTCGACAGAGAAATCAGAATGTATGAAACGGTGACAGGGGCCAAAATCAACTGCGATAAGTCTATTGGCTTGCGCATTGGTGCTTGGAAGGGTGTTTCCTTGCAAGGACTCTTTGGCTGGACAGATGGGCCTTGCAAGCTACTCGGCGTCTGGTTTGGTCCTGATCTCCAGCTGGAGAAAAATTGGTCGGAAGTCCTGAAAGCGATTAGGGCAGCAGCTGGTCTGTGGTCCCGCAGCAATCTTTCGTTAAAGGGAGAGCGGAAGTGTGTACTTCTCACATTTATCCAATCATCCTATATCGTCTTTCAGTGCTCCCACTCCCGTCGGATACACTGCTGGAGATGCAGCGGGCTCTGTTCAAGTTTTTGTGGCTTGGTAAAGCACCTATGGTCCGTCGCGAGATTTGTTACCTTCATCCTTCTGAGGGCGGTCTGGGTATGCCTAGCATCGAAATTCGAAGCCACACTCTTAGGCTGTTTTATCTAGACCGAATGAGTACACAATCTGAGGATAACGGTGTCTTTGGAAAGAAGACACCAAGAAAGCCTTTCCGGCTTTGAGAAGTGTGCACTTGTATGAGGGGGAGGCACACAGGTTACCCCGAAACGAGTGCTCCTTCTATCGCGAATGTAGACATGCGTTGAAGTTCCTTTCAAGGGTGACAGAAAGCCTCTCTGACACCCTGCTGTTGTCTCGAAAGGCATTATATCGGGTAATGGTGAGGGGAACTGTCCGAAATGATAGGCCTGAGGGGCTCGCTTTGACGAGGGGGGAGCTCCGCTCAATCTGGCCTTGGGCGCCTGGGTCAAGGTGGCTTGACAATGACGAGGCATCACTGACCTGGCTGACGATTAGGAATGCACTCTGGGTAGGTAAGAGGCTTCATTCAGCACGCTTGAGTAATTCTCCGACTTGTGTCAGATGCGGCGATGAGGACGAGACCATAAGTCACGTCTTTGTTTTTTGCCGCATCGTCGTGCCGCTGATTGCAGGCTACATGGTTCGTATTCTTAACGTGTCGTTTTTTGACCTGGAACCCATTAATGTATGCAGCAACTGGGCTCCGACAACCGATAGGCAAAAACGGTTTACCTTTTTGAGCTTACTAGCGAGTATGAGAGTTACGATTTGGAAGACTACGTGCAAGACAGTCTACGGAGCTGAGACCTTCACTTATCTCGACCTTATTGCGATTTTCAAATATTACCTGAAGGCTCGCATTAGGGCCGAGAGGATCAAACTCTCTTCGGCAGATTTTGGTGAAAGATGGGTGACTGGAGCACGACTGTGTAGAGTGGCTGGCGCTAGATTAGAGTGGTATCTCGACGTACCTTAGTCAGAGAATATTAGGTTCAGGAAACGAGCTATGCTTTAATTTTAAGTTAGATTTAGACTTATTTTAAGTTAGCTTCTGTTTAATTTTCTGTTGATGTTTTAGTTCAACAATTTAGCTAGTGCATGATTGATTCCATTACATGCCCCCTTTTATTTTGTCCTCATCCCACTTCCCTTTTTATTTTCTGCCCCACTCCCCTTCCCTCTCCAATTAGCTGACTTAGTGCCTGATTTGCCGGAGATGCAGGTCACCCTTCGATACTTTCGAAGGAGGTGGTTAGAATAAAACGTTGGGGCCTGCATCAACCACCTTTTTTCAGTTTTCGATTTCGACCGGCAAATCGGCATCTCTGCCACATTTCAATAACGGGGGGGGATTTTACTAATCTTTATTTCTTTTACATTGTATATATCATATTTTTAATTTTTAGTCCCCCCCCCGTTGCATATTTCTTATATGGGTTTTAAGTAGGATTTCATGGTATGAATTCTTATGGTGAGTAGCGATGGATGCATAGTATGAATGCGGTATTATGGTAAATGATGATCATGATTGAAACTAGCTAAGTTGAGTTTTTTTAAGTTAGAGATGACCGATCCTTTCCCCACCCCTTTTTTGGCCTTGTGCCACATTTTGTGTACAAGTTTACGCAAATAAATATTGAGGCACATTTAGCCACTAGCACTGCCAACACTGACTTGTGTATAATGTCTCTGTTCAATAGAATTCGTTATTATTATCTCTAAACCTGTTGTTCTTTTATTTCATTGTTGGTACCCCTAAACGGGTCCACAACAACTGGCGGCGAGTGATTCGTAAAGGACTTCGTTAGAAACACCTTGGACCTTGCAACCTGTGAGTGATAAATCAGTGTCTACAACACGGTCAACCTTCGAAAAAAAATTCTACCCGTTTGAAAAAAAAAACACCCTGTGCTTTACAATTTTCGGGAAGATATTGGAAACATCGAATATATTCAATTTTGGGACGAGTCTGCCTTACAAGAAATAATCAGTTTAAACAATTACTGCAAGAAAAAAAAAGTAAGACAGATTTTACTATGTGTGTTCTTCGTATTTCAATACGGGATTTTACCTCGTGCAACAAATAAAATTGGAATACCATGTGCTTATAAAACTGAAAGGTTTGGAAAAAAACAAAAACACTCCTTACTACAGAAACTTTTTTTCGTGTCTGATATAGTCAAACGTATTTTGCGAACAGACTTGTCACTGTAAAATCGTATAGTCGGAAAAAAAAATCTGATAAGTAAAACCAAGTTACTTTCTTGAATAACTAGTAAATTTCTTATATAGCCATAACTTGCTATTTTGCATGTTCAGCCTACACTGAAAGGCAAACGGATTTATTCGAAAATAAGTTCCAGATGCGAACAAAAATACAAATAATTTGTTAAATTAATTACCCAATAAGCCGGATTAATAAAATCGTTTTTTTTCTCAAAGAACTTTAAAAGAAGAAGAAAAAAAAAGATTAGCAAGTGCCGGTCGAATTCGAGACCCGAATGACGCAGTGATGAGAAGGGGTTGAGTTTGTTATTAAACAGTAAGCATTTGAATAGAACAAAATAGTGAAGGATGTTTGTGACTAATTCTTTTTCAAGAAAGTATTTCTTTAATCATGGAAGATTTATCGTAACAGATATTGGAGATGATTACATTTCAATCATAACTACAGACGGCAAACGATGAAAAACATATTGCTCAACAGAAAGCAAACGATGAAAACATCTTGCTCAACAGGAGGCAAACGATGAAAAACTTCAGTCTCTACAGAAGGAATTTCAGTCGCAGCAAATAAGTTTGTTGAAGTAGTTTAAGGTAAAGAATTTAGCACAAAAGTGAGAAGATAGAACATCTTTAGACGAACAATTGATTGGTATAAAATAAATTACAATAAAATCAACAGACTCAATCAGAGAGAAAATTTGAACAGCTTGCACAAGCAATGATAAATACGACGGATGACGACAGCGACGCCTGCAACCAAAATGCAACATGGTCAGCTATAGAAACCTACAAATATCTGCCTGAAGACGACCTAAACTTCGAATCATGGTACCGTCGATATCAGGATTTTTTCGACATTGATTGTAGCACATGGTCAGAAAAGAAAAAGGTTCGTTTAGTTCTTCGTAGACTAGGTACGGCAGAGCATACACAATCTGTCGATTATATTCTGCCGAAGAAAACGGGCGAACTATCTCTCAATGATACCATTAAAATGTTAATGGAACTATATTGCCCCAAAACAAGTTTATTCCACAAAATGTGGAAATGTATGAACCTAACGCGAAAAGAAAGCCAGGAGTACTCAACGTTTGCTTCGATCGTCAATAAGCATTGTGATGACTTTAAGTTATCATCCTTGACAGCGGACAATTTCAAAGTATTAATATTTGTTCAAGGGCTCGTCTCGCAAAACGATGCAGAGTTAAGAAGACGTGCAATAAGCAAACTTGAAACCGAGCCAAATTTAACATTGCAACAACTGGCCGAGAAAAAGAAAGCTAAAGAAATAGAGGAAGCAGCAATTTCTAATATTAAAAATGTTCGTCGTTTTTCAAAAAGATCATACTCTTCGAAGGAAAAATTCAGGAAGGATTTGCCTCAATGGTCGGATGAAAAATTGCCAAACCACCCTTGTTGGAGATGCGGGGACCTACATTGGTACCAGAAGTGTCCTTTTACACGAAAAGATTGTGACAAATGCCATAAAATGGGACACAACGCCTCACATTGCAGAAGTAACACTAGAAAAAAAGTTACCTAAACACAACTAGAATTAATGGTGGCAACCTAAACATACGAAAGTATGTTACGGTAAAAATGAACAATCAAGATGTTAACCTACAACTTGATTCAGGGTCTGACCTATCAATTATTAATATTAATACCTGGAAAAAGATCGGCAGACCTACTATGCGTCGCACAGATAAAGTGGCTCGATCGGTAACCGGAGAGAAAGTAAACTTTGAACAGGATGTCATTTTAAAAGTGACACTAAAAAATAAGACATTAAAATGACACATGTTCGTAATGAAAGATACAGGAACTTTGTTCGGTTCAGATTGGATTCAGCACTTCCAGCTCTGGGATTCGCCGATAAGCGTCTATTGTCAACGAATAGAGAACTTTTCTGCTGAAGAAGAAAAATTGAAGAAGGATTTGAAATGAGTTATTCCCAAGGTGTGTTCTAATGAATTAGGACGCTGTACTAAAATGAAAGCGAGTTTTGAACTAATTGAAAATAAGAATCCCCTTTTTAATAGAAAACAAAGTGTACCATTTGCCTCTCTTGAAGAAAATAATGCAGAAATAGACCGGTTGGTGGAGAAAGGTATTTTAACACCAGTTGACTACTCGGAATGGGCGGTCCCAACCGTCTACGTGAAGAAAAAATGTGGAGAAATCAGAGTGTGTGCCGATTTCTCAACCGGTTTGAACGATGCGCTGAAAGATTATCACTATCTTCTGCCGACTCCAGAAGAGGTTTTCACAAAATTAAACGGTGGAAAACTGTTCTTAAAAATTGACTTGAGTGAAGCCTATCTGTAAATACCTGTAGAGGAATATAGCTCTAAGCTTCTCTGTATTTCGACACACAAGGGACTACTAAAGTTCAATCGTCTCCCTTTTAGAATTAAAGTGGCCCCGTCGATTTTTCGGAAAGTAATAGACACGATGTTGAGCGGGCTCGATTTTTCGACGATATCTTAATAGAAAGTACGAACGTCGGAGAGCACCGTGAGCACGTAAACAAAGTATTCGAAAGGATAAGCGATTTTAGTTTTACATTCAAGGAGTCAAAGTGTGAATTCTTTCTAGAAGAGATCAAATACTTGGGACATGTCATTGATAAGAATGGAAGACGTCCCGACCCAGAAATATCTATAGCCATCAAGAATATGCCCGAACCGAACAATGTTACCCAACTACAAAGCTTCCTGGGTCTCGCAAACTATTACGAACAAGTCATTCCCAGTATGCAGGAATTACGAGCCTCCTTAAATGAGTTACTTAAGAAAGATAGTAAATGGGAATGGTCCACCGACTGTCAATCTGCATTCGACAACCTAAAAACGAAGTTAACTTCAGAATTATTTCTTACTCATTTTAATCCAGAGCTAAAAAACTATTGTTGCAAGTGACGCCAGCTCCGACGCCATTGGGGCGTGCATTTTGCATAAAATGCCGGATGGCCCGATGAAACCCATCACGCACGCTTCAAGAACTTTACTTGCTGCAGAGAAAAAATACTCTCAGATTGAAAAAGAAGCGTTGGGTATTGTGTTCGCAATGACTAAATTTCACAGGTATCTACACGGCCGTCATTTTATCCTACAAAAAGACCATAAGCCACTTATCACCATCTTTGGATAAAAAAGGCTTGCTAACCTACACAACAAACTACCTACAGAGATGGGGTATTATTCTGTTAAATTATGACTTTGAGATGGAATTTTTACCGTCAAAAAGACTAGGAAACGCAGATGGTTTATCGCGGCTAATCCCAAAGTACACGGAACTGCTCGAAGATACAGTTATAGCATCCCTTCGGTCTGAATATGACTATAGTAAAGTACTGTGTAACACAATAAAAGAGCTGCTAGTCACACTTGGCGATATACAAAATGAGGCAAAGGAAGGTAATTTTATCATCGAAATTACAAATAAATTACAAACAGACGATGTGCAAACGACAGAAGCTTTTTCAGTCTGTTGCGACACATTATTATACCGGGAGCGAGTAGTAATCCCAGCTACGCTGAAAAAAAATCCTGAAGGAGTTCTATGAGGGGCATCCCGGAGCGACACGCATGAAGAGCCTTATGAGATCTTATGTGTATTGGAAAAACATGGACAAGGACATAGAGACGAAAGTGAAGGCCTGTGCGGGCTCGCGTCGGTAGCGAAAGCACCACCTATTCAGTACTGTCCATGGCCAAAGGCAGAGCAACCATGGTCCCGTATTCACATAGATTTCGCGGAGCCATTGGAAGGCTTCTACTATTTAATTATAGTCGACAGCTACTCAAAATGGCCAAAAGTTGTTAGATGTAAAAACCCAACAACGGAGGTCACGATATGCGCGTTGCCTGAACTGTTTGCCTGATTCGGAGTGGTGGGCATTGTTGTATCGGACAACGGTACACAATTTACTTCACGAGAGTTCAAATAATTTTGTGAAGACTTTCAAATTAAACATATCACCACTCAGACTTACCATTTGAGGTCAAACGGACAAGCAGAAAAATGTGTTGATACCTTGAAGAGAGCGTTGAAAAAATCGACGGGCACGCCGAGAGAAAAGGCACTACAGCAGTTTCTCAAAGTGTATAGAATTACACCCAACGAGAGCACACCAGCCTAGGTACCACCGGCGGAAGTAATGTTTGGAAGGAAAATAAAGTCGGTATTCGGACAAACTTTTACCAAAACAGGTGAAACCGACCAACATTACGGCACCAGAGAAGAGGTACGAGGATGGAGAGAAGGTGTTCTTCCAGGAACACCATATAAACCAAACCGTGTGGGAAGTGGGAAAGGTACAAAAAAAAAGGGGGCGGATGGTGTACATTGTAGAGGGTCCTAGAGGCACCTGTAAAAAACACATTAAGCAAATGCGTCGTCGCATGTCGGACCACCCAGGGGAAGGCTTATCGGATCAGAGTTGATGGTCTATCATAGAAGATCTACACGACGCATTTTAGCTGCCAACACCAAAAACGCCTCCGGAAGAGAGACGTTCATCAAGAAAACGTAAATTAACCGGGAGTTTCGAGGTGGATCCTAGGAAAAAGGTATACCTTGAGATTCCGGGGGAATGAGTTTCGGAAGGGGGTTGTTATGGGTGACCTACCTACCCTTCAATAATAACTAAATGGTAGCAACTGGCTACCATAAATACCGGTTTTGCCGGGAGAACATTGGGAGGCACATTTAGGCACTAGCACTGCCAACACTTACTTGTGTATAATTTCTCTGTTCAATGCAATTCGTTATTATTATCTCTAAACCTGTTCTTTTATTTTATTGTCGGTACCCCTAAACGGGTCCACAACAACTAGTAAAGCCTACCAGCCCTCCGGGCAGCAATTGATTGGGAAAGGGTATGGTTGACTAATATAGCTGTAACACTACAACTCATAATAATAACATCAATATTAACAACATTTTTTAATATATATATATATATATATATATATATATATATATATATATATATATATATATATATATATATATATATATATAATAAAACTACAAAACGGAAACAGAAATGAATATTTCGGAATATTAATTTATTAGGAGGGGTTTATAAAAGTACCATGCTAATGAAGCATTGGGATGTATGTTTACGCAGTATTATGTTGGCTATATATTGTGTATTTAAAAATACTTAACTGTATAGTTGCATTAAATACACGTAACGCGTTTTAATATAAACATAGTAAGGATAAATAGAAAAATATACCGCATTTATTCATTTTGATATTGGTAAATATTATTAAATAAATCTGAATATTTTTATTTGATAACACTTTTTTAATTTTCCAAATAGTCAATTAAATATTTCGGACAAATTTATGTATATACGTTCTGTGCATCTTAGGTTCTAATTTTCTTTCATTTGATTAGATACATTAATCTATCAGCAGGCTGGCTTAGTTTTGGTGTGTTTACAAATTAAGATTTTATTGTTGATTTTTTTACAGCTAATTATTTACGACTTTAAAATACGAATCACTCGTGATGAGACGTCAGACGCTAATCACAGTATAAAAAACAATGTCATGT
The DNA here is from genome assembly GCA_963556195.1 of Sepiola atlantica. Lineage (NCBI taxonomy): Eukaryota > Metazoa > Mollusca > Cephalopoda > Sepiida > Sepiolidae > Sepiola > Sepiola atlantica. The sequence goes on from OY744523.1 coordinate 63,741,456, forward strand.
ATTAGTTGCAATGCCTTTCGTAAGAATTTATCTCCGAAACTATTTTTTAAAAATGTATTGTTACATCGGTTTTACTACCACAATACTTTCCCGTAAGCTTAATTTACATATCTCTGATACTACCTCGATTTACTAAAATCTAAAAACACATGACTGCTCCTTCTCAATATAGACACATTTTTGTTATTAACACAACAATTATACACCACGATACCAACATGAAAATCTAACACATTCTTGAAGCTATTTACATTAAAACTAGACATCCCAAAATAACTAATATAAATTACGAAACTTGTAGTGTAAACATTTTAAAATATTTAGCATAGTAATCAGCATTAACAATCATTATCCGTTAAACAACACTTATTTTGAATTTTGAACTCACTTCGCACGTTCTCACGTTCGCGTGCAACATCTCATCACTACACACGCTCATTTTGAAATCGTAAACTACTACTTGTTAAAAACTCAACTAAAGATTCAGTTGTAAACACACAAAGAAAAACATCGTCTGATGATTATTTGATTATTCTAAAAAAATAATGAAAAAGAAACCCACGGAACTTATATGCACCAATTTTAATGGACTACTGGAAGAATTGAATAAAAAATATATCACCAAACAGACACACATTAATATATATATATATATATATATATATATATATATATATATATATATATATATATATATAGTTCGGCAGCAAGTTATTTTTCATGCAAGCGTTATGAAAGTCCACGGAGTTATCTCTCTTCACGATCTGCCTTGTCAATTTCGCGACACGGCGATTTCGTCTAGCGCTGTCGGTTTCTCAACCGTCTTCAGGAAGATGTGTCTTAGTATTACTAAGAGTCGTATTTATAGTTGTATTATTTGTTATATATCTATTAATTAACACATGTATACATAACAATAATCACAATAAGCCACACCCTCCGGAACATGGTCGAGAGATCGAAAGCACTAGAGGAACGACACAACGCCAGGTGGTATACTCCACCGGTTAACACCCGAAAACCGAAGAACTGCAAAGTGTTATCATTTGCATGACTTGTGATACTCTGCAATGAGGAAAATTAGATGTGGTTACTCTAATAATAGAAGAGGAAACTTTGTCAATGTTTAATCAACATCAACTTGATGAACTGTAAGAATTCCCGTTCATAAGCAAAGCGATTTTTTATTTAAGATTTGTGAAAGCGCCTGTTTCTCTAAATTGTTATGTTATATTAAAAATCAAGCATGTTTCATGAGTGTCTTCATATCCGATGTAGATTTGCATTTAGTGTTCATTTTGGAATACATTTTGTCATATATAACATGATTATAATTAAATGATTCACTGCACAGCATGTTTGCACTTATTGTATTTTATTCTTTGTAGAAGTCTTAAAAGTAACCTTTACTTTTCAGACTTCTAGAAAGAATAAAATACAATAAGTGCAAATATGTTGTGCAGTGAATTGATTCAATGTGGAGCATGTTCTACTTGTTAAAGGTCAAACGTGTTGAAAGTGTTTTCATGAGAAAAATAGAATAAAGAAAAAATGTATGAAAATAGATGGAAAAACGAAACAGCGTAAGCAGTAACACATCATGTGCTTTTGTTTTACATGCAGGAGTAATAGAAAGACAAACGAGGCTCATACTCATATGTTGATGCAACATTTTATTTCTTCATACATCTTCTCCTCACTCACATTTTATATATATATTATTATACTAAATATGAGTTAATATACTATTTCACCGGCTGATGTCAAATAATAGTATTACCGATTTGCCTCCGGAGTACATTTATATTGTATCCATTGTCAGATATTGATTAAAAAACAGTTTTGCTGCGTTAAAATGTTTGAAAACAACGCTCCAAATACTCGATGCATTGTATTTTGTTTTTGGTCGACAGTGAGCAAATACGGTACACACGTTGACCACAGCTTTTTCATTGATAAATGTTTATGCAAAATGGTGAATGCACTGTCTTCTGATATCTTAGCCTCTTCTGGAGTCTCGTACTCTAATTTACGATCTTCAAAAACGAGTTCATGGACTGTTTGCATGTTCTCAGGGAGAATTAACGAATCTGTTCGATGTGAGCGTTGAGCATTATTTGTGTTTATACGACTGAGTTTAAACTCAGCTTTTTTGCGACGGATCAGAATCAGTTATCTACGAAATGCTTGCTTCAACAGTATTATTATGTTTTATCGACACACGACATTCAAAGTTATACATTTTTTTGCAAAATTTGCCACAGAAGCTTCACTTTGTAACTAGTAAGAATCCGATTAAAATCTAATTTTAACATGTAAAACATAGAGGTTCGTACGTTTTAATTAAAAAGATCATATAGATTTTGTTGAGCCCGATACTTTTTGAGTAATGTGCTTGTATGAATTGTAAGAGCCACGGCTGAAAAATAACAGTCGTACATCTTAATAAAAAACAGCGTTTTGTTTGGTAAAATAATTCAGAAAAAGTGTTTGCTGATCGTAGCTGAACAGCGACACAACTGAAATACATCATATCGTTGTGTCTGGATAATTTCTTTTAAAATAAAACTGGAATGTAGTTCACAACACTGAATCTAAACATATTTTATGACTTTTACATTTATTTTTTTACGTCAAAATAAAGACATATGTGTCTATTTACGTTGTCTCAGTTGCTGGTTATAACAAACATAACGTTGATGGCATTAGCATGAGCAGAGTTGTTGTTTCTTTGTTAAAGCTGTGAATTGTATACACTTGTGTCTATGCAGATCTATAAGTAGCTCTGTTCGAGATACGGGAAGTCGGTCGCATTGTCTGTTTTCAATAGCCTTTACATCGCTTTAAGCTCAGCTTGGATGTATGAAACGTTAATTTAGATACGTCCAATCATTTTCGTAAAAGTCTATACTGATCCATGACATATTTTAGATAGGCACAGTATTTTCGATCGATCGGTATGTCACACTAGAATGACATTTTTTATAGTATGCAACGCTTAATTTTGAAATCGTACTTTTCTACATCATACACGACTTGGTTTAAAATAGAACTAACAGATGTGTCATTACAAGTTTTGTGTTTGTTTGTCAGTCTGTCACACTTGGGTTCATATTCTCATTTTTATCTTAAAATATACATATTTAACGGACGCATCTTAAAAATATCCGTTATCGCTTTTAATTGTCTGCGCATGTTTTTTGTAACAGAAAAAATGAAATTGAGACAGCGAGCAAAAACACTGTGTTTCTATGGTCCCATTGTCTGGATGGATACGTAATAGATAGATAGAAAACATATGCGCAAATGGAAGTATTTGTGCTGGCAACTTGGGAAAGAAAAGATGTCTGGAAGAAAGGGAAAACATTATACAGGAAAAGGAAAACAGCAAACGACCAAAAAATAGGGAAGCAATATACATTAAAAATGCTACCAAAATATATTTTCAGAAACAAATACAAAAAGCAGAGTACTTATACGCTTGGTGTGATGTTATAGTGTTTGACAGAAATAAAAGAATCAACGTCTGGAACATACAGGAAACGGAAATTAAAACTAGGGTGATATATAAATATATATATATATATATATATATATATATATTGTTCTCTCCCTCTCGCTCTGGATGTCTATCTTACTCTCAAACTGGCATGTATATATATATATATACATGGATACATATATATATATATATATATATATATACACATATATATATATATATATATATAGAGAGAGAGAGAGAGAGAGAGCAAGAGAGAGAGAGAGAGTAAGAGAGAGGTAAGAAAACGAGCAGTTAAGAAACCGAGCAGTTAAGGAAAAAACGTTCCGTCTTATACAAAATACTTTATTTTAAGACAATTGTTTCTGTCCATTTAAAAAATATACATTTCATGAAATACAACTTTTCCTAAACACTCGCGAAAAGCTACATCAGTGCATATTATCAACAAGGAGGGTGAAAAAATGCACCCATATTCATTTTCATCATACATTATAATTATTTTTTTTTTGTTTTAATTTACTTTTGTTTGAGTGTAAAAAGAAAATAATTAGAAAAAGGAAATGTATAAATTAAATAAATATTATTATATATTTATATTAAGCAAATAGTCATTTATAAGGTGTTTTCTTAAGTATTCATGACATTTTTCATATCCTGAAAATGTATAATCTCTAAAGAGACAGAAACACATTTCTGAAAATAAAGTTTAATACAGAGCTCCATTGTATTGCACCCTATTGAGCTACTGCATAACAATGTTTGAGTACTTAAGGAATGTTATATATATATATATATATATATATATATATATATATATATACACACACGCATATACATATATATATATATATTTATATATATATATATATATATATATATATATATATATATATATGTATATATATATATATATATGAGTTTGTGTGTGTGTTTATACATGGGTTTGTGTACCTGAATATTATAATATATTCTTATAACAAACGAACCACAAAAAAAGCGTTTCGATGAGTGAATACACTAAGCTTGATGACTTTCTGGAGGGAAATACATAAGTTCCCTTGTAGCTTGATTTCCACAATTATATGTCCGTTCTATTACTAAGCTCTGCGCATATGTTGAGTACTGTTAAATAAATATATATTTAATGCATTATTTTTTGCTATATATATATAATAATAACCAATGATCGATAAATAGTTTTGGAAACGTGTATTTATTTAAATATAATATTTATATTTTCTATCTATATTCTTATTTTAATTTCTGGTTTATGAATCATTAGTTTGTCGATACGTTGAAACAAGTTGTAAGTGAGAACTTTTATTATTCCTAATATATGACATTTATGAACCCAATTAAACAGAAGGGATACTGATGTCCTGAGTATTACTGAGGGGATTTTTGTATCAGTAAACTTAGTTTAAATTCGGGGGTGTATTTTATGTCCACTACAGATAAAGCTAATTAAGCTATGACAACTTCAGTTCAGGCGAGCTTTCAATAGACGCTTACAAATAAAAGGCAGTTTTAACTCAAGTAATTTGTGATTAATATCGGTGTTAATCCAAGATAAAGGATTACATATATGTACTCAGTCAGATCAAGTAAATACTGGTATGTGTTCTAAAAGATTAAAAGAGGTGAAAAATGTTTTACTCTCACAATCTAAAGAGCGTCTATTGTCACGCCTAACCCTGGTAACATATTTAATAATATACAGTTTTCCATATTCATCGGTAGTACTTTTTAATAATGATATAGAGGATATGATTAATAGTAAATTATTTTTAATCTTTAATAATAATATAGGGTATATCATTAATAGCAGAATAATTCAGATAATTAAATTGACATATATGATTACACACATTATAATAACAATACGTAATATATAAATGAATTTATGAATACAAAAAATATGACTCTGCAATCGAACTGTGATCGACGACAAGACTCGCGTTCAGCCTTACATACTACGAGCTTATTTAATTAATAGCATCGTAATTTCTAAATACCAGGTTGTAGCTCAATCGGATAGTATGTCATATTTACATACTAATATTCAGAATTATATCTTCCATGAAACGATTACAGAAGATATTGTATTTTGATAAGATCCTCTACTCAATAAGGCCATGCTCTGACATATGGATAGCGTAATTAATAGAAAATATGAAGTATATATAGTACTAAACTTTTATTTCTGAACACTAACATTCAGTTAACGCAGTGCAAAGTCTTGATAAGTATAATTCCGACCTTGCTCTATAACAATGAACACTTAAGAATTGGTATGCTTACATTAAACGCGGTTGTATAGAAACAAATGCTTCTTCTTCTTCTTCTTCTTCTTTCGCGTTAATCATATGATTTTAGTGCTGGCATTAGTTTCCCCGATGTTTTTTTAGTTGGAAATCTTTATGGAAAGCCATCGGGTACTGACGGGAATAACAACAAGAAGGTTGCCAACATCCCTAAGTGAAAGTGGTACTGTGGAACCGACTGGATTCGGACTTGGAACACCCAGGTCTTCAGTCCGCGTCGTTATCCACTTAACCACCGTCACCTCCAACAAATTATGCTGAACGCTCACGTTCGGCAAAATTCAGTAGGTGCCCCGCTAAACATAAACAAGCCTGCAACCTCGTTATGGCAATGGTAAATTGAAATTACTTCATAGAGCAGGAGAGTTGTGGATACGAAAAGGCCGTTATTTTCCATTTTTGATGAACATTTATAAATGAGTAATGTGTGTCGATCATAAACAACAACGCGTCGACGATTCAGAGCGTTCTGTGCACCTTTTACAATGCAAACCATTTTTTGTCATCAATATATCACACTCCAGAGAAGATCGATCCATTACATGAATCCTCAATAAAATCGCCAATCAGCTTAATGGACAACAGAAGGGGAAAGTCGTTTAGAAACAAAAATAAAAAGGGCAAACATCAGAAAGCAATGTTTTCGTCTCAGTCTTTCAGGATACGTAACGTATTTGTGCATCGATTACCTTGGGAATTACGAACCGACAATAACGAATCTTATATAGAATTATTAGTGCGTTATAATGAATGCATCGCTCAAAACGGTAACAAATAGAGAACAAGTTTTCGTTCATCAAAAAACAATGCACTATGACACAATTAGACTGCGTCTATTGCATAGTTATTAGATTTGAACGTCGAATTGCTACATAAACACCCTACTCTCTAGATGTTGTCCCCACTGATTACTGAATGTTTGCAGACCTCAGAAAGCGTGCGCGAGGAAACGAAATCAGACTCCAATGATGAAATAATAGCAGAAAGTTATGCATGTCTTGAGGCAAAATACACATCCTTCTAGAAAACTGTATTGAATTGCTAAAGGAACGCTGGAATCAGTGAATCACTCTAGTAGGGGACTTCGCTGATTAATAAACTCATAGTTTAACGAAAATATATTGTTTTATTCGTTAGGCCTGCGCTTTAATGGGGCATGTATTGCATACTTTCAACAATTACACATGATAAACAACACGAAATTTTCAGATGTGATTAATTCAACTATCTAGCATTTATATAACTGAATTACCGAACACATTCAATTTCAGACTAAATGAACGCTAGAGAAATCGCGACAAACATAAAATAAATTAGGGATTCAATTGTAAATTTCATGTGTGACTTTAGCAAAAGTTATGTTGCAGTTCGACAGCAGCCTCTTTAAAAAATAGACTAGCTACAAACGAATAATTAAGTGAAACTTAATGCAAGTAAAAAAAACATAGAATCCACAATGTGAATGAGAATTAAATCGGCGGATAGAAAACGCATGTGGAAGCGGAAGTTTTTACTTAATAAAAACATATTCAATTGAAAAATAAAATGAAATAGAGCAAGAAAAATGCACAGCCGCTCGAATACCACAAATATTTAGATTAGTAAAACTAGTAAACGCGTTCGCGTATTACTGTGATGTGTGTATACATGAATTAAAAATAAATAAATAAAACCAACTAATAAGATACGTCTACATCATGGAAGGGGTCACATACTGCAGTAAAATGAATTAAAATAGTAAGCTAACAATCTCACCGCTTAGCTAGCGTTCATTCGCTAACTAGCGCTTAGAAAAACAATAACAATAAAACGAATATAGATAGTGCATTAAAGACAAATCAAAACATTATAATCAACATATAGAAAACATGTTGAGACAACTATAAATTCACCCTAAATTAAAAACAACAATTACAAAAAAAATAATGGCTAGTCTTGTTTGTCTGTTTTACGTCATGTCAGTCTTGTTTTTCATATGTGAAAAGCTAACCGAGGGAATGGTTTAATGAAATGGATTGGGTGCCAGCCGATGGGGGTGCAATACAGTAGAGTACTAAAATTGGTACATTGTATGGACTAAGTTTGATTACTTATAGAGTGGTTTATAAGTTATATTTTTAAATTGGATTTGAATATACCTTTTTTTACTGCAGGGTAAAACGCGCGTGGTAATGTGTTTTAAAGAGGGTAAACCCTAACAAAAAAGAAATGGCTATGAAAAATTCGTATGACGCTATCGACTCTAAACATTTTCTCACAGATAATGGGAAAAGGGTCTCGTAAGATTTACGACTAAATAAGCATGCCAAAGACAATTTCCCGCGCCGATATTAATTGTGAAAATTGACTATTTATGCCCATATATAGATTTTGTATTATTAAAGAGACGCATGGGTCTTCGTGAGCGTTTGCGATGAGAAGTCTTACAAAAGATCCACAATTCTTATATACATCATCTATAATATACGTCATGCCAAGACTACGCATTTCACCATGCCATATACCAAATACGAATGAGCCTTGACTACATGTAAAACTAAATTCAATAGATGTTTCTACGTAATACACATACTCCTACATGAACGATCAACACGACGCATATTGAAATACGGGGCAAACAACAACATAAATGAACAATAAACATGAAGAAAGCTGAAGTACTTATCGGCCGAAACTTAATAACACTATACATATGAACGTTAAATGTATAGCATGACAAAAGTAAACAATACAAACAATTGTTATTATTAGTATCATTCCAACGAGTATTGCAATCTTTATTCAAACCGATGAAACCTGCGAGATTTAACAATAACATTGTGAGAATAACAAAGATGATAGTTAAAAAAAGACAGAATCAGAAAGGGAAACAACCGAGCAACGCAGGCTAAGTACAGCTAGTTTATAATATTACATTTGTTTTATACCTTATTACGTAGATAGCTATTGTCGTTTATATTTTATTAAACAAGATGAAAATAGTATCAGAATATTGAGAATAGTACGAATTATCAATGGACATCGAAAGGAAAAGGTTATGATGATATAAATAATGCATATGCATATTTTGTACATATTTACGCCAATGAAAGACACGCAATATATTTCCAATGTCAACCCGATCTTTCAGCAACAGACAGGTTAGCTGACGAGCTGAGTGTAGGTATTCTTTCCCTATACCATTTCCATCTAGTGAATTCAAATACTTATTACGTAACGTACGAACAACATGCGCTAAAAGTGACCGCAAGTATAAGGCAGACTTAATGGTTGAGTCTTAACAAGCTGGACAATTACTTATCCGTTCGAAGAGACATGTCGGCAGTGCCCTGCACATGTCAGTACAGCCTACATCGTACATCGTAAACTCAAAACAAAGACCTACATAAAATAAATGCTCTTTTCAATATAATCTATTTCATTTACAATGAGCACCCTGTATTGGTTTTAATCACCTTAAGAGTATAACATTTCTTTATCATATGCGAGGTATGTATCGTACGATGTAAACATCCTGAACAATCTTCGAACTGTGATATTGTGCTACCAGATCAGGATGACCAAAAAAAATGCAACAAACATTAATATTATTTTGTTCCTTTACCTTTGCAAAACTCAATCATATTCTGCAAAAAATAAAAACAAACAGAAAAACAACACTTTTCCTCTACAAATTAATATTAGCCATATAAATAAGTGGAAGCACAAACAACGTTTATTATAATGACCGGATTCGGCATTATATTCATAAATAGAGGATGTCTTTACGAATGAACCGAAATGCATTCTGATGTTTAAATAGTTCTTCGGAAACTAAGACATCGCGTTCATAAAATTGTCATTTGGGTTAAAATGAGAGAAATTATAACACCACACTCGGACCTATAAAAAACGCGCATAAATTATAAATCCTTATTATCATCAATAATAATGTTATGCTTAATAAGAATGAAATATGGTATAACAAAAAAACGTAAATTTATTATGTTCAATTTCTATTTAATACACCTAAATTATGTGGAGTTTCATCGTTTTCAAAAACCGGTTTCGCAAATCGGGTTCCCAGTCACATAATCACCTTGTCAAATAACATTCCGCAGGATATTTGCATGATAATCCAAATAAATGATTTGTAATGAAACCATGTTTTGGAATGAAAATTACAATAAAAGCAACGTTTGTACTATCGAATGCGAAACAAGGTCAGGAGCAACTCGAGAATCATGATTAAAAAGATGGTAATGAATATAAGCTGAAAGATGAATTATCAATATACAAGCACTGACGTTGAACAATAGTAAATATTAGAAGTAAAATAGTCTTGCAGCAAACTGTTCCATCGACGGGTAGCTCTTGAAAAGTTACTATGTCTATAGAAATTCCGTATTAGGCGAGGCAAATGGAGGAAGGTATGCAGGTTTGTTTTTCGTTGTAGTAAAATACGATTTTTTTCTGAGAATGTCTTACATAGAAGAATTAAAGACTCGTTACAGTGGAGCATCTTCCATGAAAATAGCGAAATAGTAAAAAAAGGGCTAGCAACGTATGTTTTGTACTAAAAGTAGTTGTTAGAAAGAGATTATATCATCTTCAACTAGATTTTGAAATCGGTAAGTTTCATCGTGCAAGACGAACGCATAACCAACAGATAATGTTAAAGGGTCATCCCCATGAGTGTATTATTTTATATGCGATGTTAATCCCGCTACTTTGGTTTTTCAATTACATTCTAAACAAATTAAGCATTCAAGAAAATCGACTAGTGTTTTTACGGATGAACATCTACATAAACAAATATAATACATGCACTATATATATATATATATATATATATATATATATATATATATATATATATATATATATATATCCAAAAATAAGACACAGATTCCTAAATGAATCCATATTTTCCCGCTTTAAAATGAATCAACATTTACGCAACCGTTTTACTGTTGTTTCATCGTTTTATCTCATGCAATGAATACATTTTCAGGAAGTGAGCTTATGGTTTGTCAATATTTGGAAACATATTGCTTAGTGGCGTGTGTATTACATGCTGAGTATATAAACGGAGCAGCACATTTCTATGGCCTGTCACAAGAAATCGAAACCTGCATATGAACACGATGTGTTTTGATCTACAGTACGGTAAACATTAGCAATGAAGTTTACTCGGGCGGCTGGAAGATTAGACGTTTTTTGTTTTGTTGTGATGATATCTGTAAATGCACGGCTATGGAAAGGTAAATGTTGTTGACTAAGGTTTAAGCTCAATTCTATTAGAAATTTCAGAGTGATTTCATGAAGACCCACTTCGACCTAACTGTAATCCTTATATAGCTATATAAATGTATATATATATATATATATATACATATATATATATATATATATATTTATTTATAAATATATATACAAAGTGGTGCACTAAAAGCGAACTTTTAGGAAAGGTAAAACCTATTTTGAAGTGTATACAGCTCAATATCCAGGATAGAGCAGCCCTTTTATTTACTTGTTGATTCGCCTTATCTACTCTTAATCCCCTTTGCACACTCCGATATCGAACTTCTTACTGTTTTCTCTGTGCACTCTAATTATTTTCCCCTCCTGTTTTTACTTCTAAATAATTTTTCTCACTCTTTTAATAGCCTCGATTATTTCCCCCTAGTTTACCTCGCCCTTCGATCACTTCTCTCAGACTATGCTCAGCCCCTAACCCGCCCTCACTCTACATCTTTTAACCCCCATAATGTTTACTTTTAACTGCGTTCTCCATTCTCACTCTGGTTTAATCTATTGTCACTACTTTAACCTTGTATGTCTCTTACTTCTTTCTGCCATCATTAACCTATTTAATAATTTTCTTAATCAACCTCCATATACCTTTCTTTGAAAACATTTTTTAAATTTTTTTTGGTTCAAAGTTTAATTCTCCCACATCCATAAAGCACTAGCGTCCTGTAACAGCTTATTTTATTTCAACCCATACCTTTAACCACCTTGGGGATTCCCATTCCGGATATCCTTTCGAGGTGTAATTTACTTTTTCCTTATTCTAATACTCATTTTCGAGCTCCAATTTTATCGGCTTCTCTTATCGGTCAATCCATAATTTTCCTTGCGAGCCTAAAACTAATTTTATTATCTCTTTTTCATTTTTTTTTTTATTTTCTTATTTTTATTTTTATCTTTAATTTTAATTCTATTTTTATTTTTATTTTTTTAATATTTTAATTTTTCAATTTTTAATTTTTATTCTTACTATTTCTCTAATTCTACCCTTCAAATATATTTTGCCTCATTGTTTATAAGTAAGGTCACCTGATTAAACAACTAAACCCCGAACTCTGTTCATAGACACATTCTGGTATTTTAACTCTCCCTCCCAGCACTCGTTGACTTACCCCTACTCCATCCTTTCCCTTTTCTAGTTGAACCCTAATTCGCGCTAACATCCAATCTCTACTTCATGCGACTCACCCCCCACAATCACACTCTTAGTTTTAACCGCATTCATTCACCGCACCCGTTCCCTTTCTCCTTCTTCGCACCCGTTCCTCTCGCCTCCTCCACACCCGTTCCCTCTATGCCTACTGGTCGCATAAGAGTTTCTGCCTTTCCTCATTTCAAGCCGGCTTTCTCAACGGGCTAGCCTTAAAATATTTTCGCTACCTTTTTTTCCCATTTTAAAACATTTCCGTTGATATCTCAGCCCAGGAAGTATTTCTAATGGCGAATATTTTCCACCTCACTCTTTTCTGAGCCTGCCTGCTTCAACGAGCGTACCTCTTATTGGATTTTTTACCCTTTGCATTTTCTACTTTCGCCGCACCTGAAGTTGTGGCTTCTTGGAATTTAACTTTGAATCCTCTCTCACAACCTTTCGTGCCTGTTAACGACCTACCTATCTACATCTCATTCTCTCCGCTGGACTTTTCGAAACCGGACTTTTTAATAATCGGACATTTGCTTGCATTCGGTCAGAATTTAGCCATGTGTTTCTTTCCCTACAACTTTTATTTTATTTTTTCAAATTGTAAATCTTGGCCTTTGCCAACTTTTCTATCCCAACGACTTCCTCTGATGATAAGATTTTGATCTTTGAAAAGCCTGGCTTAAGGAAAATTTAACTTGAATAAATTGCCTTTTTTGCGGAATACACCTTGCTCTGAGCAATTTAATTGAATTTTGATTTGGCTTTTGCTTCTCTAATTCCTTTCCATTCTTCTCCATAAATATATATATATATATATATATATATATATATATATATATATATATATATATATATGTGTGTGTGTGTGGGTGTGTGTATATGTATATATATATATATATACATACATGCACACATAAATTATTATATATATCATCTGACATTTTATATATATATATATATGTATATATATTAATATATATTAATATTTAAGTGATAACAATCGTATATATTTTGAGGCAAGCCTATTAACATCAACATCAATGGTTCGATCCTTGTCTTAGTTAGCCATGCTGATGAGCTAGAAACACGTGTCCATGGATTACATTTTATGTGCGTATTACATCAATAATATATATATATATATATATATATATATATATATATATATATATATATATATTAACGAAGGATAGGTCCTATAAAGTCAAGAGCGACTGATAATGGAATTTTCGGCATCTTAATCACTTAGGAAGTGTAACGATCGAAATAGTAGCAAGCAAAAAACAACAAGCGCTGCAATGACCAATACAATTAAATTATGTATATCTTAAATTAATATATATATATATTAATTTAAGATTTATGTATATATATATATATATATATATATATATATATATATATATATATATATATATATATATATATATATATGTATATATATATATATATATCTATGTATATTACAGATCATGTTCTCTTTCAGGTAAGTATTGTTGAATATAAGATATCCTTTGGTAGATTCTTTTAATTGTCCGAATCAGGATCTTAGTTTAAGAGAGGAATTGGCTGATGAACTTGCAATAGTTTAGATATGTCTCCCAAGTATTTTGAGACCCACCTGGGCCATCCTCAGGGGAATGAGGTTAATCAGATACAGGTCATGTGTTAGTATTATGATAAATATAGTTTCATACTTATAACATAAGTCCGGCCAAAATCTTCTATAGTACTAACACATAGTTTGTACCTGATTAACCTCATTACTCTGAAGATGGACCCAGATGGGTGTGAAAGTACTTGGGAGAATAATCTAAACTATGGCAAATTCATCAACCCATTCCCCTTCGAAACTGTGATCCTTATTCGGACTATTAAAATGATCTACCAAAGGATATCTAGGAATCAGTTGTCTTTTATATTCAACAATATATTATTTATATATATATATATATATATATATATATATATATATATATATATATATATATGTATATATATATATTCATGTACATATATATATTTATATTTATGTATATATATATATATATATATTTATGTATATATATATATTTATATTTATGTATATATATATATATATATATATTTATATTTATATATATATATATATATATATATATATATATATATATATATATATATATATATATATATATATATATATTAATATAAACCACAAGTACAGTATAATTTACTATATGAAAAAATATGGGCAATAATACAAATAATAAAATAATTGCATTAAAATTAAAGGAAATTAAATAAATTATATATATACAAATATTAATATATAAATAAATAAATATCGAATGATAAAACCAATGATTAAGTTGACAAATAAAAATGTAACAAATAAATTAAATGAAACAAAATAAATTAATTAAAAATAGAAATAAAATAAAATAAAATAAAATATAAAACGTAATCTATACGAAAAAGTACAAAAATAAATAAATAAAGCATAGTCATACTAGAAGATTAATAAATAAATAGATGACTAAACACAATACACTTTCTTCTTCTCGCCTTCTATAAAGTTACAATTGAGGTTTTAAAATAGTTTCAAAACATCATTGAGTGTTTCAGAATTAAGCCGCTTAAGCAAATTTAAATAAGTCACATAGGTGAACGGTTTCTGGTGGAAATTGAAAAGAAAAAAGAAAAGAAAGAAAAGAAAGAAAAGAAACAGGTACGGGAACAAAGTAATATTTTTTTTAGTGAAACCAGATAGTCTGATGTAGGTGAGTGTTCTGTTTTAAAAATATAGGAACAATTTGGTAGTAAATAGTATAGTCGTTGTGGTTATTACAGTCGAACACTATTATTAGTAAGTTTTTAGGTCGTTGTGTCTTTCAGTTTATATGCGTGCTCTACTTCTGATTTGAAAAAAATCTTACGAAGCATTAGCTATTCAAAAATTGTTTCATTAGTGGATCGCCGGGGATCGCATATGCATATGCAGCCGTTGTGTGTTGTATTATCGCTATCCATTCTTTTTCCAGTGATGGTGTAGTTGTTCGTACTCAGCGGCAGGGTTCAGGAAAAAGAAAAAAAACATCATATGCTTTCGTTTCATCGGATAGCTTAGAGAACTTCACGGGACAGTATGTTCCCGGCACCCTGTATCTACATCGGCATATCTGTCTATAGTAGCAGGCAACTCAATAGAAACTTTCCTCGCAGCGGTTTGTCGTTAGCTGTCCTTGTCTCTCCGCTGTTGCTGCGCCCGAACCGGGAGGGTGTGTGTGTGCGCATTAGATCCTTTTGCTTGAACGGATTAATTGATTGAATTATTTACTTGTATATGCAAAAGTTCTCTATAACAACTCGGAGTAAAATCATTAGTTTATCCGTACAAATATAAGCAATATTATCAATATTAGTTCATCTGTACCAATGTAAGCCCAGGCTTAAACCTAAGATAGAAAAACCGTATTTGAATTATTTGTATTTTTAAAAAGGAAATATTTGCAGAAACAGAAGATTGCTATTTGAAAATGTTTTAGAACTACTGAAATGAGAAAATGTCATTTAGGAAAGTAACGAGGGTGACGTAAATAACGAAATATACATCAGTAATATATATATTTAAATATCTAGTTGTTAATATGAACTATTGATTTTGTATTGTCGAACTCTAATTTTGTAATACGGAAATTCCGTTATCATGGATTTGAAAATTTAATAAGTGCAAATTTGCGATTTACTCGTGAATTCATCTATTACTCAAGTACACATTCTCATCGATAAGTTTTGAATTTGTCTGCTTGTAAGCAAGCAGTTATTTTTCTGCTTAAATTTTACACTCCACATTATAGTTCAGGAAATGGGTGGTACATATTAATTCTACAGAGTCCGGTAACATTAATGTTTCGAATAATTTGCCTATAACAAAAATGACATTGTTAGTTAGTCATCATGAAAACCACAAAGGCAATAAGTGTTCACAAAGAACTACTCGTTTTCGACGCTGCCAATCTGATCGAATGGTAAATGTAAAGTTCAATCAATGTTTTAGGGTAGAGGGATTGCTAAAAATAAAACGTAATTCATTGTATATATTGTTACACTCAACCTTCGTTGGGAACTCCGGCAGCGTGCACGTAACAGTAATAATAACAAAAAATAATAAAAATCCGGAATCGGTTCGTAGACCCCTAGGTCCGATGTTACCAACAGGATACAGGAATGTATGTATCCAATTTAAGACGTCACATAGCAAACATGGACAACAACGAACAAGTAAGTAACGACGCAAACGGCAAGTTTATAGGATAACACAATGACACATATATATATAATATATATATATATATATATATATATATATATATATATATATATATATATATATATATATAACAAACAGCAAAAAAGGCCAACCCTTATTTAGAGGGAGCGGGAAACTGTCTAATATGACTATGACAAGCAAAGTCCATGAACAAGATAAGTCCGGAGCAACTCACGGAAGGAACGAAATAGGGGTTTTATCACTCGTGCGAAATTCGTCGTTCCGACGGGGTTGACAAAGTTCGATATTCATTTGAGGAAAATTCATTGGCAACAAACGCCGGAGATCGCGTATGCATGTGCAGCCGTTGTGTTTTATATCGTCGCTTTCCTATCTTTTTCCAGCGATGTTGCAGTTGTTCGTACTCAGCGGCAGTGTTCAGTAAAAAGAAAAAAAACATCATATGCTTTCGTTTCATCGGATAGCTTAGAGAACTTCACGGGACAGTATGTTCCCGGCACACTGTCTCTACATCGGCAGATCTATCTATAGTAGCAGGCAACTCAATAGAAACTTTCCTCTCAGCGGTTTGTCGTTGGATGTCCTTGTCTCTCCGCCGTTGCTGCGCCCGGAGCGGGAGGGTGTGTGTGTGATCATTAGATCCTTATGGGTTTACGACGATAAGTCAGGATATCAAATGCTACCTTTGCCTTCTCAGGCAGTGACGCAAGCCCCTTTTATGTGGGGCATCTGCATTAAACCAGGGGCGAGGCGGAGTAGTGCTAGTTACACGCCGAATTCTTTATTGGATAGTGTATGAATCATGAGAGGTAGGGGGTCGGTTTAACACCTTAAGTTCACTTCCTTAGGTCGTATAGATCGGCGGTCATGGCTTCGCTGTAAAATTAAGACAAAATAGGCGATTGCTCACTTTAATACAATGTTTATCAATAAATCACGCGTTTAATAATTAGTATAAAACACAAATAATATAACAGTAGTGATTCCCCTATAATCCAGCAAAAATAGAAACTAGCAAATTAAATGTAAGAAGTATTAGTTATCAATTAATAAATATTCTCTCAATTTCGGTTTCAGAGAACTTTACAGAGATTTAAAGATGCATACTCTAGGAAAACCTTCCCATTGAAAATTCAAATATATAAGTTGTATTTTTAATTGATACATTATATCTTGATTTTAATCTTGATACTAGGAAATAACAGTCGTGCAAAACTGTTCGGTTTGGGGAATTATTTTTACCGTCATGTTACAGGAATTCTTCTAGATGTCTGTGATATTACATGCGTAAAAATAACTAAACAGGAGTGCCATTATTTTACTTTTAAAGCGATATACGTCTATATGTTTATACCTAACTTCTTTTGTGTTTTGTTACAAGAGACATTTGTATTACTGGCCAAATTACTCTCAAAAACCTATTCAGACGGAAATTAAATTGGTTGGGTATAATTATTTTATCTATTAATCATTCAATCAAATCTGAAATATCTATCGATCGACAGATAATCGAGAATTCTGTATGATATAAAAATGACTGGTGTAATTCGAGGGAGATTTGTCGTATGTTTCTTCTAATTAGATCATACCAATTCTATAGAAGTCACGGAAATCAATAGCAATTTCACTTTCATCTTTGTACGTTCAAAGTTATAAAGAAAACGGGCCAGCTGCAAGTTAACTGGCAGACTCTGATATCGCGTCTGTCTAACGCCACGCTGAAAACAAGTGTCTGGATTTTAGAAGTTGTGAACAGAAACAAATATCGAGTTGGACAAAAAGTTCGTTCGTTTTTGCTAATGTCATATTTCTGGCCTATCAAAGACCGTTTTATATTCGTATTCCTCAAATGTTGTATTTGGTTTAGCGAGTATATTGACGTCAGTTTTTAATAAGAACTCCAAGCAGAAGAGTTTGGGCATTCTTGAAATGAGAAAATCTAGCAAAATAATTTTGACATCTCATGCTTTTTTCACTGCAGGAAAAGAAAAAAGCCACACTAAATGTGCAATGTCTATGAAATGACTACTGTTACAGAACGTGTCTGCCAGAATTGGTTTGCTCGATTCCGAAAATAACATTTTTCAGTAAGAGATGCTCATCGCTCTCGTCGGCCAAAAATTATCGACAATGACCTAGTGAAAGTCGTAGTTAAACAAGATCGCGGTTTGACAACAGGATAAAACGCTAAGATTCTCAGGATTTCCAAATCAGCTGTAGAAAATGAATTGTATTAATATCCACTAAAAAGGAACGAACGTTTTGGCCAACTCAATACATCAAACGAGTGTATATGTCATGTGTGGAGTAACGAACTCATATAATATGATAATTCGCGCATGTGCAGAACAATAAATAATATTATCTCTTAAATTATAATATCCGTTGTCTTTTTGTGTTCATGTATTTCGACCGAAACGTTGTCAATGTACGAACTAAAATAGAAATATTAGTCATACACGAATAATACAAATCATTAATACTCATGCACAAATAATGTTTTCGTCATTATTTTGTTGTTACTATCCTCTAATATATAACAAATATGAAAAATATATTATTTTTGTAACTAATTTGGTTGTTTTGTTTTCCAGCATATATACCCTTTTTGGGTTATTTAATGCTGAATCAGGTAATTTTTATAAAAGGTGTTATGCTTCAAATTCTTTATATGTACAAGTTATCATTCATGGTGTTTGGTTTGGTTTGGTTGTGTTGTTTTACAGCATATCAACCCTTTTGGGGTTATTTAATGTCTTATCAGGTAATTTTGGTAAAAAAATATGCTTCCAGTTCTTCATATGTACAAGTTTTTATTCGTGGTGCTTGGTTCGAGTGTTTGTTTTACGGCATATCACCCCTTTTCAGGTTATTTAATGCCGGATCAAGTAATTTTGTTAAAACGTGGTTGCTTATTTATGGAATAACAACCCTTTTCATGTTATTAAATGCTGAATTCGATCATTTTGGTGAGGGTTTTATGCTTCAAGTTTAAATATGTTTAGTTATTTGTTCATGTTTTTTTGTTAAGTGAAGGGGCGGAGGGAAGGCGGAGATAGAGGGAGAGAGCGGTAGTAGACATTGTTGCTTTTTGTTTTGTATTTTGCAGAACATGATAAGTTTTGCGAAGAAAAAAAACAACAAAACATCAATATTTGGTGCATTTTGAGTCAGGAAGTCAATAACTTCAAACAGCCTTATTTGGAAGCCCCAGTGAGTTCTATTTGACCCATAGATGGTGCCCTTAGAGATACTACTACTTTATGCCAAAGTGGACCTGGGAGCAATGCCATCTAAGTGACAACTCTACATTCTCTACAACTTCCAAATGGATGCCCTCACCACTGAATGTATTTTAGAATCATTCTCAAGACCTCTTGCAACTAATAGAAACCACTAAGTATTGACTTACTCTAAATAAATACAGATTTAAATTGAAACACTTGCCAAAAATAAATGTTTAAAAAATAAACGGTTACACGTGTTGAGCTACTTCGTGAATTTTCATATCATTTTAGGCTATTTCTCCATTTCAGTTACGTAAATTATTTTTAGTGAACTGAGTGTTGGCATTATTCTCGAACAACTTTGTTTTATTTGAAAAAATATTTACAAAAAATGTTATTAAATAGACATAATTATAGCAAGTGCCAAGTATAAGCTTGACTTTTTTCTGCTAAAAAATGTGTGTTAACTTTTAAATTTAAAAAAATCGCTGTTTTTTTCACATAGCCAATGAAAATTGTTAACCTAATTCAAGTTAACAATATTAAACATTTTCTTACGTAGCCGATAAAAAAAGTTGTGTTTTTCCGAATTTTATCACCCAAACATCCCAGTAGTGTACGAGTATGGTTATTATTTTGTTGTTATATAAATTATATTATTCTAACCCTTCGATAATAGAAACTAAACTATATTCTGCTATTCTTGAATACTATCCGAGTTATAAATATTACTCAGAATTAGCTTAAGTTCTCTGGAGGGTCCCGTTAATGTTAGTATGTTTCTTTTCCATGAATCGTATGGTGTAAGAATTGCAAAACGAACGCCGAAAAGGTAGTAAATGTGTATGATAATGACAATGAAGTAGGGGTGTTAGTATTACACAACAACTAAGCTAACACTCCATGAAACTTGAATGTGGAGAAAAAAGAGAGTCGTCATCATTTTTAACGGAAATATACAGTAGGTAATATAGAAAAAGAGTAGCGTAAAAAATTAAACCCAACGATATTCATGACATTATTATAAGCACTGGTGTAATTAGGGTCGGTAATAGTAGATATATGAATGCGAGTAAAAATGGTTGCACACATATATGTGAACCTCTTAGTTGGGGGAAACAGCTTTCTCATAGAAAGTTTCAGAAAAAATCATAGTTGCTAAGAACACCAATGAGGACTATGACTCCGTTGTTGGTGACACAGATCAGCATATTAAGCTTTCACTTTTAAATCTTTAATGCACAATAAAAGAAGGAAAAATAAATTTACTTTAGTATAGATCTATCTGGATACCCCCCCACACACACACACATATATATATATATATATATATATATATATATATAGTAAATAGATGTAAGTACTTTCAATCTCGTCAGCAAAAATGCACCTTGTAAGACAGATGGATTTTTGTAGACCTAGTACCGCATGTTTTATTTTATTTGAGAAAGCGAGAAAATGGTACTTCAGACTTATCCTAGCACCTGAAGTAAATTTTAAGAAGGTTATTTTGCACCTTATACTACAAAAGTCAAGGATGATTTTATTTCGTTAGGTAATCAGAAATATTAATAACAATTGTACATGAAAAATCAAATTACTGACGTCAGTCTCTGCTTTTATATGAACATGTCAAGATAAATAGATGTGTGGGCACTGGCAAAGCATAATTGTTCATTAATGTTTATGGAGATAGCATTATATATATATATATATATATATATATATATATATATATATATATATATATATATATATATATATATATATATAAATATATATATATATATACATATATATATAGACATATATATATATATATATATATATATATATATATATATAAAAATGTAAAGTGGGTTTGTTCGTTTCCCATTGAAATATACTTCCACTATACCATTACCACTGAAATTGTTTTATAGCAAATCCTTACATCCGAGCTATGTTTTTATGTTATTAACATAATTTTTACTTTACACATAAAAAAAACACTTTTTATTACAATTCGTTCCTACTAAGTTGCACTTCCGGTTTACAATCCGTTCCTGCGAACGTGCATGTCCAACTTCACTTCCGGATTGACCTTCCTCCTCCCGCTGTCACGTATCTACTTCATACGTAAAAAGTGTTTTCCTTATTCGTTGTTTGTTTCCCTAAACAAACGTTTACACTAATACTTACCTAACAGACTTGCGTTAATTTCATTTCCTCTCTACTTCGATGTTTTTAAAACCTGCTTCATTCCTCATTTTCTTCCCTTTAATCATGCTTCATCTCTAAAAAAAAAACAACACTACTTGCATTTCTTACACAACCCTTACTCGCGCGTTATAATTGATTGTTTATTTTAAAACCAGTTATCTTTATAAAATTATTCATTCCTACTGTTTTATTTTTACAGGTAAGATTTAATACATAAACCACGTGCTTTAAGTTCATTTCGCATCTACTCCTTTTTTGACTTTAACCATGCTTCCTCTCTAAAAAATAAACTCAACGTGCGTTAATTTCATTTCCTCTTTACTTCGATGTTTTTAAAACCTGCTTCCTTCATCTTTTTCTTCCCTTTAATCATGTTTCATTTCTAAAAAAAACAAAAAACAACACTACTTGTATTTCTTACACAACCCTTACTCGCGCGTTATAATTGATTGTTTATTTTAAAACCAGTTACCTTTATAAAATTATTCATTCCTACTGTTTCATTAGGGACAATCTTTACAATTTTGTGGCTTATATTTACATACTAATTGCTTCTCACATGGGCAATTATACATTGCATGTTCTAGAGTCGGCAAACCGGACAATCTCTTCATCTACACTGAAACGGGAACCACTAAGAATATTGTAAATCCACAAGTATTGGAAAATTAAACCATTCATATTTAATGGCAACTTATGGAACTGGATCAAAATGAACTCCAAAAGGCCACCTCTTCATTTCAACTAACAGCCACAGCAACGCGTGGCCGGGTACAGCTAGTATATATATATATATATATATATATATATATATTATGAGGATAATCTTATTTAACAGAAACGTTAAAGTAACAGGTGCAACTCACAGGGGAAGCCCAAGCAAAATATGGGAGGACTTTATAAAAATGGGCTGGAGTGAAAGAGAGATAAATAAAATTCGGTGTTGAATTAGGTTAGTTTGAAAATCAATTTCTTACAGCCGTTCAATGCATGCCAGCATGTAAAACGGACGTTAAACCGAAATGATTATGATATATATATATATATATATATATATATATATATATATATATATATATATATATATAATCTCCTATGACGTCTGCCTGCATCATCGAATGTACCTCTTATTGGACTTTTTACCCTTTTTGGATTTTCTAGTTTCGCCGTACCTGAAGTTGTGGCTTCTTGGAATTTAACTTTGAAACCTCTCTCATTACTTCTCGTGCCTCTAACGACCTACCTATCTACATCTCATTCTCTCCGCTGGACTCTTCAACACCGGACTTTTTGGCAATCGGACATTTGCTTGCACCCTGGCACAATTTTACCCTGCGTTTCTTTCCCTACAACTTTTATTTTATTTTTTCAAATTTTAAATCTTGGCCATTGCCAACTTATCTATCCCAGCGACTTTCTCTGATAATAAGATTTTGATCTTTGAAATGCCTGGCTTAAGGAAAATTTAACTTGAATAGATTGCCTTTTTGCGGAATATACCTTGCTTTGAACTTTTGAATTGAATTTTGATTTGGCCTTTGCTTTCTCTAATTCCTTTCCATTCTACTTCATATATATATATATATATATATATATATATATATATATATATATATATATATATATATATGGGTATAATCTTATAATCTTATTGAACAGAATTTGATTAAATGCTTATAGCTACAAACAACTGTTGTTACTTCTTCATAACATTTATCAGTGTTGTTGTATATACAACGTTCCCACAGACCGCTAGTTTCAAATCTTATGCGTTAAGAAGTATGATCCGACGTCTGAATCCAGGCGGAAAACGAATGGGAAGGATACATACCGTATTACTTTCTGGAGAGAATTATATCCTAGCCTTAAATGCAGAGAGAATATATGCATTATTTATTTTCATGAACATCTTATTTTTAAAGTACACAATATTCACCCTTATGTTGCTAATAATTACTATTTAACAATCAAAGATTAACATCCACATATAAACGATTGTTGTTCTTACTATATTTCATCAATGTGAATATGTATATTACTGACTTTCTGATTATGGTGTGTATTTAGGCAGCATTTTTTTAATTAAGCAAACTTTATTAAAAAAACAGAATACTACGGATTAAGTATACCTATTAAATTAAAAACTTTTTTAATGATATATTTTGTGTTAAAATAAATACATTTCATTTAAATCTAGCAACTTGGATTCCTGGCGGATCATCACAACAAAATGCTATAAATGCAGTGATCGATCCTTAGCACTTCATTGTTTCTGATTTTTATCAACGTTCTCCCTGATGGCATTGTGTCTGGGATGGGTATATTTTCTGACGACACCACGCTCTACGCTAGTCATATGAGTAAAACGGGCGCGTACATATCCGAGGCAATGGCGTAATCTTTACGAAATAAACCCCAGTATATAGATGAATCGGGTCATAAATAGATTGTAACATTTAAAGGTTCTAACACAAAGCTCATTTCCTTCAACACATACAAGACACCTCTTCAACCACCGATTGACATGGCAAATAAAACCCTATCTGAGAATCCAACATTCAACTCCTTGGCAAAACATTAACCGTTTACATACATTTGAGCAAATACATAGATAAAATTTCAAATGCTGCTGCCAAGAAATGGACTGTCTCTATTCTACTACACAACCTATCACACATGACAGTATCGTATATGTCTCAAAGTAACCATTCGCCCATGCATGGCATATTGTTGTCACATTTGGACTTCTGAAACACATACCAGTCTCTCCCGATAATACAATGTCCAAATAGAGTCGCTAATCTAATACGTCCATCACTATCAACCAAATTCCAGCTGGTGCCCCTTCCTTTGCCGCATCGCCGCAATGTTGCATCTTTGTGCTTGTTTTACAAATACTTCATTAGAAAAATTGAAAAAATAGAAAAAAGTATGATTAAGCTGGAGAATGTGGTATTGTTTATAATGATTGCTTATATATATATATATATATATATATATATGTATATATATATATAATATATATATATATATATATATATATATATATATATATATATATATATGTATATGTATATAAGAACAAGGTGTAAGGTAAAATAAAATACCTTTTGAAGCAAGTTTAAAGATGCGATCTTTTTTTTTTATTAAAAAAAAAGAAAAATCGATACCGATTTTTTTTTCCTTTTTTTTTATAAACTTTCATTTTTAGTTTATAGTACAGATAAATTTCGCCAAGATAGAATTGGCCTCTTCAGTGTAGTTGTAGATCCGATCTTATTGGACAGCCGGTGTAGTTGTTGCAGCCGGTTAATGAGGTGTTTTTTTCTCACATTCGGTACGAGATTACGCTTGCACGTGGTATATGTATATATTTGTTCTTAAATTCAATTTGGATGCTTTAAAGAAGGTATGAACTTTTCAAATATATATATATATATATATATATATATATATATATATATATATATATATATATATATATACCAATATTACTTTAAAATAATCTGATTAAATTATGTTTACATACATACGCTAGCGTTTCCAGCTATCACTCTCATCGCTGCAGGATGATAATCTCAGACGGCCGCACGGTTCGAAACCCTGCCACAGAATCAACCGAGCGCTGTAACCATTATGTCACCCGATATTAACACAATCCAGAAGAGAATTTAAGTTTTATTCATGCGAAAGGCAACATATCTAGAAAGACTGACTAGAAATTCTGCGAACGTTGTCGGAATATGCCTTATAGCTACGTGTCAGTCTATTCTTAACTTCCCCGAACAAGGCTCAATTGTAATCTTCTTAACGGGACTAATAACAATATTAATTTCAAATGAATAATATTAAATTATTCAACCTACATACGTTAACGTTGCAAGCTATCGCTTTCATATGTGCCGAGATGATGATCTCAAACGTCCGCACCGTTCGACTATATATATATATGTATCCACATAAAATGTTATAAGGAGATATAATTTTGATGTATCAGTTTTCAGTATTTACTTCAACAGTGCTCGATAGGTAAGTAGAGCTAGTTAGTAAGTTATGAAAATATGGTTATGGCAAGTAAGCTATACAGAGGATCCCGCGTTTCATCCCGGGACGATCTTCAGGCTAAAATGTAGCTTAATTGTAATAAATATATTTTTATAACTTACTATATATATATATATATATATATATATATATATATATATATATATGAATGATTGTCTGTGTGTGTATTCGTGTGTGTCATTTCTGGTTTAAACATAAACAGATTTAAGGATAATGTATACGTACTCATGTGAGATGCATTTACAGTTAACCTCTTGAGGGCGTTTAACCACGATCGTCAAGCCTCGTTTTGATATCTGGTGCGTTGCATTCCAGCTGAGTGTGTAACACTCCTGAGACCAAGTCAATTTTTCTTTTGACTTCTTGCTGATAACACAGAATTATAAATGCATGATGCTTTACTCAGTCAGCGACTTACATCGTCGCTAAAGTGGCTAAAGTCATGGGTGTCGTTTAGCCTCCCTTTTCTTAGTTTTAGTAATAATTTATGTCTTGATAGTAACTAAATGTGTTAAAAGTCATCCAGAAAATGTTCATTGCACGAACAGTTTTTTGTTGTGAAATATTTAGAAACTATGTTATCAATTATTAAAACTAACCAACAATAACATTGCCGCATCACTTATCAAATGATAGTATTTTACCACTACATATGAAATTATGTACTTGCTTTCAGTTGTAAAATCAAACTATCATATATATATATATATATATATATATATATATATATATATATATATATATATATGTGCATATATATATAGAGAGAGAGATATATATATGATATATATATATATGATATATATATATATGATATATATATATATATATATATGATATATATATATATATATATATATATGATATATATATATATGATATATATATATATATGATATATATATATATATATGATATATATATATATATATATATATATATATATATATATATATATATATATATATATATATATATATATGACAATGACATTATTTTTTATAGAAGAAAGAATGGTATATTTTTCAATGTTATTAACACTCCCACATCTTTATAATTTAAAAAAAAATATATCACGTGTAATAGTAAATTATACTGATTAATTTAAAAAGCACTGCGGAATTCACAAAGCAAATGTTGCATAGCCCCTACTCTTGGGCCGCGGCTGTACTCGTTTCGTAAACTCGTCCCTGAAAAGGGCGGGGCAGTTCCCGTGTAAACACTCGTCATTTTTATAACATCATAAATAACATATTTAATATAGCATTTGCATACCTTTAGATTTCTTCCTCGCCGTGTATAGGGTTGCCGTCTCGATGTCGTCTAGTGGCTGAACTCTTTCCTCATTCTTCTGCCGTGAACCACGCCGCCGTAACAAAACCTTAATGGTCGGATTGGAAGACAAACACTCTTTTTGATTTAACTTCAGTTTTTATTTCAAGCGGTAGTTATCAAATCAGCTGGGATATATTCACTAAAGTCGTGAGAGAGAGAAAATTAAGTCCTTAATCACTCGTAGAGGAGGGTGGAAGAGATATATCACTTCATCAAAATCATGTTTGATAGGTTCGCCTCCAAAACCCAGAGTGACTAAAACTCGCTCCTCACGAAGAACGCATGACGTCACGGACTCCTCTGCTTCCCACACAAATGCATGTGACGTCACAGAGCCTCTCGCATGTGCTCATTGACTCTTGATCTGGGATCTCGTTACGCGGTGACCTTGTCACGTCTGTGATTTCTGACTGTGAGAAGAGGCCCAATTCTGCACTCGACGGCCGGGTCCACTCCGCGTTAATTCGCGCAATTCAAACTAACGATTTCCAACAGATAGGTCCATTCCAATAGGGTCATTATCCAACACAAAGAGCCAGATATACGTCTATAATCACATTGACACACCTGTTCCATTAGGATAATCGGAGTAAAGCGACGTTGAGCCTAACCAGTAGAACTGTGTTATCATTTGGAAAGACACGCTGATGCATGTAAACACTTACTTTTAATTCAAATTGATCAAAAATATATGATAAATAGTGGTATCAGTAGCGCATCGTTCTGAATAATATTATCTCTAAGATCATAGATATAGAGAAGAAAAAGGTGTGGACTGAGAACAGAACTCCGACTGACACACGCATTCATAAAGAAATAGGACGTTATTCGCAAGATTTAATCAGAAGGAAAATACCTTATTATGCCGAAAACCTTGCCATTAACACAATACACCTGAAGTTTGTGTAAAAATAGGTTACGTAAACCAGCATTTAGGATATAGGCATCAGGTAACTTATGATGATTGTACATACTGCAAAAGCAAACCAATCATTTCAAATATATTCAGCAATACATTACCAAAGTGTAACAAGCAATGTAAAGAGACGAGTAGAAATAATGTATATCTACATGGTATCTGAATGTTTGTCAAAGGTGGTTTTAAGCATAAATAGTGACGCCAGCGTCACGAACATTACAGACAGGTTTTTCCACGAAGCAAAAACAATGACAGAGCAGTTTGCCTCTTTATATTTAGCCAATATCATGGTAGTATAACTTTTGCGTATGCAGGCTGGGACTGAGACCATGACATGGGAGAACAACTCAACGAAGGATAGATCTCGTTGATTATGTGGTACAGTAGAATAAAAACTCCGCATCCCCCGGTTTCTCAAGTGAGAAAAGAATTGATCGTTGGAGCCGATCTTTGTACGGAGACGTTGAAACTCATATTCATATTTTTGCTGCTAACCATTAAACCAGATCCAAGTTTTTAATATATTTTTGTGAATTAAGATAGTGTGTATGCTTAAGAATGGGGCGTACCAGAATTATAACAACACACAAACCATACATGTCGGTTTACGTGAACACTTGTGTTTGCAGGTTAGAATAAACAATAGAGCATACTCGTAAAAGTTTCTATAAGAAATAGAAATCGCACGTAATCATAGAAACACATCATGCAAACTTGAGTATCGTTTATTAAGATACGAGAATAACTGATGAAATAGAAATGATATAAAAGTTAATTGCAGACAGGAAAATATAGACATGGTGTCGGAAGAAGACAACGGTGAAATATAACAATTAAACTGTGTGCGTGGTTTCCCCTGGTCACCGATACGATCTGCGCCGGTTTGGAAACACATTTTTATATACATTATTGTAATAACCGAAAAAGATACTTTGATCCATTCTCATCATATTTGTAGAATATTTCAGTCGTTTGCTAGGGAAAACTATATTCGATATGGCGGTGTTAACTCCGTATTTTCCTCCCGTGCGTAACTGGCAGTATTGAGTGTAATCGAGTTCATGTCTACCCTTTCAGGACTTTACTCCACAAAGCACAGGAAACATTTACAGTGTATTATAAAGATTATATTTATTTATTAAATAACAGTTATTTACTGATGGCGGTTCTTGGGAAATACACAAAAGGATGAAAACACACACTCAGTCCTATTTTAATTTTTTTTTTTAATTTAAGTTTATATTCTTATTAAATATAATTTTATGTAGAGATAACATCCTAAATAGCATTCTTTTTTCTACTACCTTTCACTTTTTAATGTGTTAACAGCATTCGTAATAGAGCGCATGTATTAAATCGAACATTCAATTAGAAAATGTTATCGAAATGAGATATACAATTATTTGTGCGTATCATCCTTGTGACATACAATCCCTGCCACGCATACATCTGAGTTGTCAAAGTGTCTTCATACATTGGTAGCTGCAAGGTGTCCTTGTGCGCCATTCTCTTTGATCTTTTAAGACTAACAGAATGTAGTCCCGTAAATTAACACCTTTTGTACATTTATAAATGGCACGCTTGGACAAGACTGATGAAAGGCAGCGGATATTTATTCAACTCGATCTTTGTTCCAAACGACGAACCAGTGAGAGAACACACGATAAGACATAAAGGTATCGAGATCACTATTTATATATGTTTTCCAATACATATGAGTTTACACATCACCGTGTTGGGTGGACTCAAACCGACCCTCTTGTTTGTTATCACATAATTTCCTTGAGTCATGTGGCGCCATGTTACGATTTATTGAATTTCTAGAGCCTACTAATTTTAACCGTCGATCACCAAGTGTACCCAGGTTAACTTTCACCGGTTTCTATTTCCTATTGTTGGCTACTTACACTTTAATAGCCTAGTGGTTTAAGTCGACCAATATTTTACATTTATTTATGAAAATGCGTGCTAAGTATTATATTAAAACCTGTTTTCGTTAAATATTATGTCAGTGTGGTTTTAAGATTATACTACTTCTTATGCATTCTGTCGTCGTTCAACGAATAAGGCTTTTACAAAAAGTACACGTATATTGTTCTTCAAACGTATTGTAGTAAAGCAACTGATTTCACTGAGCACAATCCAATGAAATACATGGCCACAATTTCCCGAGAGTTATACTGTTTCAAAATTAAGATGGATTACATCAATTCTAAAAAGAGCCCTCATATATAAATGTAATTGATCAAGAAATCAAAGAAGATGTAAGAAATATATAGACTAAAATGATAAAACAAACCTGTATATATTTATATTTGTTCATAACGTAATTAATCGCTTATAAAATACAGGCGTGCAATGAATTAAAAAATTGGTTTAAATCTGAAATTAGTATCAAATTTAAATTACGTATGTGTCTGCTGCAAAGAAGATAGACTCCGTCTACATGGCTAAAAAACTTATTGCACCTACCATTATTCTATATTTTTATGAAGCTGCAATAGTTCAGTCAAATCAGTGAAACAAGTCAAACGTATAGCAACACATGTGTTTTGGCAGAGTGCATTTCTATGAGGTGTTCATATAAACATATTAAAAGTTTAGAACTATCTAACTATGCGAAATATAAAAAGTTTACAATTATCGATCTGCGATAATCATGTGTGTTTATCACAAATGAATGTAAACAACTTCTTTTTCTATTTTTCATTTTTTTCTAAAATTTTCAATGAAATTGATTACTGGTTTTAAATAAATTTGATGTCCTGAAATACACTTCTAATTTACTTTGCAAAGTTTTGAGAATCGAACTTTAATTCTATGTTTTAATCGTTGGCGAACATATTGTTTATTTATCTACCAAAATATTTTACAACGTAAAAGTTGCATTACATACAAAAAAATATTTCGATACGAAATAAAATTTTTAATTTGTTTACACAAAAACAACAACTTATTTTAAACAATATGAAGAGGTTAAAAGTAAAGCCTATTGGTCGATGTTTAAGGAAGTTCTTAGAATATATATCATATATCGGAAGTTGAGTGTAACTTACGGAAATAAATGTGTAGTCTATTATACACTGATAGTTTTTACTGTCAATGTCTCTTTTAGTTACAAATTGAAAGATCACTAATACAATCACTGCAGACATGTGCATATTTTTTAAAGAAGGTAGTATTAGTAACAATCGTAGATACAGTTAGAATTACCAAAAAGGAAGGGATAACATACACACAACACGTGGAGAATATGACATTAGATTTCGTATATGTGGAGGACAACGTGTTCATACAAGCTGTAGAAAACGATAGTGTAACCCTACCACGATGAAAGCAGATACAAAATCCGGAATGGGTCGATATATCAGCATTACATGGTATGTTAAAATCTTGAATAAGAACTTATGATTTCAAGAGTGATTGCTTTTTTATAATACATCAGCCGAATACCAAGGAATGCCAAGATGTAAGGGATATTATCTTGTAAAAAACATTCACATTAAATAACACTATAAACATAAATCCTTAATGATGAGTGCGGTGATACAGTATTAGAAAGATTATCTTCTAAAAATGATTTACATGACAAGGATGCAGACTATCGCATACAATGCAATACCAACTGTCTGGCAGGTAAACAAGGAACTAAATATATGATTCCAAACTCAAATTATCCATCCAGAGATTAACTTACTTTAAAGAAAATCTTCGCATTTCTCCATGATTGTGTTGCTTACTTTATGCAAATAATTGCAACAGTAAAATACAAAAAAAGAAGCAGGCATTCATTGAACATGCTAAAATTTAAGCTATTGAACCAAGTATAGTAAGTGCTCTTTTACAATTATGGTGAATTATGCATACCCATTTTAGTGCTTGGTTGTTGATAGATTAATTACAGCAACATCGGTTTTGTAGCTCATATAACGAAATCCAAACATTTCAACGAAATGCTTCTCTAACTGTTATGTCACTGTTATAGAAAGTCAAATCATCTTATACGCAGCATACACTACTTATCACAATATACAAACTCTTCATGGATATGACATCTTTTCGTGGAGTGGTATAGCTGGCATATCATCACCAGGTAAATATGTTACGCGTGTTATTTCCCAGCATGTAATTTCCCAGCAAGTTACGACTAATGAGATGCTTAGGCCGGGACAAGTAACTATTCATTACCACTATCACAAAGATGATCTATATCATTTTTGTGAACTTACTAGAAATTCCCCAGTATATCTGATTTCACTGCACAGCAGTATCTTCCGTGTTGTTGTATAGGACTTAGTAAATTAAAATCAAACAGAAAAGGTTTGCTATGAGAGTCTCCAATCCTTGGAATCCAATGAGGTATCTTACAATTGATTCAAGTGAAAAGAAAACAGGCCCTTGCCCTTGAATTAACAACAGATGTGATTATAGACACAAAAGTAGTACATAATGTGCAAACCCTTTTTCAAAACTTTACATTAATTGCAACAAAATGACACTTTAATATATAGAACTTCTTTTAATATGAACTGTACCGTTAAATACGTTCGCTGTTTGATTCCATTGCTTCTCCCAGGTCTACAAGCAAGGCAATTCTAGGAAGTGCTGTATGGAACCAGATTCGAGACCAATAATGCGAACTCCCCACTGGTAGACACTTAGTTTTGGATAAAGAGGCATTACGCTATCCGATTATTTCGCATCGTGGTCTTATATTTAGATTTTAAAAAATGTATATATTAAATACGTACTGTGTCAATATGACAAATGCGTAATTATATTTGATGGGTACAGTGAACAACCTTCAGTAAAAGAGATGCTTTATTTTGGAAGATGAGTAAATACTGTATATGTACACTTTTAGTTAACTATGGTTCTAACAAAAAGGGCATTTTCTTTGCAAACAAATATAATAAACATAGACTCATCCAGATGTCTTCTGCATCTTTGGAACGAGCAGGGTGGCAATGTATCAACGCCAATGGTGATGCTGTCTCATTATGGAAACTACTGTTAAAATAAACATTCTCCGACAGCTGACCTTGACACCAGAATATGCTTACAGTTACCATTCCTTTATGCATTAGTTGGATGTGACACAACGTCATGCTTATAAAATGCAATCAACGCAATTGCTATTAAGAAAAAAATCTCACAATTGTGTTGAGGTCTTCTGTCAGTGTGAGGCATCAGCAGAAAGCTTTATTGCATTTGAAAAACACCAGATGGGAACGTTAATATATTGCGCTATCATCGGTTTTACTGAAACAATACATAAACACATACTATCAGTAGATAAATATTTTTTCTCCAACAACAACTGCTGCACACTTCAATTCTATGCATTATACTAACAAGAAAAATATTGTTAGTAACTCGTTTTGCTAAATCCTATCGATTGTGATGACAAGTGATCAATGGTGTCACCATAGCAGAAATGACTGATATGGTACCAGCACCAGAAACCTTTTTTATCCGGCGCAACTGCCAAATACTGCAATACAATACGGTGTACATGTAAAAGTATGGGATGTATTGTTCAACACACAGTAGGAGAGTGTTGTGGTACAGCTTGTGCTAATTCGTTCGTGCATTAAGATAACATTGGTTCAGATGATTGCAGAATAATTGAATAACAAAAGCACTCGGAGAGCCTAATCTCCGCCAAGGTTTATTGTGTAACCCTACTATGCATGTGAAACTTGCACATTTTTGTGAAAATGAGACACTATATAAACATAAGAAAGATTATACAAATCTATTAAGAAATACCAGATTAACGAAGATTCATATGAAGTTGTTAAATGGGATGCTCTATGTTAAAATCTTGATTCTGTTTTAGATCCAGGTGGAATTTCATCTACTGATATGTAATACGATCCGTTTAAAATTTCAAAAGAATATACAATAAATTTATAGATATGTAATTGGTTCAAAAACTTTGACAATTATGAAAAATAGTTATTTTCTGAATTTCCAAAAAAAAAATGCATTCAGATGATGAACTGGATAACATTTAGAATTTATTATGGGTCTTTGCTGGGCCAAAATACACCTTTGGTAAAACAAAACATTGACATATGGTGATTATTATTGAAGTTTATGACAAACGAACAAATAAATAAACAAATCAATAAATTAACGATGATTAAAATATGGCCTCCTATTTTGAGGGTGGGGGTCTTTTATAATATATTCACTATATATATTTTTTTAATTTAAACAAAATGAACTAAAAGTATATAAAATAAAATGATTCTATGCAATATCTCATTAATTTGATAATGGCAGAACATTCTGTGAATGCATACGATAAAACGGTCTATTTTAAGTAAAACAATTGTGCTAACACTGAAGATTTACCCTGACATACATGTTATATAGGTTAACCTATGCTGTGAGATTACAGAAGCATTTTATATACATCGTTTCATATCCTAATGTTTACCTATAAATCTTAAATGATGTATTAGTGCGAATTTACATACATCATGCTCACTGTAAAATACAGAGCATATGTTGATAACAAAATGCCAAATTCGCATATTTCGCATCGGTACATTTTTCTAGTATCTTAGTATGTTTAATTAAAGACTTTATAGACATGTAGTCTGCAAAATAAACTTGTGTTGCAATTAGTTTGATATGTTGCCAACAATGAGGCTGATTTCACAGGACTGAAACTGGTCTATTCATAGATTATTGTTGCAACATTCGTGCTGGTTCCCTAACAAATAGGTTATCCCTCTTTTAAAGGGTTAAGCAAATAGTTTCTGGCTTGATAGGTGCCGCACTGTATATCAAGCTCAAGCCCTTGTCACGAGGCCTCGAAGTGCATCTATGTGCTTGTTTTACAAGTACTTCCATGGAATATGCTCCGCTGCACTTAGTGAACTTAATCCAACTTCAATGTGAATAATCCTGACTAATACGATTGGCAGCAAATCATACACTATCAAAGTAAAATACCCTAAATTCCAGGAAAATTATACTCTGACCGTATTTTACTCTCTGTTTCCTCAACACTACCAAAGTGCAGAAATGTAAATGTAATGTAGTCAAACAGTTAGCTGCAAAACTCCTCACTTAGACTGATCGTTATTAATCTGGATCTTTGGATCTTATAGTAGCCATGTAGTAGTAATGTGATTTGTTTGGGGGTTGAATAAAAATTAAACAACTATAAAAATGTCTATATTTTCGAACTTTTGAATCTTAATGTATAAGTTCGTAATTTTTATGCTAAACTCTGGAATGTATACATAATTTTAAACTAAGATTGTTCTCATTCTGTCAAACATAACGAAGAAGAAGTGTAAAGTAATTCCAATCGCACTGTTAGCATCGCGTGTAGTTAGGCTGTTAACTTCAACATACAGGGCTGTACTAATTAAAGCTTCTTGTGATTCACTGCTATTATCTGTTGCACTATGGGGTCACAGTGGCAATGTATTAGTTGAATAATTTCATAAGTATGCGTTGTTTGAAAAATGTAATTATATATTCTTTAAATTTCGTCGTATTGGTAACCTAGAAACCAAAATATTGAGTAACTTTAAAGAAAACATAATTAATAATATGCATTACAGTTAAGCTGCATTTATCCTTAAAAACGTCTCAAAACTGAAGCAATTCTGATTTCAAACATAAAATTCAAGCTTCCTGAAACACACCGACGCGAACATGGCATGCTGGCTGATGAAATGTTTACAGTTCAGTGCAGTTTCCACTCATGAGTTTTTAAATCCAGTACTGTTGTTTTTTAAACCAGTTT
This sequence comes from Sepiola atlantica, assembly GCA_963556195.1. Classification (NCBI taxonomy): domain Eukaryota; kingdom Metazoa; phylum Mollusca; class Cephalopoda; order Sepiida; family Sepiolidae; genus Sepiola; species Sepiola atlantica. The sequence goes on from OY744523.1 coordinate 63,777,516, forward strand.
TTGAGGGGGGAATCTGGATTTTTCCTATTACTATATTTGTAAATGCCTGCTAAAATTAAAATAACACATATTCAAAAATGTATAGTAAAATGATGAAAATATACACAAAAATAGATAAACCGTTCACAGATAATATATATTTTTACGAAAAATGTTATACATTATACATTACAGTTAGTTTTGAAACAATAATATTACTGATGTTTAATAATTGTGTATATTTACCTATTACATTCATAAAAAAGTCTATTTATTTATATATATATATATTAGAATTTAATTGAGTCTAGGTATTTAAAGTTAATATTAGTTGATTTCGCAGGTACATCTTTGTTCTTTTGAAAATTGCGTGTAGAAACGCTGGTTATGTGTGTGTGTGCTAGATAGTCTTACCTGGTTCTTTCTCATTGGCTGTTCGCAGCATGAACCTACTTTGTTTCATTTTGAAGCGGCGTTTGCGACAGTTATTAATTCTACTATAATTCAATCTTTTTTAGGCTTATGCTCGTATTTCACCTCTACTGACTTGGTTTCAACAGCTGGTCAGTGCAGTTTATGAATCATCTTAAAAATGTGTATAAACGCATCGATCTTAAGCTTGAAACTAATTATGATATTTTACATACTTTTTTAATGGGAAAATATGGTTGTCACTATAATATATTTTTGTAGATGTATATGAAAAACAGTTGAAGCAGAAATAAAAGAAATACCTCAACCATTTATTTCTATTAAAATTGTAACCTTATTTTGAAATGCGAATTATTAGTAAAGCGTCTCCTTAATCCTCACTTTGTAAACTGCTGGAACAGCGGAGTCTACGATTTGGCAGGATTTTCCCTTCTTGTCGATTATTATCCGGTCTCCTTGTCTGTATGAGTTTATCTGTTTGTACACTCATATCGCAGATGATTTTGTATTTTTTCGTTTTCCAGTACTGTTTCATGGTTTACATTTGTACCATTTTTCTTCGTGTTCGAAACCCAATCGTTTGCGCAGTTCACAGAAGACTGGTGTTCCTACGCGGTCGTGTCTGTAATTGTATTATTTAGGGGTTAGTTTGCTGCATTCACTTATTATATGATTTACAATTGTGTATCGTTGCTCACTCATTCTGCATTTACTGTGTTGCTGGGTTTTATCTATTTTAGCTTTAATGAATTTTTCGTACTCGCATCGTTCTGTGCAACCGTCAGTAAAGATTCCGTTTCTCTGTTAAAGAGTGTCATTCTTAGCCTCTCCCAGCTATTGTCGTTGGTTTCTTCTATTGTCAGTCTTATGAAGCGGACATGCAGTGCTTTTCTTCCCACTTTTCTTTTCTTGTATTTTTGTTTATGGTTTCTGTGCTTCCCGTGTAGTTTGTTGGAACACTGTTTCTTTTTGCGGCGATCAGCCATTTCGTGTTCAGGCTTAAGTATTTCTCCACCGCTTGTTTGTGTTATCCACACGGTCTTCTACACTTACATGTCCTCTTCTAACTTCGTTTCTTTTCATGTTGAGTCTCTCAGTATCGTATTTTGGGTGTCGTGCGTTTTGCATAGGCATTACTTTTCTAGTCCTCTCATCAAAGTGTCTGAGTTTTGCTATGATTTGTCTAGGGTATTTATTTAGTGATATTTCCCAAGTGTATATTCTTTTTACTATATATATAATTCAGTTTTTAAGGGTGTTTTTGTTCTTCGCAAATATTCTTTTCTAATCTTTGCTTTCTGTTTCTGTAGATTTGAAGGTGTGTACTTCCAGATTTCCTAAATATCTCTAACTCTCTTCTTCACTGTTACTTTATTATTATTATTATTATTATTATTATTATTATTATTATTATTATTATTATTATTATTATTATTATTATTATTATTATTATTATTATTATTATTATTATTATTATTATTATGTTATAATCACTTAAATTTTGAATTTGACAATCATCTTTTTCATGTTTTCGCAATAACAAAACAGAAAGGTTAACAAGACTTTAAGACGCAAAGTATGACTTAGTTGGCTCACTAAATTTGGTCATGTGATGTTTTACTTTCAGATAATATAAGTTGTTTACCAATTTATCGTGAAACGCTGCTTGGTAGACTTGGTCTGTTTTGCTTCTTCTTGGCTTCTTGGCTAAAATGAAAATGCAGTATCTGTTCTAATACTACTTTTTATATTTTCTACCCGCGACCACTTAAGAAATATCATTTCATACTGTGGCAATTTTTATGTTGTTAACATTCAAATAGTCATTTTAAAGGGGGGGGGGGATTTTCCCCACGTTAACATCAAACCCTATGACAAAGTATGCCGTCGTGAGCAGCGAGTAAATAGAGACTCGGCCTTTTTGTGTCAGTCGAAATATAGATTTAGCAATACATGGTTATATAAATGAAATTTGTATACTATAAAGATAACTGTGTAACTGCATATAGTTTAATTTGTGCGCGTGTATGTGTGCATTTTTAATAAATAAATATTTTAAGTTTTTCCAAATCGTATTCCACCCGTGAGTAAATCTTCGGAAAATAAACAATCATGTATTTAAACGCAGACATAAATTGCAATAAGAAACACATATACACATATGCGTGCAAATATATACACAAACACACACGCACTGAGTGTTTGTTTGTACTTTAAACAAAAAAATTGCTGGGAAAAATAAGAATGAGTTTGTTTGAAAATGTCCCTCGAATAAAAACTAATCCTGGAAATGTAAATACAAAGTTTTGAAATCGCTCACACTCCTGTAAACGCGACTTCAACGACGCAGATTCATATCAGTTTCATAAGCGTGATGTTGTCGCTATATTTGGTCGAATGAATTTGATAGCATTGGGCTGTGCCTGAGTTGGTTTCTTATTTTATCACGTCCACGCATCAAAATTAGATGCTTTGTCCGTCGGTCGGGCTTCCAAGTTTATCTGTGAAACAGTATTTTCCTCGATAAATATACACGTAATCATCTACCTGTAGTCAGATTAATCTTAAGATGTATTGATGTTTCCACATCTGGGGATGGGCCGCCCAAAACACCTTTTTTGCTTTGATAGAGTACAGCATCGACTTAGAAACCTAGTAAAGGTGTCATCATCTCTTCCTTACAGCTTCTTTTTGACTGAAGTAACGTTGCTAGTCTTTCTCTCCGCTATCGCTATTTTCAAAGGTAGCTGCTCGACTTTGCTCCAATTTCTTGGTTTCTTTGTAAAACATTCACAGAACCAATCGTCTCTACAATCACTGTCAATAATTTTCATTTCCTCTCCTGTGTACCTGGAGCCGGATGGAATTTTTATTATCAGATCTTCTATCCAATAACTACCACACCCTGAAACACGTACTACGGAGTTGCTTCTAAGGTGACTAAACACTGTTAGCTTTCAAGTCTGATGTTAACAAATTCTTTTTTAGCCGTCTTCTGAAATAATCAACATTTGCCCAGTTTCAAAAATCGTCTCGTTATCAAGGTGTTTGCCTCATCCTCTATCTGACAAACTTATCAACCTTTATACTGGAGTGGTCTTTAGCACTTTATAACCGGTGAATGATATGTATAATGAAGTTAGATTTAGCAAATCATATTTCACAGGAATCCTAGCAGGTTTAAAATTCGTTCTCTCAGGTATATAATTTGCTATTTAAAACTTTGAAATATCCACTAGATTTACAGTAAAAATATACTATTGTAAATAACACAACGTAATAATATTTTACAAAAGTGTTATTTATTGTTTTATTTCCTGGTTTTTTATAAATTGTATCTGCTGATTCCAAATATGTGATTAGTTTGTTTTTATCATCGACCGTTATAGTAATACATCGCTGTTCAATGTCATCATATATTGGAAAATGCCATATGTTCCGCTTCTAAATGTATATCCATTTTATTTTCAGATCAATTACTAAGTTATGCTCTTATTTAGGTGGCTACTAGAGGATGTACACTTCTCCGGATACATTCTGCTATGTGTATGGTTATTATTTTGACAAATAGCAGGTAATACATAAGATCGTTAAAGGGCCAAATTGTGGATAGCATACATACACTATTGCGGGAATTCCCATGGGTGACCAGGACATATCATTGGCCCCTCATGTGATATGTGGAAGCTGTCAAGCTACTCTAGAAATATGGCTAAGAGGTACAAGAAGGGTAATGCTTTTTGCCATTCCCAGAGTATGGAAAGAGCCGGATAACCATTATAATTACTGTTACTTGTTTTATGATTGATGTGACAAAGTACAGAAAAGTTAAAGGATGACAAGCTCTTCAGTATCCAGGCATACTATCATGTAGAGCACCAGCCCCACATGATGACAGCATGCCAGTACCACAACCACCAGAGATTGTAAGTTTACTTCTCATCGTACTCTTCAAAAGTGTTACTTTTAATTAACTTGAATATTAAGTATTTGCAATGTATTCATACTCCTATAGATTTATAGAATAGTAATGTTATTCAAGTATTTGTTAAAGTTGCTATATGTAGTTATTTTTTTCTTACATACCGAAGATGCAATATATATTTAATCTGAAACGTCATCAAGTAGCAGCAGCTAATAAATGGAGGAAGCTTTTGTACTAAGAATGACTTCGCAGCCTCACTTTCCAAACCAGAGTGAGCTAGATGATTTAATTAGGGATTTAGGTATCAGTAAGTCAGGAGCTTAACTTCTTACGTCAAGATTGTCAGAATGGAATCTAGTAGGGGAAAACTGCAGGATATCTGTGTACCGGAAACGAGATGAAGAATTTGAAATTTACTATGCCATAGTGATGAACTGTGTAATTGTAATAATGTTACTGGTGTGTTTACTGCTCTTGGACTCACGCATGCTCCTGCAGAATGGCAACTGTTCATAGATAGCTCAACACAAAGTCTCAAAGCAGTATTGATCCACAATGGAAATAAGTATCCATCTTTTCCTCTTGCACACTCCGTACGAAAGAAAATAAAATATGAGAATGTTAAAAAACTTCTTGACAAAATAAATTATGCTGAATTCAATTGGGATGTTTGTGATGATGTCAAGATTCTTGCCTTCTTGCCTGGCTTGCAACGGGGATACACAACTTACTCATGTGTCCTTTGCTTATGGGACAGCAGAGATAATTATGATCATTACAATAAAGTTCATTGCCCCCACAAGTAGAAATGCAGCCAAGAATTAAAAATGTTCTCGGACAACCGCTAGTAGATTTCAACAAAGTCGTATTACCCCCAGTTCATATTAAACAAGGATTGGTAAAACAGTTTGGAAAATAAATACTTTAGCTGGTCTTACGTTGGAGGTATCATTGAGTGTTCTGTGTTAAACGTTAGTTTGAAATTTCATGTTCCATTTTCTGTACAACTTGTGTTTGAAATATCAGTGTCATTAGTTTGTCGGACACGAGGTTTGTCAGTCACAGATAAATTAAAAGTAAGTTTAAACGTTTAATATTTACACATCATTTTCCTTGGGCATCCATAAACGCGCAGATTGAACGGAAGAATATTAAGATTATCCAATAGTTTTTACGTGATTCCACACGGCTAAAATATATTCCATCTATCATTTTTCTGCTTCTATGTTCAAGTGATATATAAAAAAAAACGAATGTAAAACAGTAAAATGCCAAACAAAAGAAAATACAATGGAACACTTGATTACTTGATATGTTAGAAACGAAATGGAATGATTGTAAGAATCTTCGGATTTACTTCTGATTCTTTTTACAGGAGGTATTATTTTGATTTGTCGATTACGAATAATTTCTCTTTCAAATCCAATATTATGTTCGCTGATATTTGCATTTTAATCCTAATCAGTAAGATATTTATTTTTTCAGTTATCAGACCCAAACAAAAATCTTTGGTTCGGAATATTTTAGATTATGATTGATAATATGTATTATTTTTTATGTTTATAGTCAATGGAAATAGCTCCATAGAAGGCATGAAGCCACTTGATGGAAGAAGCTAAAAATAAATACGTCAAACTAAAAAAAAAAACTAGCCAATGATTAGTGTTAGATAGATAGATTTCAACCAGAGAAACAGCAATTATTCTCTCTTTTTTCAGAAACATCGTTCATACTACGTTAAGACTAAAACATAATAAGGGAAACAAGACTTACGATGCTGCCAAAATTGAACCCACGGTCAATATTCTACTCATTTTTGGAGTATTCGAATAATTGTTCATGTATTTTAACTCATTCTCACATGTAACCTGCGATTATTTCCAAGCGCATCTTGTTGAACTACATAATCTGTACAGAATTGTATTTTTGTATCGCCTGTACTATGGATTGAACCTTCTATATTCGCAAGAAGTCGTGTAGCTACGAATAAAAGTCATACGTTATTATCTGCTCTAAGTGAATGTTTTGTTCGGGTTTAATGGGTAATCCTAAAGACGGAAAATAGTAAGCATACACTTACGAATCACATAAAACGTCTATCCGGTCACGAGTATAAAGACGAGAGCAACTCCCGTGGATTATATAAATGTTTACGTTCGAAATTGTGTACAGGTTCTGGAGTTCGACATAAACATTCCCAAGTTGTACAAGACGTACCTGAAAATATCAGAGGTACCATCGGCCGAAACTGTGCGTGAATGACATCAAATATGAGAACAATAGTCCGAATAATAAATAACTAACATCCCAACGAGTTTTAGTATTTTGAATGTACGTCAGAACATATGTAAAATGTAGTCTGTTCGGTGGCTATACGATCTGTTAATCTTCAGGTTAAAATCGCTCGAAGAGTAGATAGAATCAACACATATAGTTTTAGCTGCGTATACACATCCCTTATAAGAGACACTGCACGTCCGTTGGTCGGTTACGTTGAAGTTCGAAACATAATTTTCGTGGGTGTGTGAATTTCTCTATAGAAATATAATTTCCAACGAAAAATGAGCAGAGTAGATGGACGCATTTTATTTTAGATGCGTCCAAGAGTACCTATAATAGGCGTTGTATGTGAGTCGTTCTGTCGAACTAAACATTATATAGCATTTTCGTTGGTTTGGCATGATCAATTACACTACCAGGTTCTGATATCGATCCTGAACCAGCTTTCGTGACGTTCGACTCGGAATCGTTCGTCTGTCTTACGCAAACGCCCGAGTGTGTGCGAGCCGAAGTAGCGAGAAGCCGATAACTTTGTAACAAGGTGAAAATAAGTGTTTTCGAAGACGGATTTTTTGTCAGGAAGTTTTTTTGAAAAAAATAAACCCAAAATGAATTATCATCGCGAGCAAGTAAAAATAAATACTAAAATTTTAAAAAAATATGTCGTGATAAAAGAAATGTTGGTACTTTTTTTTTTTAAATACAGTATTCATTTCATAACAGTAACCTCGCTATGTTTTTTTCTGTTGTTTCTTTCAAAAAAAATTATGAAGATGTGTTTAATTTTCTATGTTGTTTCTTTTAAAAATTCCTTACCCTAACCCCAACCCTAAACCTAACCCCTAACCCTAATCCTTACCGCTGAAGCTAACCCTAACCATAACCATAACCCTAACCCTAACCCTAAACCTAAACCTAAACCTTACCCTAACCATAAACCTAAACCTAAACCCCAACCGTAACTCTAACAAAAATAAACAAGCAAACCATTATTATCATAGGACGCAGCACCGTATCAAAAATGTCGTCTGGTACAAATTGGCTCGTCAACTCTCGGGCGTTTGCGTAGAACAGCCGAACGCTTCCGAGTCGAACGTCACGAAAACTGCTTTAGGATCGATAAGAGCACCTACTACCATATAGGTATATGAAGCTAAAAATTTTTAACGTATCAGACAATCATCAACGAGTTAAAACATTTTTAATCATATTTGAAATTAAACTTATAATTTCACAAATGTCTTTTGTCTGAGGGAGACACAAATGCACGTTATTAAATCACTTACGTTCATAAAATCGGACGGATTTTCATTTATTTATCTATAGATAAATACATATGGTTTTATTTATTGATTTAAAAAGGATGGTTGAAAGTGTATAGGTAAATAAGTTATCTACTCATGTGTTTAGAGTATTAACGGGCGTTATCTATCCCTTATTGTTATATAACAATCTGTGTAAGCAGCAATTTACTCTTTAGTTATGAAAAGTAACTGGCGTTCGAATAGACGTATTCAATACTTTACATGGCGCTACAGGAATTAACGATACTGGACAGCGTGGAATGTTTTTTTTAATCTCCACGTCGGAAATTTAACTAATATATCAGCAGCCACCGTGGAGCATGAGTGTGTTCTATTAATGAAACAACTATCGACCTGCAAAAAGAAAATATCGAGCTCCGAAAAGAAATGCTTCGCGGTTAGTCTAATACGTTGCAGGTAAAAATATCAGAACAACCAGCAATAATATTGGATACCAAAAACTGAAGGTGGTCATTGTTTTTGGACACATGGCCCGATACAAGGATGCATGCAGATTAAAAGACCCAGCAGCAATCCAGAAGAAAACTACGGGGGATATTTACACCGGAAACGTACAGCGTACTCTTCGAACTAGTAGAGCCAGAAACGATCAACTATGGCACGAAGGAGTACGTATTACGTCAGATACGACTAGTGGCATTTAGGGGATTACACAAGGGAGTTCGCCGACAGAAATCCAAGTCTATGAGGCAGAAACTGGGTGGGTCGATAGCATATTTTATCGAGATTACGTGGAAATGCTAAATGTGTGGAATTTAGGCTTCGATTTCCAAACGAACACACTTGGAGGGAGCAAGTAGCCTACTAAGACGACATGGTCACCGGACAAATGATAGAAGGAGTTAGCTACGTAGAACACCAAATAAAGATACTGGTATTAGTAGTGTCACTTGATACTTTGTACCAGAAGTTCACACGGTTGGTCTGTCTGGAGGTGACAGACAAGTTAACCCCTCATTTCTACAACGCCACATACCTTCTTACATTATCCCATATGAAAATGTCTAACCAATAACAGTACAACTAGCTGGCCCAGACCCTGTCAATTTCGCAATACACCAAACCTTCAAATGGATTTGGAGAGACTGCACAGCGCAGACGGTAAATGGAACGGAACGATCATCTGGCAGTTTGGCTCGAATGCCACTTTTGTGGAGTGATGGGGTGCACGAATAAAGTATACCGTAAACTTGTGGGGTCCAAAATACAAGCCACGAGCAAAATGTCAAGAAGTTGCCAGTCGTTCATGTTCATTAACAGTGTTCCGGATTATTATTATGTTCGCAAGAGCAGTAGGTACAATAAAACACAACTGACGAACGTGACTCACCTCAAGTGAAATGGAGAACAATTTCAGATGACGCTTATGAGCTACCATCCTCAGTGACAGTTGAAGTTACCATAATGTCTAGAAGTCATGCAAAATGTGGACGTATACAATAGATACCGGTCAGCCAATATGGTAATCGCATTTGAGCCTTTGCAGACACAGGGGTGTAGACTTGTTCGCGTTGACCTGATATTAAGAAACTCATTGGGTACCCACATAGGTACCTCGTGTCAACTACCCATAAGATACGGGGCATAACATACAACCGATTACATAACAAGTGTGGTGTTTCTATGTATAAACATTAGAACAAAAAGGGCAATACAGAGGATATCAGATAATACATCGGGATAATATTTGTCACAAACTGCCTGGAAGGATCTGGATTTGTTTCCTACCAATTTTCCGACTTTATTGTTGCAGAATAGCTCGTTAAGGAACACAAACGAAATGACCCAATGTTAATGCCCGCGCAGAACGTCTGCTACGATGAAACCAGAAAGCATCTCATTCAAACGAACAGAAGCCAACAGACACGAACTCGAACTATGGTTAGTTGAACATTTTAAGTTAAGCACATTTAACACATGCCCACATCACCCACTGAAAACAATGGAAGCTTAACCCTTAGAGATGAAATTCGTCCACCGACTGCAATTCATACACCGATACTCGTTCCTAATTATATGAAAAAGAGGGTGAAGAAGGGCCTGGACAAATACGTCTTGCTTGGGACAATAGAACTTGTACCGGTAGGCACATCTACTACCTGGCGTTCATGAATAGTTGTCACGATTAAAAGGGACGGGTCTTTAAGGCGCACGGTGGACCTACACAAGTTGAATTATGCTACTATGAGAGAAACACATTACACCTTATCCCCATTCAATCAGGTTTCAATGATACCAGAATTCACCAGGAAAACGATCCTTGACGCATGGAATTGGTACCACAGTCTACCCCTATCTTAAGCCGCACGGGATGCAACGACATTCATCACCGAGTGGGCCCGATGTAGTTACTGTCAGGCCCCTCAAGGAGTCATCGATCAGAGGACGGATACACCCGTCTGTTTGATGACATCACAGCGGATACGGCTCGTGAGCTCCGATGCATAGATGAAACCCTCATATGGGACGATTCAATAGAGTGATCGTTTTGGCACCCGGTTGACTACATCAGTCACTGCGCAGACAAAGGTGTTGTATTTAACCCATACATGTTTCATTTTGCTGAGTTCGCAGGATTTCCGGCCACTGCAAATGGTGTACGACTAACAAAAAAGATGACGTATGCCATCCTTCAATTCCCTACGTTGATGAATATGACTGGGGTAAAGTCATGATTTAGACTTTCAAATCAGGGGGTGTTTGCCTTTTCCCAAGCGGAAGGTATGCCCCCCTTTCGAGAACTATGTAGGAGAAAGAACGGAAAGTTATATCGGGACGAAACACTGTAGAGTATATTCCAATAATTAAAAAGAGTGACAATTAAGTGGATTAAGAAAGTGCCCAAACATTCAGAATTAACATAATAACAGGGTTGGCGACAGATTACAGTAACACAGGAATATTGTACTTCCTATTTCAAAAACACTGTTGATATGAAGGCGAAGTAAACATAATTTGTGGAGTTGCCCACTGGAAACTCATCTTGGCTGGGTCCCGTTTTATCAACAACGCAGAGTCGAGATACGCACCAGTAGAAGGAGATGCGTTAGCCACCGTGTATGGGCTAGAATTTTGCTGAATGTACATACTTGGATTCCCGGATTTTCTGCGACCAATACAAATATTTTTTTCACCAGGCACTGGAAAATATTAAAACGCCTCACCTGTTGAACGTCATGGTACAGAACACTGTTGGACACATTTTCCGACTTTTAGTTCCCTGAACCAGGCTAATAATTACCCTCGTCGATTGATGAAGGCATGGAGGATCAGGGAGACACATGGTAAAATACAGTAACGAGTGCGAGTAGATGGGAGCAATAGAATAACACTTCACAATCGTCGGTTTCCCGTAAAATCCACGCAGTTGTGAACGGCCTATATTATGTCACACATCCTGAACCCTCGCAGGAACAACCCGCTGAAGAAGCAATAAATGTTGAAAGAAACATCAATGTCAGATCACCCAGTGAGCCTTAGGATGAAGAAAACGGACTTTGATGATACCGCAGTGGTGTTGGAGAGCAACACAAACAGATATATAGTACCACATCATTGAGACACCTGTTATGTCGCAGAACAAGAGCATCTAACAACTTATCTCCACAAATGCGTGGAAAATCGTACGGGTTCTGTGCTGCATACAGAGACCACGACGACAATTGATCACGTTGTCCCGTGGGAAGGGTCATGTATAAGTAAATGAGTTATCTACTCCTGTGTTTAGAGAGTAAACAGGAGGTATCTCTCCTGTTTTTATATAACAATCTGTGAAATAGCCATTTGTTTGTTGTAAACAGTGATGGACTTTGGAAGGGGTATCTTCTATGCATTACAAAAAAACTTTAATATACATTGAAAAAATTCAAATAAAAAAAAATGTATTGTATGGATCAGCATAAAATAAACACGAAATGGTTTATATGCTATTAAACAGATATAAAGTTAGACAAAACATGGATTATTTTGTTTTTTGCATCATATAAGCAAATACAGTTTATTCATAATAAACATAAAAATAAAAAATATAGTTTTTTGTGTATAATCATAGAACATTTTCCACATTTCGTAAATATCAAGAAATAGGTACTACTCCAGGGTTTGGGCCTAATTCCGTGACTGATCGGCCGCACTGATCCGGCACCTCGCGAAAGCGTCCGAGACCTACCCAGTCGAAAACGAGACTGTCGAGACGAAAACAAGGCTGTATAAATAAAACCGCAAAATGCGTAAAAAAAATGGAAGGTTGGCAGACGACAATATAAGACGATGAATACGGAAAGAAAGAAATGCATATATTTTTATAAAAAATAAAAGAAATGAACAAACCCATAGCTGAAATGAACTTTTTTATTTTATTTTTGAACCATTTTTTTAAAACTTTTTTTTTCAAATCAGGCAATTCTTTTTGTTTTTTATAGATTTTTATGGGGGGGGGATTCTGTATCTTTTACCGGAGAGGTAGCGCTTGTTTTTTTTTTGGGGGGGGGGGGGCTAAGCGAAAGACAGGCAGAAGAGGACGAGAAAATTCTTCCAATCCACTTGTGTGGTCGGAGACAGTACGCCGCATTCCTTTCGTAGATTCTTTCCTGTCGCCATATCCTGGGACCACAGGTAGATCATCTTCAGTATGGTCGCAATCTCCAGATTTTACCGCGAAACAATGTCCCCGATCGCAAAGACACCCACGCTCTGCATTCCTGGGTGGGGCATCTCCATGCATATTTGTCCGATATTGTTTGTCTTGCCGTCAACCGGGAAAGTCGTTCGCACTGCCTACACCGCATTCTAGTTGGCAGTAGAGATTTCTGATGGCAGAAATTCATAACCTGCTCCGGAGATTCTAGGCTCTGACACAATTGCTGAAAATTCATTTTTGGAGTTTGGCTTAGCAACTCCTTCCAATTTGTATCGGCTGCTTGCTATAAACTGCCTTGCAGCATCCTGATTGGTCAGTTTTTTCCCAGTTTTGTTTACAGCCTAGTTTTCGACTCGGCAAGTTTTGAACGCTTCCGCGAGCTGCCCGATCGCTGCGCCGAGCAGTCACGGAAATTAGGCGCAAACCCTGGAGGAGTACCAAGAAATAAATAAATCGTATTGTTGTTTGTATCACATCTTATAAAATATTCGATATTTCGTAAAAGTCAAGAAATAAGCAACACATCTTGTTCTTGGTATTAAATTATTTTAAAGTTTCATTTATTTCGTCAAGAAACAAGACATAAACGGTATAATTTCGACTTTACGAAAAAACACCGCATAAGATGCCCTAAAATGAAGATAATACTCTTGAATCCTACACAATATAGCCGTTTTGCTACTAAATAAATAATATGGGTGATAGGTCAGTAAACGAGTACAAAGTTCAACTACATAGTATATATTCTATTCAATAGCTAACTAACAGCATTCATATGACGATAGACAAAACAGTTTCTACTAAACAATATCGAATGTACATTTTCATCAAATAATACATAAGTGTTTATTTACCTCCTCTCCAAGTGGTTAGGCACAAGGCCAGTTTTATCTTACTCCCACAAGGTAAGATGTGCCCCAAGGTCGGGTCGGGAAAGTGGGGCTTGAAAAGCCCGCACATGACAAGATGAGCACTCTGGCCATTAAAAATTGCCTGGGCAGGCCCGTCGGCATTCCCCGGTAGAGGCGCCTCATGTAGTAAGCAATAAACTTACTCTTCCCTAAAGAGGGGAGGCAAAGCATGGGAGGGTGGACCTGCTAGAACTGCACAGGGCAAACCCACAGACCGGGAGAATCAAGCCCCGAAGGACACAACGACACCGGTCTATAGGGTGCAGTATCCATCGGAACCGATACTACACTTTCTTAGTGTGTATATGCTGTAAAAAGTATATAACATGACAAACGAAGTAACAAGTACTGTGTGTTCAGTTGTAGTTTATGACCATTATGCAGATTAATGTAACTAACAAACACACAATTGATTATTTAGTTATTTAATCAACGTTGGTTTCACTACGGTGTTTTTCCTATGTACATTAATAACACAAACATATATCCTAATATATACTTGTGTTCTAGGATTTCGTTATGTTTTGAATAAATTATATTGATATTGTTCTAATTAGTCGTGATTAATAGTTGACTGAAGTAGAAAAGTCAACATCTATATCGTAGCTATCGATGTATTCCTTTTTTCCCCATTTGGCACTCTCTGATAATTATTAAAATATCATTGAGCATTTAAAGAGAGGAGGACTGACTCTTTTCGGTAAACTTACATAGTATGGTTGTACATACCGTAAAATCGTATGTAAATTAGATTGCATAATAATTGGCCGCTTTATTATGTCTTATCCATATAGTAGTAAAAGACTTGGATTTTGCTAATGCAAAAATAATTTCTGAAAAAAGATCCAGAGTTCATGAATTTTGAAATAAAACTAAACTTGGACTAATAGTTGTTCTGGTTGTAGTCTAATATATATATATATATATATATATATATATATATATATATATATATATATATATATATATATATATATATAAAGTTGAGTCTTTATTACCAATAACACCTGTGGAAATTATAGTATGTACTAATCATAATGTACTCTTTCCGGGTGCATATTTTTACAAGTATTTATGATAAACGAACATATAAGTAACTGCCCTCCCCATAGGTAATGTTCCAGATAATTGCATCTTGTTTAACGAACATATGTTATATTACTCGCCAAAGAAGATTTAATGCTTTTGAGAATACTTTTATGACAAGTAAACATATACTAACAAGTAAAAAAAAGGTAAAGGTCGCATAGCCTGGACGCGCACGAGTGTCGTTGCCAACATCGCACACTGCCCATGGCCGTGGCGGCGGTGATTTGTTAAGAATAACCATGTCTAGGGCACAGCATATGGAAGGCGGAGCCCATCCCTCTCCTTCCGCTGCCTTGAACCTTCCCTGAGTTTACAGTTTTCCGGTACCCATTTACTGCTGGTGGACAGAGGGAGATTTCAGACCCGAAAATTCGCATGCCGTGAGTGGGATCGAACCCGGGTCGTCCAGCCCAAAGACAAGTGCTAAAACCACTCGTCCACAGACCCTCCCTTAAAAAGG
Source organism: Sepiola atlantica (assembly GCA_963556195.1). NCBI lineage: Eukaryota > Metazoa > Mollusca > Cephalopoda > Sepiida > Sepiolidae > Sepiola > Sepiola atlantica. The sequence goes on from OY744523.1 coordinate 63,792,556, forward strand.
TAAAGGTCGCATAGCCTGGACGCGCACGAGTGTCGTTGCCAACATCGCACACTGCCCATGGCCGTGGCGGCGGTGATTTGTTAAGAATAACCATGTCTAGGGCACAGCATATGGAAGGCGGAGCCCATCCCTCTCCTTCCGCTGCCTTGAACCTTCCCTGAGTTTACAGTTTTCCGGTACCCATTTACTGCTGGTGGACAGAGGGAGATTTCAGACCCGAAAATTCGCATGCCGTGAGTGGGATCGAACCCGGGTCGTCCAGCCCAAAGACAAGTGCTAAAACCACTCGTCCACAGACCCTCCCTTAAAACATATACTACCCTACCTCCAAAGGAGAAGGTAATTCCTAGAACGATTGTGTCATAACAATAGAACATATGCTACTGCCCCTCCATATAAAATTCAGGAGTGACTGTCTGTGAGAATGGTATCATGAAAACTGAGAACATACTACAGCACTACTTAAAAATTAATCATTGGAGCTGGCTGAAGTGTCTGCAAAAATATAGTACTGAATTAAACATTAAAATATAGCAATAGTATAGTTTCGGATTAAGATAAAGAAATAACATAACATTTTCAACTTCAGACAGACAAATTACACATCTCCATTATTAATAGATTGCACTTTTTAAAGGATCATTGTAGTTAGCAACATCTAATACTAACTTAAAATAATTCGGGTTAAATGCATGAAAATAGACTCAATATGTGCACGACACACGTCCCGAGAGTTAATCGAGATTATCTGCAATATATGTGTTCAGAAAAACGGGAACCGCTCGTAAATAATACCCGATTATCATTCATATATATATGTGTATACCACAACTTGTGTTAGATCTCAGCGTCGACCAGCAGATGTACATTTTATGACTTCACGTTTAGAAAACGAATAAACACGCGGCACTGTGAACCGTTAAAGAGGTGCTTTAACGGGAATAAAAAAGCTATTTTCAGGTAGAAAGGCGGACCTTGTTTTTATGTTTTTATTATTTATTTTAAGTAAGTGCGTTTCTAATATCGGTAAAGAATTCGCTTTATTTCCTGAACCGTTATAAGTTGTACTCCTCAGAACATGTGAACATTACTCGATTGTTTTGTTCTTAGTTTATAAAAGTAACGTAGGAATAATTGTTAAAGTGTTGGTATGTTTGTTTTCAGTTGTTTGTTTTGGCTTTTATTGTATTCGTTTTTGTTTATTATTTAATCAAAACATGGGAGTTGAGTTAATATAATAATTACTTTTCTATAACGTAGTTAGAACGGCTTTAACACGTTTGTCAAATGAAAATGGTCCAGTGTATCCTAACTGAAAGTAGAGGTCATGTTACTCCAACTTTTATAGAGCTGTGTTCTCTTGCTTTATTTACAGTTTTCTTCAATAATTGTTGGTTGTTAATATGTTTCTTTTGCTCATACTTTTAATAGATTAGTTTAGTAACATACATTGTCGTCTACTTAGTGTTTACAAACATGGTAAACGCTGTATTAATATGACCTGTTCGTCGAGTGTTGATACATTGCTTCCCTTTACTTTATGGATATTTCAGTTTCCTATGATTAATAAAGTGCAATTATAGTCAATAGATGTAATACTCGCTTATCATTATTTGAATTACTAAAACGGACTAGTAAACATTCTACATCAGCCAAATTATTCCAGCCTTATTTAAGTAATTATAGACTACCAGATTACCATACATACAATTATATTGAATCAAAACAAGCAATAATATTACCCAGCTTTTTAAATAGATAGTATGATGATAAATTAATATTGAATAACAATCATGATTAAAAAAACGAATATGATAGAAAGCGAAATATAATTGTGTTGAAACTTTATGATAACACTGAAGTAAATGATAAATTTTGAAAAGGATATTTCTAGTTGGATTCTGACCGATCGCTGTTGAGACAAGTGGAGCGATAGGTCTCGCCATGCGAGACTTCCTCAACAGATTGCTTCCATTATTGACGCACCACACATCGGACAACCATGAATTCATTGGCTTTACAATCTCCGTTACATCGCGACTATCAGAAGACACACATTTAGGCTTCTCTTGGTCTGGTAAATCAGCAGAAACTCCGATTAAACTTACGGATATTTCAAGATTTTCAAATTTGGTGAATGAAACGGACTTTCATGAACTTTTAAATTCAACTCGTATAATTGCTTTATTACTTTATTTATTTTATATATTTTTTATTATGTTTTATGTAGGTAAATATCAGAAGCAACTGTTGTCGTTAGCAATACGTACATTTTATTTTTTGAAAGAAGAATAACAGAGTACTGAAGAGATGTAAGAGCTATATCTCAATGATCAGTAATAGATAAAAAAAAATATCTCTCCTATGAGAGAGATATTTCATGGTGAAGTACAGATAACTGTCTGAGATGTTACTAAACTAATTAAGAACCTCGATGCCAAACAGAAAACATGACATTGCATTCTAGTCATAGTACTCAATTAACTGCAAGCCGAATCGATACTATCCTTATTAAGCTGTAAACTCGTTGTTAAAAACAGAATTGATGTTCATCACCTTAGTTTATTCATTGGTCTAACCAATATTTAAATACTTCATATCGGTTCACTATATCTCAGTGCCGGTCGAATAGCATTAGATGTGTAAGTTGCTTAAATCTGTAATTAATAAATAGTTTAAAACCACATCAGCAAAAACAAACTATTTCGCTACAAACAATATGGATTTTGTCTTCCCAGAACAAGAGCTGACGTACTCACGTTGTAATTGCACAATATTAGTTACCTTATTTACCGGGGGTTTGTTTCCGAGTCGATATCTCGTGGCATATCAACCGGCTGAGATAGCGTTTGAAAGAAAAGTTTGTTTCACAAGCTTATTAGTCACGAATTATCTCAAATTTGTCTTTTGAACTATCAACTTATGTTTTCTCGGATAGGACTATACATGTAGTAGTTTGCGTACATAGAGAAGTCTCTTAAAACGCAGGCTTGCCTCAAGAATACATTTGCTACATGCTCATTTCCTGGATCTTTATAAATGACCTTCCGCATTACTCAGAGCTCATTTGCGTGCATATTAAATCAAAATTATTCTTGTATATAAGTATAAGCAGAAGTTGATTTTTAAGACTATTTATTCATTCAAATATATAAATAGTCTGCTCGCCACGGACGTATATTTATCCGACCCCACTTCGTACAATATAATCGACCTTTATAAGAACATCAACTTGGCAGACTGCACGTTTATTCAAACAATAAGCAGAAATAAATACACTTTTGAAACTAAAAAAAAATCAATAATCTGCTTTCTCTTTTAAACATACGAGGACAGACACCTGTTTTATAAACATGTGTAAGCTGTTATGGGAGACCTCAAGCAATTAACCGGTTATTTGCGTTTGTCCAGTCTTTTTTCGGAACATTATATAACACACTGACAAATTGGTATGTGTCCATGAAACCCGATTGTTGAATAAGATCCAACATTACAAGGTCGGTGTAACGCGAGAACCTCCAAATATTACTGTAAAATATAGTTTTACAATAAAATATTTAAATTAGTTTTTTTGTAGAACTTACGATCGAGCACTGTTTTAGATCTTTTTACACTAACTTGCGATACATGCCATATATAGATGTATATATATATAATTCTTAAGAAATATCTTTCAAAATGTTATAAATATACAGGGTGGGCAAAAATAAGGGTCCTATTTTTAAAAATTCATAACTTTTTTATTTATTGATTTTTTTTTTTTTTTTTTAGAATAAGTAAAGGACCCCTTCCGAAGCAAGCATGAGCCGTATTAGCCCTAAGGAACGTACCCTCATTTAGAAAACATTATTTTTGCTTAAAAAACTCAAAACAGTGTAAAAAACAATACTTTAGTTTTTGTAAGTTTTAAGAAGTGTTTTTCGGTTAAAATTTGTTTTGTTTATTTCAAAATATCCCGGAAGGGTCAGTCTACACACACATAAAGTTTGGTGAGTTTAACTTTTATTTTGTGGAAGTTATTCAAATTCAAGTTATTCAAATTTAAAGATAGGACCCTTATTTTGGCCCACCCTGTATATATATATATATATATATATATATATATATATATATATATATATATATATATATATTTAGTTACTAATGTTTACACAATGTTTTTATTCATTAGCAAGTTTGGCGTTTGTTTATACAACTGTCAGTATGATACCAGTTCGAAAAATCGAAATAGTTATGATGACGTAGGGTCTGACAGAAGATCATTACAAATTGGTTAAATCCTGAATTAGAATGAACTATTCAAACATTTAGCTTCGAGAGACATAGTGTCTGTGAAATTCCGTACGACTCTTTAGATTGAAACTGAGGAAATTTATATTTACCCTGTGCGAAAATGGAATCGTAGACTTTTTTTTATTTAAAGAACATTAAGTCTTTAACAATCATTATGTTTTTCTCCCAAAGTGGACGGTTTCAAATTGATGTTTGCTTTAGGCCGATAATAACGTACTATTAATCATCGGTCAACCTAAAGAAGTGTCTTTATTAAACAGTTATGCTCATACAACGCTAAAACTTTATTAAAACAGTTTATATTATACAGCTTAGAACTCACGGTCAAACACGCGCACGCTGAAATTAAAATCAGGTCTGCAAACTAATCTATGCACTTCAGTCAATTACTGTTTTCTTTACGATACTAATTAAAGGTATATAATAGACAACAGAATAACAAATCTGCACACAAGAAATGCGATTTCCAAGTTAATAATTCAACATTACTACCTAACAAATTACCCGTAATTAAGTATGAACACGTATCATTATAGATCACACAAAGGTAGCCCACATATATATAGTACATTTTCTCCGAGCCGTATATAAACAATTGAACACCCGTTATCAGCAATTCATTTGTAATCGTATCCGAATAAAATCAATCGGTCGCCGTTGTTTATTTACAAGACGTTTAATTAATCAGAAAAGAAACAGTCTAAGAGAAATCACAGAAAGAAACCGTTCTTGTAAAGTGACGGGTGACTTGTGTGTGTGCGAGAGAGATAAAAACAGACGGATTAAAAGAGTATCCTATTTAACCTAGCCACACCGTTTGCTCCACATCGCTGACGCTAACATTTACACGTCCACTCTGCTAGAATTTCTGCCAGTAAAATCTAGAATTATCTCTGACGATGTGTCGCATGATTTTATTGACTTCCGTTTCACTCGGGTCACCATACATCCCTATGTGTCACGTAAAGTGTTCAATAGAAATAGCGACTTTCATTATGCTACACGTCTGCTTGAAAGTGATACACCTATTTATAACCATATCCATCAGCAACCAGGATTAAAACCCACATTAATATCAAGCAAACGATATGTATAAATACGCAGCAAATATTAAACTGTAACAATTATGTAAACATTATCTACAAATGTAGCTTTTTTTTTCGAATTCTCAGGGTTGCTTGAAAAAAATATTTGAAAATAGTATATTTTATATTGTAAATCCAGTATTAACAAAATAATAACATGTGACAAAAACCAAATAACATGTGACAAAAACCAAATCCTACATGGGAATGTTAATTATTATGTTAGCTAGCAAGCAATGTTAAAAAACTCTCTTCAATGAATGGCTTAAATAACATCTGAATCAACTACAAAAGAAATAAAAAGGTCATACCAAAAACTAAAAATTTAAATTGAATGACGCACACAAGTTGTATAGTGAAATTA
>OY744523.1:63800797-63813297 GCA_963556195.1 Sepiola atlantica
AAAAGCCGCAACACTGTCATGTTGATTTCATCGATCAATACGTGTTCTTTTCTTTTTTTTTCTTTTTCTTTTATCTTTTTTTCATGAATGCCGTGGTAGACGAATGGCCGAAAAAAAAGACAAACGGAAAACAGGTGAAAATGCAGGATAAACACAAAAACAAGAGATGTGACCAGTGACGTTCGTATTAACGAACGTCATCAGAAAAAGTGAAGACGTTCGTAAATACGAACGCAACCGGTCAAATCTCTTGTATTTTGTTCTCCTGCATTTTAACCTGTTTTCCGTGTGTTTTTTTTTTTTACAAATATATATTGTTTATTTTCTCTGTACATAAAAGTAATTCATGGGCACGTGTTTCTGGCTCACAGCCGTCATCAACATGGCTACTTTCGACAGGGATCGAACCTTCGATATTGATGTCTATAGTCCAGCGTCTTTATCAGAAGACAAAGACGCTCTTTTTAAAACAACGAACACTGCAATCACCAATGCAAATAAATTAATAATTGATTATTTAATTGTTATTTATAAATATTATATATATATTATATTATATATATATATATATATATATATATATATATATATATATATATATATTCCAAAAATTTGTAGGACTATTATATCGTGTTCAAGTCACAAACATATGGGGGTAGAAATTATTCGCATGTGGAATGTGAAGGAGAATGCCTCTCTTGCATAGAGAGCATCAACACAATGAGGCTTAACAGACAACTACATAATGATTATTAAATGTTAAACAAGATCCTATTGTTCGTAAACCGTATATCACCTTATTTGTGTGGTAGTGGATACAGCCAATTCGGCGGCACCTAACAGAATTTTAACATTCTGCAACTCGTTGTACACTCACCAAGGTAAACAAATCAAGGAAAAGTAAAAGAAAAAAAACGGCAGCGAAAAGAACAAAGCTGTTTCCATTCGTTCGGGTTTTATGTCTTTTTCATTTACATTTTCTTAGTCATCTGCGAAGATTTCGCTTTCATCTTTGGCACACGTTACTCCGCAGTCTTTTTGTTAAACACTTATTTTCTTATGTTTCATTTTATCCCGGTCTTTATATAGTTTATTACATCTTTTTGCCGTCTAAAACACGGTATCCTACGTGGAAATATGTTTTATCAATTTGGTGCTTAGTTTATATATATATATATATATATATATATATATATATATATATATATATATATATATATATATATTTATTTATTTATTTATTTATATATATAATGCATACAAATATAATGTATATATATATATATATGTATCTATATAATGTATATATATATATATATATACACATATATATTTATTTATATATATATATATATATATATATATATATAAATTCAATTACATAAATATTGGAAACAGTATACGCGTATGAACAAGCGTGTAAAGGTTTACACGTATTCTGCATGTATATATATATATAGCATATACTTATACATATATATATATATATATATATACATATATGTAACACTCATACACATATATATATATATATATATATGTATCATGTATTTATATTATATAGATTTATATGTAATATGTGTTGATATCATATATATAATACATATTATATATAACACATGATAAACACATGTATATATATATATATATATATATATATATATATATATATATATATATATACATGTGTGTAAAGGCCAATGTATGTGTGCCCGTTAGTGTATTCGTGATGTGTATGTGTTCCCTATAGAAAGAAAGGTTAAATAAGATACACAATATATAATAATGAATTATTATGTAAAATAAACCGGAAACGACAATGGAAGTATTCCCGAATCTCTAAGGGCACGCATAAAAAGAGTTATCAGGTACTAAACCGTTCTGGGAAGGATAATGTAAGTTGTACAGGATCTCTACTTTACACTCGATGTGCTTACTATGTACGTGAGCACACCTTAAAATGACCCATGAAGACAGGATTATGTTAGAACTTCGAATACGTATTCGATTTTAATCATATTTTTGCAGAATTTATTCAGGCGTTTTCTAATATTCCGCTTCTCCCGATTATATTAGTGGGAACAACTGGAAGAGGAGAAATACAATACTAATACAAATGCAATTTTCTGTTATTAGCATAATGAAAAAGTTAATAGTTTTACTAGTTATTCAATTCCGAACAAAGTCTATTCTTGCTGCTTATATATATATATATATATATATATATATATATATATATATATATATATATATATATATATATATATTAGTAGTAGTATGTTTAAGAAGGCTGAGGGCAATGTAAAGTGGCAGGTAGGTTGTAAGCTGGAAGGAACCAAACTAATAAATGGAAATGGGACCTACTATTTATTTTTTCTTAAAATCTTACATAACGGCAAGGGTGTGTATGTGTTGTCCTGATGATTATTAAAAATCATTTATTTAATATTTCGGGAAAAAAACTTCCTTTTGTCAAAAATAATAAACACCAAATGAAAAATGCGTCTGTGTAGAGAATTCACCAAAATGCTATATATATATATATATATATATATATATATATATATATATATATATATATATATACATATATATATATATACATATATATATATATATATACATATATATATATATATATATATATACATATATATACACACATATGTATATATATATGTATATATATATTAGGAGATAATAATGCTGAGATAAAAAACAAAAAACATGTTTCAAAACAACTCCTTAAATGCATTTACTTATTAGCTGAACGGTAAAAACAAAATTGTGTTTTGAGATGTATTCATTGACTTCTCCCTATCAAACAATTAACTCTATTTACTCAAGCATTTAAAATTACAGAAGCAAATGTTGCATCCATATAAAATAGCAATGGAAAAAAACTATTTCACCGCGCTAAACCAATCTCTACCATCTAGAAAACATATTAAAACACATTACTAAAGCCTTATTTCACGACCAATTCTCTAAATTATCTTGTAGACGAACAAATTAAAGTAATGATTAGGAACATAAACACTACTAATAAAAAAAAAACTGCGAAAAAATTCCCACTATATACAGCTTTTCAATTGTAACAAGATACCTCCGAACTTTAAATTAGATCAAAAAGTTCTTCAAAATATAACACAGAAATTTGTATCCATCATTGTTATAATAACATCACATGCATCATGTATTATAATACATTGAAAACAGCTAACAACATAATTAACAGTAACTCATTCTCAGCCCCATAACTTAGGTAACGAACCAACGTAATATATCAGTGTCAATACCCTATGGGAGTATGTATGTCTAACACAAATAAAACTAATTGTTAGATTGGTTACACTATTACTACACTTTCCCGAAGGCTAACATTATATCTCTCCGACTATAATTCAATCTGCCAAACCTTGAAAATAGATAAATGTCTTTATTAACAATTTCGAACCCTGTTGGTTAACATCACACAAGTAATACATCAAAGCCCCAATGTTAAAAACAAAAAAAATATTCTAGCGTTGGATTTTTAAACTAGACATCTTACAATCAACAATGTAAATTCCGAGAGTTATCGTACGAGTCGCTCAAAAATTATATACTTACTTCGATTTGTTTAAAACGTTTTAGGATTATTTGTCTTTTTTATTCTTACTAGACATCATGCTTTAAAACACAAATGTATTGAGTTAAATTGTTTAATTCAAAAGATAATGAATTTGAAAACATTCAAATTCATATAAAATGTTTATACGAAAATGCGTTTAGTTTAAAATGCTAACTAATATAAACAATAGGCTCGCAGAATTATCCTTGAGTGCGAACTTACATGACGGAAATTCTAGAAAGATAAATTGTTCCATCATGGATGAAATTTTTTTTACGGAAAATACAATTTAAAATTATAGTTGATCAGATTTAATATCTAATTATTTATTTTTTAAATTTATTTGTGTCCAATTAAATTCAGGATTTCACACTGGTGGGTGGTTTATCTATAACACCGCCAAATATAAATGTTGTTTTACCGTCTTCTGAAACAATAAAATAACTTCCAGTTAACAACTTTATTCTATTTATCGAAGAGAATTTAAAAATGTGGTTTTCTACACACTTTCCCTTCGGTTACATTTAACTTAGTTTCAAATGGAATGTATGGGTGGTGTCACTTAAATCAACTAGCAAAAATATGGGACCTAGGGGAGAATAACTTTGCTAGTACAAAAATGAATAAAAAGGAAAGGAAATTACCTTTTACTTTTAGATTGTGTTAACATACTCTTATTATGCGACCAACAATTCACTACTCTCAAATAGCGAAACATTTCATCGAAATAGCAATACACTATATTACTTTAAATGCACTTTAATACACACCAAATACATTTTCGGGCTAGGATAATTGTATATCATCTCTTCTATCTAAGTCTAGATCAGGATAATTTTTTCTGGCCTTTGGCAATTGTGCTCCTCCCTAGGGAGCTGGATATTCCCTACATAATAAATCTGACATTTGGTCACTAGTATAGGAAGGGAAATAGGGGCAGCGAAATACCGTCCGCATATCTATACAAACTAAAATATCTTTTTAAAAAACATACAGTTCCGACTTACCTTACTTTAAAATTGATTTTTCAAAATAAAATTTTATCTCGAAATTTTCTAAAAACGTACATTTTTTTATAAATAATTCGTTCTATTGATTTTAAGAACATTTAGCTGATAAGTAGTTTACGGATAAAAGAACGGGCGATATGAATTGTTTCAAAAATTAATAAATTCTTACAATTAACAATGAATTTATGTAGAAGCGGCATCTCGTGTGTCTTAATTTAATATTAATTGTTTATAAAAAATAATAGAATGTGTAATGAATTAGTAAACAAGAGACACATTTCTATTCTTTATTTTAATATTTCGCTGGCAGCGACAACAATGTTTACGGAAGAAGTGGCATCATTTCTGAATCCAATTGAACTTGAGCGACATTTATTATTTAATAATGAATATTATTTTAAACAGTAAATTATACAGAATTATGTAGAAAGCAGCGTAGAACGTATACAGGTTCGCTTTTTTATAGATAAATTCTTGTCTGGTTTAAAAATTTATCAGCAAGAATACTCATTAAGCATCATGTTTTGGAGAAAAGCTGAAACAAACATGTTTGACTCTTAATCCATACGCATCCTGAATGTAGAATCCTCTCGTTCTATGATTTCTTTGCCGGCGAAAAACTGTTTCAAGTATACCCATACAACAATGATTTTGAAAACGGTGGCATGCTGTCAATGATAATGTTCTGATTTTCATGAGCGCATAAATATTTTTCTCAATGTTTAAACGAATGGCTCATTCTAAAGCAAATATGTGTTGTTTTCTGCTTTCTGTTTTTTAAAAGAACCTCTAAATAGTATTGCACATGAAAGGGAATTTCTAAAGAATTGTATCTACCCTTTCATGTATAGTATTCGCTCAAACATCAAACATGTCTATGCGTTCATATTTTATATCTCTGATTGAAATGTTATTTTTTTCGATGCGAGTACAACTCAATCTGAAAAAAAGTAATCAAGGCAAATGTGAAAATCTCTCAACAAAAAATGTGTTTTGAGCGAATATACAAAAGATTAAACAGTTACTCCGATAGAAGTATGATAGATTATCAGAAATATTAACCCATGACTATTCACAATGAGCCATTTATATTTTTGGCTCGCAGATGAGTACCAATCAACGACAGACTATATGCGTTAGTCTCCATTTATTCGTACTAATTTACTAGTTACAAATTAAGATTTGACATATGTTTGTCGAAACAACGCTATTACTTTAATTAATTGTACAATTTTCAATGCTCAATTTAGAGAGTACTGTAGAATATGTTATGTTGTCATTACTATCTTTCTAGGTATTCTCTCCTCATCTGAGAGGTGGTAGTGTGTATCAAATATGTGTGCAATCTTCCACGGCATAACCTCTTCTGCGGGTGTGTAGATTAGTTTATATTCGTTCCTAATCATACCATCCTCCTAGACATTTCCTACTCATTTTTATAGACAGGAGTTAATGTAGTATTTGTTCTGCCGTCATTATATAAGCCTGCGGGGGTAATTTCTCTTTTGCTTACGATATTAATTTAGTATATGTTCTTTTTGTTATGAAATATTCCTCTCAGGACTTACTAGCTCCACGAGGGGTTAGTGTAGCTTAAGTCCAAAACAAACTGCAACCCTCTGTTGTGTATATATATATATATATATATATATATATATATATATATATATATATATATATATATATATATACATATATATTTGAACACATTTTCTTGTTGTACATCATTTTATAATGGTTTCAAATATGATGAACGGAGTCATAGCGAGTCGAGGCCTTATCGCAAGAAGAAAAAAAGAGAGGAAATATTAAATAATATATTTAACCGTCGATTAAAACTTGTATAAAGAATAAAAAGATCGACTAAAATTAACACAACAAAACTAAATCCCAAGGTACCTTTAAACCGACACATTGTCAAGGGAAACGTCGGCGAAGATCGCTTAAAAACGGGGAAAAGAATGATAGGCAAAGTATTTTTTTTCGTTTTTAGAAGTCTCTAAATAAGTTTAATTTGTGAGACATCTCCTTTTGCCTACGTAGCGATTGTTTTCGCATTGTAACACTCACTGTTTCTAACACCCTAAGATGGTGTTTAGAACGGGCCTTGTGTACAATGCGAAAATATCCATCGGAGTACGACTCACCGCACTTTTTATTATCATAAAAGTGGTGTCCAATAGATGACTCGTGGACATGTGAGCGCCCGTATGTGCTTTGCAAACGACCGGATCTTCTTTGTAAAGACCCGGATGTGTCCGTCTATATACCCCTGTTTACGACACGTGATCTGCGAGAACATGCAGGGATATGCTGGCCCAATCTGACTTTCAAGCGCTGAAGAGTACGACCAACATAGTCAGCTTCACACTGACATTTGAATTTATATATAATCAAACTTTTCTGTAGTGACGGAAGTACATATATCTTAAAGGCTGGGAAGGCAGTTCTGTTGGCAAACACCATACGGGGCTGTACTGCAGGAAAACAACGAGATACAGCCGATGAAATTTTATCCGAAAATCCTTTACTGATCGAACTAATAAAAGGAAGTTTCAAATAAACATGAGATTTGGATGGACCAAAGAAAATGTTAGCATTACATTTCGCAAGTTTTCGATCAATACATTTGGAAATTAGACCAGTGTTAGTAAGAACATCAGTTATCTTTCAAAGTTCAGCCGCGAGTTTGCTGAGAGTGCAAAGCATCAGTGCGCGGTGAACAAGTGTTTTGACCAAACTGATCTTTCTAAGATATATATATATATATATATATATATATATATATATATATATATATATATATATTTATACAGGGTGGGCCAAAATAAGGGTCCTATCTTTAAATTTGAATAACTTGAATTTGAATAACTTCCACAAAATAAAAGTTAAACTCACCAAACTTTATATGTGTGTAGACTGACCCTTCCGAGATTTTTTGAAATAAACAAAACAAATTTTTGCCGAAAAACACTTCTTAAAACTTACAAAAACTAAAGTATTGTTTTTTACACTGTTTTGAGTTTTTTAAGCAAAAATAATGTTTTCTAAATGAGGGTACGTTCCTTAGGGCTAATACGGCTCATGCTTGCTTCGGAAGGGGTCCTTTACTTATTCTAAAAAAAAAAAAAAAAAATCAATAAATAAAAAAGTTATGAATTTTTAAAAATAGGACCCTTATTTTTGCCCACCCTGTATATATATATATACATAACTGTATATATTATCTATATATAAGTGTGTGTATATAAATGCACTTCAATCCCATGAAGCAAGAGTTCGCAAGTAAACACGCGCCTCTGTCTCGTTACCGTTTCAATTAGTAGGTTCAGATGTGTAGACCAATATTAAGTTAGGTGACCACTCTATAATTAAGAGTAAACGATTAGTGGTTTTTAATATATTAAGTCACCAGACATGACTATAATAATTCATTTATAAATAAATAAGTTGCTATGATCATATACGAGTATTTTATGAATATATGTAGTTTAAATACGAGTGCATATTTTTGCTATCATGTTTTACAAAGGGTGTACCCTTGTGTTACATAACACTGGCATATATATATATATATATATATATATATATATATATATATATATATATATATATATATATATATATTAAATATATATTGAATATATATTAAAAAAAACTAATATTTATTTATAAAAAAAATATTATTGTTTATCAGCCCCCCTCCCCACAAGGGCTGAGCACTTTCGAGTAGCTTTAATAACAAGCAGTACAAATAGCTATATGCGAGATCCGAACACCGTTTCGTAAGATCACTCTATCTGCCTGGTGAATAGCAGCTTGTCGCTATTTACAGTTAAAAGTTACTCTATATTTACTAACTAATTGACGATGGCCGATTGGATATGATCACCGAATCAGTGGCGATTTGTGTTCGGGGTTCGCGCCTACCGACCGTCGGGAATTAGTTCCTTGGCTGAAGATTGCGTTAGCATGAAACATCGATGTCTCTAGGTATTTAAAAAAAACTAATATTTATTTATAAAAAAAAATATTATTGTATATATATATATATATATATATATATATACATACATATATATGTATATTTATATATATATATATATATATATATATATATAAGTATATATATATGTAGGTATATATATATATATGTATAGATATACATATGTATATATATATGTGTGTGTATATATATATATATATATATATATATATATATGTATATATATATATATATATATATATATATATATATATATATATATATATATATATATATATATCAGGTACGGGCAAAATCAATGACCGATTCCCGACACTCCGTTCACTTAAAAAGTAACCAAACATCAGGAAATAAATCAATTATAATGATATGTTCAGTATTCATGAATCGATGAACACGTAATATAATGAAACCATTGCTCCATTAACAGTCTTAGTGAAAATGTATTATTTGTTGAAAACAATATACACCTTTACCAAAGTTATATTTATATGTATTTATAAAAAAAATGCATGAATTTAAAAAAGAAATTAATGAAACTACAGCACTGCAGATGTTGAAAATGAAACAATTTTAATTTTGTTTACAAATATTACGAAAACGGATTCTAAATACCGTGTTAATAGAATCACGATACCTCAAAATAAAATAATTTCTTAAATTAGCGATGTCAGCATTGAATAAAGCATTTTATATCAATATTTTCACACAAAAAAATATAATTCCAAAAAATAGTTAATTTTATTTTAATGATTAGAGTTTCTGACAAAATTTAAAATGCGATATAATTATTTTTCGCACATGAACGTGTAATCAGCAGGGTTAGACATTAGTTTTATAATCTTCAAAATAAACAAAAACATTGAAAAAAATGACGCTGAGGTCAATACGCAAAAAATACTTTAACATTGGATACTTTCTACTAACGATAGACTTAGATTGGTATGGTGGCCCTGGTCTGTAATAAACAGGTGAAAATAGCTTTCCAATCACCACTTACTTTTACACCACCTTCAAAATTGTATTTTTAGACATTCAACAATTTCGTTAATTTCACAATTCATCGTCAATTATTTAGAAATTTGTATTTCTTTTGTCATTTTTTCATTAATAAATATTTAAAAAGTTAATAACAATTTTTTATTAATAAATAAATAGAATTCAAACATGATATTTTTTTTCATAATTGAATGGTATTTATTTATTTAATAAATCATAGTTTTAAGTTTTTTTTCAATTAATATATTGTCAATGTAGTTATTAACTTTAATTTACTATTTCACACTTAAAATAAAAATATACACTTTATTTTAAAAAGAATTAATATCATTTATCGTTAGGAAACGCTAAGCATAACTAGAATAACTTAGGTGTTTAGTCATCATGTAAGAAAATGTACCAGATTGACGCAGTTCGTAACGTAAACATAACTTTTAACATTTAAAAAAGGTTTCATTTTTAATTCTCCGGGGGAAAAAACATTGGTGAACAGACGTAATCAATAGAGTATTACTGAATTTAAAACTAAAGTTGTATATGAATCTTTTTATTTCAAATTAAAAAAATCTTAATTACGTACATTCAAAAATTCTGTATAACTTTTAAAAGGATAAATAAATTAATGGATAATAAATCTTCAACTTCTTTGAATAATTACAAAACATTTCGTATATATAAAGTAAAAACTTATAAAAAAAAATAGTATTACATTTTGTCTTCCATATATTCTCATAGCGATAGTCAATCGGTAAACAAAGTCGTTTACCAATTGACTGAATGCCGAATTTTATTTCAACATGACTTTTGGGATGGATAATTTTGCTATTTTTAAGTTAAACGTACTTTTTTTAAATTCAGTATCTTATGTATTTTATTTAATAATTATCTTTGAAATAGTTTACAAAAATTTACATTTATCTTTCAAGGGATTTCTACAATTAATTTCTTCAAAGTTCAAAATTCACTGAATGTTGGAGGTGTTGAGCCGTCGTGATCAAGTTTTTCGTAATAATTTATTTTCACGCGAGAATATACAGTTTTTCCTTGAAGAGATAAAGGTTAGGCTTTTATCTTTCAAAAAACAATCAACGTATACACGGAAACTAATTGAATAATTAATAATCGCTTCTTAATAAGCATAGTCCGTACAAGAGATGGCTATTTTTGCACGTACCTAGTATACACATGCATATATATATATATATATATATATATATATATATATATATATATATATATATATGTATGTATATATATATATATATATATATATATATATATATATATATATATATATGTGTGTGTGTGTGTGTGTGTGTGTGGGCGGGATGTATATATATATGGATGTATATATGTGTATACATGTGTGTATATGTTGCATAGCCACCACTTCTGTCTTGATCGCGGCAGTTCTCTTAAACCAATCAAACAACTTGTTACACTCCCAAAAAGGCATTTGTTACACAACCACCAAACAAGGGATTTGTTATATAACGCTTGTGAATTAAATCTTCTCGTAACCGAAAACAATACGAAAGTTTATGAGATGATTATTAAGCGGTTTCAATCTTTTTTTAACACTTTCCGTAAGGCAAACGACATTTTTAACAGGCCATTTTAATACACATTAAATAGGGCGATTTTATGTAACTTTTAAGCCTTTAAACTGTCAACCTATTTTCAACAATTCTCGTTAAACCATCTGTTCTTTAAAGATTTCAAATTACGTATTTTAAATATTGTTCGTTTGGCATATTCGAGTTTTAGTTCTTTTCGTTTCACACATAGGGACTCAAAATGTGATGCACAAAGAAAGTTACATTACAGATTTCTGCCTCCGCTGGTCGTGGGTTTGCTGGCACACTCATCTCCACCGCTGGCTCGTTATCTCAGTGGCGTACCCGTTTTGTGGGCAAATTCTGTTTTCATGCCCGGAGACAAAAGCATTCGAAGGCGAGACTTTTTGAGAGAGATTATTTCACACTGCCATGGTGAACTCTCTAAAAGCTAATTTCTCACGAGGGATCTGTGACGTCAGGGCCCTTTCACCCTTCAACGAATGTCATAACCGAACTGAATATCGCTTTTGTGTCAAACCTTTTTAATCCGAGCGTTTTCTCTCGGCCAGTATGTTATGATTCTTAGAATAACTCAATATGAGACATGTCTGTTTGTCTCAAATCACATGTGCACTTAATTTGTACTTCCTCCGATTTATTTCACCC
Source organism: Sepiola atlantica (assembly GCA_963556195.1). NCBI lineage: Eukaryota > Metazoa > Mollusca > Cephalopoda > Sepiida > Sepiolidae > Sepiola > Sepiola atlantica. The sequence goes on from OY744523.1 coordinate 63,812,651, forward strand.
AGTTCATTATTCATACTACCTACTTTACCCGTTTTCAAAATACAGGGCCCGTCATAATGTAACATATACATATATATGTATATATATATATATATATATTTACGTATATATATATATATCTATATTTTATATATATATATATATGTGTATATGTGTGTATATATATATATATATATATGTATATATATATATATAAAGATATACATATATATATACATATATATATATATATCTGTGCATATATATATATGTATACATATATGTATATATATATATGTATATATATATCTGTATATATATATATGCATACATATATGTATATATATATGTATATATATATGTATATACATAGAGAGAGAGGGAGAGAGAGAAAGAGAAAGGGAAAGAGAGAGAAAGAGAGAGAAAGTTAGAGGGGGAGAAAGAGAAAGATAATTTACATTATTTAATTTATATTCACATAAAATAGTATATGGTGGTAATATATTTTATTTACATATCTCCAGTTTTTACTTCAACAGTGCAAAATATGTAACTAGCGATCAACAGTAATAGTTTGAACATATATTTATAGCAATTACGCTGCACTGAGGCGTCCGGATTCCATCAACAACGGGAATTGTCAGACTAAGCAAGCCTGTTGATCCCCC
>OY744523.1:63815797-63828297 GCA_963556195.1 Sepiola atlantica
CTTTCCATTATATATATATATATATATATATATATATATATATATATATATATATATACATATATATATATATATATACATATGTATATATACATATATATATACACATATATATATCTATATATATACATATGTATATATATACATATATATACATATATATAAGTATATATATATATATATATATATATATATATATATATATATATATATATATATATACTTTTAGTATGAAATAATATATGATGTATATCTTAGCTTCAGTATTTACTTCCACATCGCTCAATACATCATTAGAGTTTGCATTAACATATACGTATGGCCGGGAAGCTACACAGAACCGCTGGTGTTTCGTTCCCGAAAAAAAATCATTATGCTAAATATAATAAGCCTGATCACTTCCTTCGGGGATAACCTTGAAACCTTTCCGTATAGTTTACTGCCCCTACGTATATTTAATGTTCCCTTGAACCTGTCAAACGTTGAGTTAGTAAATATGTTAAGAATGGTGATTTACCTCTCCATTGTACCGTGAACTATGGTATATATGTATATATATTTTTGTGGTCTTCTATACTTACCAGATTCCAGGGCAATAATACATCTAGCCTGGTGTAGTATTCAGCTAAGTGATGTTACTTGAGGTAGCATTACGTGGAAAATATGCATCAGTACTTGTATACCAGTGTATAGGTGTGCCGAAGGGATATTTTTGGGCCTTTGAATACTATACTATTTTGAATATTTTTCAGGGTTTACTTGTAGGGAAGTATCCTCATGTCAAGATATCCTGAAACACCCTTGTTACAGAGAGACAGAATGCAGTCGCGGACGGTGTCTAGTTTATACTATATATACTTATTTACGTGTTATTAAATATACTTCAACGCATTACTATATGTATATAAGATAGTGCTATATACGTGTGAAAGATTTATTTTTTCCGAGTTTTTCGAACTATTGTATACAGCACATTTCTTAGGTTAAATAATGTAACAACTATTTGGCAAATAGATAAACATATAATCATTTTAAGTCGGACACAAAAATACGTATAGCAAACTACAGCATGAAAACCCGGCGTTGCGTTGTGTGAATGAGCAACTCTAGACCATTTTATACCCATCTTATGACATCATGGAACCGTTTTATAGTTATGTTTTACATTTTATAATGCTCGATCCGAAGAAAAATATTATCAGTCTGGATTAAGTTAACATAACTTCTGTAAATTGGTATGGTTCCGGGGAATCAATGAAGCCACAAGTGTTCTCTTAATTCAACCCATACCAAGATTATTATCATTCTTATTCGTATTTGTTAATGCCTATGATATTCAGGTTTTAAATAAAATAAAGTAACACGTCGTCTATCTATTTATGTCTGCCAAGCGCGAACGCAGACCACATCATGATTTGATCAAAATATAATATACTCATCAAAGTCACCTTTGTAGTGTACTTCAAACTATGAATTTTGGGGTGAGTATCCCCAACACTAGCGAATGCGTTCGTAAACACACGACTGCTGGCAAACAGACACGAACTGCAGCTTTATATGTCAATAAATTGTTTGCCTCATGAAAATCAGAGAAGGGCCGCCAATAAGTTTACCAACAATGAACACAAGTTTAATTATCAATGTTCGAAACACATGATTAGATATAATTCATTTTAAGAACTGTTATTCTGCGAACAAAAATAAACATAGATATTGAATGGTGCCAATTCCATAACGAATTCTGACCTTTGACAGGGGAATTTCTAACTTCTGAAACTGTGTACAATAATCTCTAGATAGTAGACACTGTGATACCTCTTTATAATCATATATTCCTTAGCAACTTGTCATACTCCAGATCTTACGCGAAATTATATCATCAAATGTGTTGCTATGGTCCGTGGATGTAAATGTATATCAGTCTACCGCCCCAGGGATTACCACACACATGCCGAAGACATCTACAGGTATAATGATCACATAAGTACTACAATCAGATAATGTTGCAATATCTACTGGGATGTCGCTAGTAACACATTTTATTGGTTTGAGAGATTACAGGATTTATTTCGCAATATAATAGGAGATAATCTCATTTGATTAACACCCGTTTTCTTACAATGCTGCTAGCCTATTTTACTCCATCGTTATGCCATGACAATTGTTGCACTAGATTCTAACTTCTGGGTCCTCCCTGTCAATAATTATTGGCAAGAACTCTAGTTACCACTACTGTCAATAGCCACTTCTTTCCGTTGCGTATTAAAAACGACCAAAAATTCCAGGAACATAATTGTTTTCAAATACTTTTTTATCCGTTGGACACAGTACCAGAGTTATGCTTCCCTGGGGACTGGGAAATGGTTGTCTTACAATTAAAAGCTCACAAACACTTGTAAAGCCGCAGTTTTTACTAACCAAATGTTGCCTTTCCACCCTTTGTTTCCAATCCACTGATAGAAGTGTCTATTCTCCAACTCACAATCATAGTAACACTTACTCTCGAGTGGCGTTTGGCCTTGTTCAATGGCGAATTATTATTTTACAATCATAACATGTGTTATTCGTCAAGTGAGATGTTATTAAACTCCTCTTCCTGGTGTGACATTCATCATGGGCGAGAGAAGCACGTGTTTAGGTAAAGGCATTGTCTGAAACGTTACTTCGCAGTCGCATGTATATCCTAATTTAGGGGTAATGGTTTTTAGAGCTGTAGTTGTTCCAGCTATTTGCCGGGTGGTGTCGCATTTCTTTCCACATAGAGCGCGTGCTATTTCCAAATGGTCACTCATCTAGGTTTGACCAACGTCGTTTAATAAAGTGATCTAACGTAAGCATGATCATGTATATAGGTTTACTAAATGAATCGAAATAATAACCCGACGGGTTATAATTATTACTTTACTAAAGTTTATTTTATTCTTGAGACAGTTGTGCATATCGTTACGAGTGATGATATTTTTATTTATAAAATGGCTGATGTTCGCCATGAAAGTGTTCGCCATTGAGTTTTGCTGTCTTTTCTAATTTGTCCTCGTATTTCCGCCAACGAAGGAAATCTTTTTTGTATAACTTTAAAAATGTTTATTGATCACGAATTAAAGAAATGACAAGTATTACATGATTGAGAATTAAAAAAAAAATTGTGCATTCGGTTATTTATCACTGTTATTTTAATTCAATAAATTCTGTTTAGTTTTTTTTGTTTTCTTTTACTTAAAACTGCTGATTCACATCCGGTAAAATCTGCCGCTAACGCTGTTAACAATTCAGTTGAATTCATAGATGGAAGAGGATGTTCTAGAATGATTCGATCTCATTGATATTCGAATAGATTAGAGAAAGACGCCGGCGGATGTTACTTGCCCGTCGATCTGCGCTAATGGACTAAACAGGTGTTCGTTCGTGACGACAACAGCGCGAGCATATTGTAGTTTTCCCATCTTTTCTTAAAGGACACGTTCAATTGAAGCAGCGATCATTAATTTTAAATGATATAATTTATTTAATTTTTAGAAGATTTTTTTTCTTTGGAAACAAGTCATCTTTATTACTTGTTTGTTTTGTTGTATCGTCGAGCCTAATTAGTTTCCAGAATCATAACTTAAAACATCTAATTTTATAAACTGTCTTAATTAAAATTTGTATTTTCTTAAATTAAAAATGTATAGTAATATTTTTAATATGAATCTGGAGTAAAAAAATGTGTAATTGCTTTAAAATCATTATACATTCAAAACATTCGTAGAAGTACACTTTAATTGTTGGCTCATATGCATAGGTCTTTAATCTCTTCCCTTCACATGAAGGCAGAGTTAGACAGACAGTTGTTTTTTTCATGTTGCGAAACTCTGGTTTGGGAAAATTTTTTTAAAAAACCTATGTTTAGAAACACTTCTCCTTCACTGACCGAATACAGAAAAGATGGAGTGTAGTACCAGAGTAGATACTATGCCATGTAATTGAATTCAGTGATATTCAAATATCGTAAAAAGGTTGAGTGTTGTATAAGTTAACCGTAAGAAATACTACTTTGATATATAATATGATAAAATTACATGAGAGCTGCAAAACATGTTAAATGTTACTTGAACTAATATTAGCTGCCAGAGATGTTCCGAAAAAATATATCTAACAGATTCCACACGGCTCTTGACAGCGGTGTATACTTACTTATAACCATCATTTCTATATTTCCCCCTTATTTTCTCTCTATTTATTTTCAACAATAAAAAATAAAATGTGTTAACATTTTAAGGGCTTACACATTCACAGAAGGCAACAGCGTTTTGGTATTAATAAACATTAAACAGAGAAGTACTATTTTTTCTGCTTACATTTTATTAACATTCGAATTTATCGATTTATTTAAGTATTTTGTTATCATCATAATCTGACGGGTGTTACGAATAACGTTTCTTTTTTATTTATGGAAGTTTAAAAGCTTCAACATCAATTTCGAACACAGACCTGCGTAACATGTAAACCATTAATTTCATCTACATTTGCTTATTCAACGAACATTATTTACGATTATTGTATGAATTCTAGAAATTTCTTTGATGATAAAACTGCTGCTGATATTACAAAATTAATATACATTTTTACTTTTCAAAATATACTTAATCTTTAAATGTAGTATATGTTACTGTATTTTTTATCTTTTTGTAAGATGAATAATTCTAGAGAGCGACAATTTTATTTTTTCAATACTTTTCCTCCATTTTAATATTGTTTTTGTTTTTACAAAAAATATTCTAGACTGCTGTAATGGTTATTGTATTTTACTCAGGAGATGGATTTTGAACACATTAAACACCACTATTGTGTAACTATCCTTTTGTGGGGAGGCAACAGAATAGCAAAAATGTAGTCAATTGTAAAATTCAGATTAGTTAACAGCCGAAAACAAAATAACAACGACAAATGTCTCACATAAATCGCCATATATTTAAATCAAAGCAAGATACAGACGAAGTATCGATTTTAATGTGAGTAAATTCAATCCCCTACAATAATGGGCATACAAAATACCTCAGTATAGAATGAGTTGTCCTTCATTTATCTTAGAAACCTTTACGCATATTCTTTGATCACATTTATTTTTTGTGGTGGGCAATTGTTTTTTTTATTATTACGAATAACCCGCTACTTACAACCGTAGGCGGGGGAGACAGTCCCACAAAACATAGAAATCTATTTTGTTCGATCCAAAATTAGCATTGAAAAGGTGTAGTTGTTGGGTGCTGTATTTATTTCTTCCTACAAGTTTCACGAAATATTTGGTGGATTTGTTTAATCTGTCTTTAAATAAAGTATGAGGTCGCTAGCTATATAAATGTATCGTTCCTTTCATTAAGTTCAATGCTCTTATGACGTCAAACCGCCGGATAAAATGGTAAACTTATCTATGTTTATTCGCTTTTCAGCGATGGCCCAGTGGTTCTAGATTTCGGGATTTTGGTTGTGAAATACTCGGAATCCTGGGTCTCGAATCGCATGACAAGTAATGGTATACCCTTTTGCTGATGAGTCCCGATTATAAAGGACGAAACATACGTACATAGATAATAAACAAAACACATATTTAGTATGTGTAGCTCCTAGAACAAAGAAACCTCTAGATGGACACTGTATGTGTAGTATAAACACAGCATGGCGTCGCTAGCTATAAATGCATTGTTCCTTTCATTAAGTAAAATGAAAACCATGTAAAAGATGTAGATCATATTTAGAATGAGGTTTATAGAATAAAGTTTAGTATCGAAACAAAAATGTGGTGCACAACTATTCTGTTTAGAGATGTAATGTTACCAGTCCTAGACCGGGTATTCTTCTAGTATACAGTTTCATTATTTAGCTAATATCTAAATATTTTTTTATCTTTTATTTTTCATAGTTTAATTAGATATATATAAGTCATCAATTATTTTTAAATACTATACTAATGTTGTAAAAAACAAAAGTTTTTCTAATATTACATCATTTCAAATTCACAAAATTATGATTTGATAAAAATACAAGTAATCCTCAATTAATTGTCAATGAGTTTTTAAAAGTGTTTAGATGTGTTCAATGATATTCACCCATACGCAGGTGGGTTCCATGTTAATCCATTATACGTCTATAGTCAAACAACCGATGAATACTTGAACGTGGTATTCATTGCCGTAAATGAGACTTCTTGATTACCTTCATGAATCGATAGCTGATCAATATATAAGTAAATAGTATTATACATATAATTACTCTATGTGTTTATTGAGTGTTATTTGAGGGCTCGCAGTATATCTGTAAATCCTCAGCAACAATACTCAGTACTTGGTTGGGTTTCTGCGTATTACCACGGGTAAATACTGTGATACAGTGAGAAATTGTGTCTGTGGATGTCTCAAATATTACCTCTGCTGTGTCGAGCTCTCTGGTGAGTGATATCGCACATTACCACGAGTTTACAATGCATTTTTCTTTGGGAATCCAATAAGAACATTACCCGTTTGTGTATTTTCAAAAGCTGCCATGTGATAATTAAGCCGATAGAAGAACAGTCTGTTTTCTAGACCGTCAGATTTGATGCTGGTTATTTTTTAGGTTGTGAACTTATGTTGTGGTACTACAAACAAAACGCTCAATATGATCGATAGAGTTGGCAATTTCATTAAAGAAACACATACTTCCAAAGTCCCATTAGCAGAAATAAGCAGGGTTTCGTAGTTGCATGGGGTCGCATCTTATATCCAACTTAGAATACTATTTTGTTTTACAAAAATATAGTTAGCGACTCAGCAGATATTGTCGTATTGTCTGCTCAGTTTAACACAGTTTTTTAATTGAGTTGCCGATACCATTTCCGGAAGATTTCGACTGAGAACATCAGCGGTGGTAAGAAAACTAAAAATATATCCGAGAACAATGTGTCAGAAATTGCTAGAAAACAATGATATTCCCTATCGAGATGGGATACCGAGGTTTCTGTGCAAACTAAATATCCACATTATTTAATAATCTTGGACTTACCTTATAAAACAAGAAGATAACATAAAAATGATCAAAAATAGAGCGCTATCTGCATCAGCAAAGATATAGCAATCGCACAGAGTGACGACAATCAAACAAAGCTTGATAGTACCGTGGGTTGATGCTGGTGCAATCTGGGCGACGGTAATAATGCTTCGATCTCGGCACTATGCATGAACTTAGTAACATCAACTGATAAAGGCTTTGTTTAAATTAATACTGATGTGCACACAGCAGCTATTGCATAATCAGTATATATGTATATATATATATATATATATATATATATACATATGTATATATGTATATATATATATGTATGTGTATATACATATGTATATATATATATATATGCATACATATATATATATATATATGCATACATACATATATATATATATATGTATATATATATATATATATATATATATATATATATATATATATGAATATTGTTACAAATGTAGGGAGATCTATCGAGATTAAGAGTAGGGAACTGCGAAATACATCGTTAGTATGTATAGATATGTTTATATATAGAGATGGGATTCATTTTCAGATATTTGTACATGACGAGATTCAAGAAACAATTCCAGCAGCCAGGTTGGACTTTGTGGGGTCATGTCTATTTTTAGCCAACACGACGAAGAAGAAGAAGAAGAAGAAGAAGAAGAAGAAGAAGAAAAAGAAGAAGAAGAAGAAGAATAAGAAGAAGAAGGAGAAAGGGAAGAAGAAGAAACAGGACGTTTAGACAGCGAGAATCTGCGAGATCTCGAACGATAGAAAACGAGAACTCAGAGGCGGGCGGCCATATGAGGACAACTACAGTCAGTCATTCTGAGTACATCTGCACTAGAGAGAGGAAGAAGTGGACGAAGAAAAGATGGGCGACTACAGTGTCGCAGGAAAGGCAGGGACCTTTTGAAAATGGAATTATAGCCGCCCTCGGCTCGGACGAGACGACCCGCTTAACTTAAGCATATCGCTAAGCGGAGGAAAAGAAACCAACCGGGAATTGTTTTTCCTGAGGAGAAATGTATTTGAAGATACAACACAGATAAAAACTACACGTGCAAAGAAATATGGCTATTACGACTTGCCTGAAATATCGACCCTAAAATGAACAATGCATCCACTTGTAAGTGATAACTTGAATATCTCTTCTCGGACATTCGTCCCCAGGGCTGTTTTATATATGTATACTTTTGTGTGGAAATGAATCCTGCTGCTATAGGGCTAAGATAGACAATAACCCCCTCTTAAGACTATACTTTTGTTTTCATGTTTTCTTTTGTTTTGTTTTTATAGATACACTCCCTTTTTTTAGTATACTGTTTTATTAAATAAATGAATACAAATTTCATCCTAATGTCTTTTGTCGTTCTTCGCATCTTCTGTTTTATTTCCTGACGGTATCTTATATTGGAGAAATCCCCATCCCATATCATTTAAAACGTTTTATTTGAACCCTGGGATATCACGAGCCACTCCGGACGACTTTTTAAAAAGTTTTTTTTAAAACTTTTTTATCATTGTACCGTATTGCCTTTTGGTGGTCCCGATCGGCGGCAATCGTGACAATATATACATATGTATATATATATATATATATATATATATATATATATATATACATATATACATACATATATATATACATGTATATATATATCTATATGTATATATATATATGTATATATATATATGTATATATATATATGTATATATATATATGTATATATGCATATATATATATATGTATATGTATATGTATATATATATGTATATATATATATGTATATATATGTATATATATATATGTATATATATGCATATATATATGTATATGTATATATATATATGCATGTATATATATGTATATGTATATATATATGTATATATATATATATAAATATATATATATATATATATGTGTGTGTGTAAACGCATGTATGTGGCTGCAGAGAAATATGTGCGTTGTACAAGATTATCATTTATGTTCCGTGTCAATATACATTTGGCAGCTTTAAATATTAATAATAATAGCTTACCTTTCACTCTGCAATTGATAGACGAGTTTGGTTAGAGAACTTATAAATTTACGATCCACACCATAATTTGGCCAACGTTTAACATATATATGATTATACTATCTTATTAGAAATCAGATTAGAATTATATTCCCTGGATAAATTATATCTGTTTCTGACATTTGCAAACCGTCCAATTGTGAAGTAATACATTCACTTGGCAGGCCACGGTCCCTATCTTCAGAAATGAATGCCTCTTGTCAATACGGAAGTCTTGTGTGCGATACGATACGGGGTAAAGAAATTCCCAAGAGAACTGAGAGTAATTAGAACTCCGGTTTTCCTCCTAGGTAATTATACACTAATAAACAATAAGCAATTATGTGGAAATATCCGATCGACATTGGTTTGAAATTTTATGTTGGCTATGAATGACGAGAACACCAAAGTTCTTCTCTTCTATGAGTTCCTCTGTAGATATTACCCAATGGCATTTGTTTTATGCGTAGTAAGCTTAAAACATAAAATTAATACAAGCATGAAAGATCAACCCTCATAGCTCTCCCTCTCAAAACTTTCAACGGGTTTTTGACATATTCTGTTGCATGTACTCTCCCTTCCCCTTTCCACTACTTCTGTCTGAATCAATAGATGATTTCATTTTTTCTATCTATCTACCTATCTATTTTTCGATTATTTATCTATCTACCTATCAATTTTCTATTTATTTATCTATTTATCTTTTTATCCTACCCTTTTTATTATATCTCCCTTTTAACTTCATTTTATTTTATTTCATTTTATATTTGGATTTTGTTCTTAACGGTCCCTACCACATGACTTCCCAAACTTTGAAATTTTAAATTTCATTTCTTCTTCTCTTTTTTTACCCCATTTCCTTCTTTCCAAATATGATCTACGGTTAAGATGTGATTCTAACTCTTCCTGATGAGATCTAAGTATATAATAACTGTTGTGCCGAATACTGTTCGTATATAAGATATTATAAAATGTACATGTACATGTATTTGTGTACGTACAGAGTTGCGGTTAGTGGCGGATCTTCAATAGTGTCTTACCCCCCCCTTCATGTAAATAGAATTGACGCTAAGAAACGTTAAATAAAATTATAAGTTATCTCAAATTATTACGTAATTAAATTACAATATGACTCAGCAATTTCAAATTACTATAAAATATAATGAAAAATAACTGAAAAGCCCCACCCCCTGATGAAAAATGCCCCATGGACTCCTAAGGGGTAGGGGTTATAGATTCAGGAATACTCTCATCATCTTAGTGTGTGAATTCTACATAATAATACACTTTTATATGTTATGTATATTCTCTAACCTTGTTTTAAAAACCTAAATTGTGTTTTAAACGTTAGTTATCGTTTTTTCTTAGCTATCCTCTAACAAATACATTTCATTAAAAAACATAAATTGTTTTATGAACTTGAGGTATTACGTCATTAAATTACAATATGACTCAGTAATTTCTACATTACTATAAAATATAATGAAAACTAACTGAAAAGTCCCCCCCCCCCTGATGAAATATGCCCCAATCGGCCACTCAGGGGTGGGTTTATAAATTCGGGAATACTCTCACTATCTTACTCTGAATTGTACATAAGAATACACTTTAATATGTTATGTATATTCTCTAACCTTGTTTTAAGAAAAAATAAATTGTGTCTTTAAACATGAGTTATCGTTCTTCCTTAGCTATCTTCTAACAAATAAATTTCATTAAAATCCATAAATTGTATTATTAACTTGAGGTATTACGTAATTAAATAACAATATGACCCAGCAATTTCACATTACTATAAAATATAATGAAAAATAACTGAAAAGCCCCCTCCTCTCGATGAAATATGCCGCAATGGACCCTTAATGCGTGGGTTTATAGATTCAGGAATACTCTCATCATCTTACTCTGTGAATTTTACATAAGAATACACTTTTATATGTTATGTAAAATTCATTGCCCAGACCCCTAAAATTTTCCACGACCCCTCCCCATCTCTCTAACACCACCCTACAAATTTACTTTTTTACTCTCCTCCAACCCTGAGAAATATTTAAAGTAAACAAAAACAACAAAAAAAAAGTGGGCCCCACCCCCTAAAAAGTTTGGCCTGACCCCTAACAACATCCCCGTCCCCTTATCTCTCCAGCTCCCCCAAAACTTTTTTTACTCTCCCCCAACCCTGAGAAATATTTTAAGTTAAAAAAAAAGAAAAAAATTAGGCCGACCCCTAAAAAGTTTGGCCCGACCCCTTAAATTTTCCCCCCCTCCTCCCCAATCTCTCTAACACCACCCGCCAACTTTTTATTTAATCTCCTCCAACCCTGAGAAATATTTTAAGTTAACAACAAAAAAAAAATTTGGCCCGACCCCCTTAAAAGTTTGGGCTGACCCCTAAAAACTTACCCGATTCTCCAATCTCTCCAGCCCTGCCCCAACTTTTTTTTACATTTCCCCAAGCTTGAGAAATATTTTATGTTAAAAAAAAAGAAAAAAATTGGCCCGACCCCTAAAAAGTTAGGCACGCCCCCTTAAATTTACCCCGACCCCTCTATCTCTCCAGCCCCCCCCCCAAAAAAAAAAACTTGTTTTTCACTCTCCCCTAACCCTGAGAAATATTTTAAGTTAAAAAAGAAGAAAAGACTGGGCCGACCCCTAAAATGTCTGGCTCAACCCCTAACATTTTTCCCGACCCCTCAATCTCTCCAGCCCCCTCAACTGATTTTCACTCTCCCCCCAACCCTGAGATATATTTTAAGTTCAAAGAAAAAAATGAAAAAATTTGGCCCGACCCCTTCAAAGTCTGGCTCGACTCCTAACATTTTTCCCGATCCCTCAATCTCTCCAGTCCCCCCCCCTTCAACTATTTTCACTCTCCCCAACCATGAGATATATTTTAAGTTCAAGAAAAACAAGAAACAAATTTGGCCCGACCCCTAAAGAGTTCGGGCCGACACAAAATTTTTCCCCGACCCCGCAATCTCTCCAGTTCCCCCCCCCTAACTTGTTTATCACTTTCCACAAACCCTGAAATATTTTAAGTTAAAAAAAAGGAAAAAATGTGGCCCGACCCCTTAAAAGTTCGGCCCGACCACCTAAAATTTTCCCCGACCCCTCAATCTCTCCAGCCCCCTCCCCCAACTTGTTTTTCACTCACCCCCAACCCTGAGAAATATTTTAAGTTAGAAAAAAAAAATTTTTTAGCCCGACCCCTAAAAAGTTCCGCCCAACCCCTAAAATTTTCCCCGACTACTCAATCTCTCCAGGCTCACCCAGAACTCGTTTTTAACTCTCCCCCAACGCTGAGAAATATTGTAAGTACAAACAAAACTGCTGTTGAAATATGATCCAAACCTATCACTGCAGTAGTTCTATCTAGGACATTGAGAATTGTTCTCCCGGACAACGCTGAATATT
>OY744523.1:63830797-63848297 GCA_963556195.1 Sepiola atlantica
ACAACTGTTTACAAAATACTGCACAGAATTAGATGCAGATTCGCAGAAAATGAGTTTACATGAGCCGATTGGGTATCAATATAAATTGTTCCTATCATATTTTTTCATTGATTGTATAATTATTCAGCTTCAAGCTTGTCACCTTATTAATATTTATTCATTACATACTTTATTATTTATCATTATTTTTAATTTTAATTTTTAATCTTAATTCAATAAATACATTTTTATTAGTGAACGTCGTTAAGATGTTACTAGAAACTGAGCGGTCATGGGGAGGCAACTCTTAAGTCAAACATCTTGTTAGAATTAATTTTAATTTTAAACTGAAATCAATTGTGAAATAAAAGGTAAATCTATAGTCATATGAGTTATTAAATCTAAAGAAAATCATGATATATACTATATTCTCTAATATAGAGTATTCAAACCACGCTTTTCCTTAAACATTGAACTTTTAATGTAATATAAAGATTTGAAAAAAATAACAAGAGGAGCGGACATGATTATACAAAGAGTAGTATTCACAGCCACAACGACAGATTAAAATAGTTAGGATAAAATAATTTACTAGTAATAACAACCGGAAGGGTAGAAATTAAAACTTGTATAAAATGTAATAGTATTTGCAACGAACGTTAACATATTTTTTAATTGTTTACCTTAATCTAGAAAGTTTATTTGTAAGGCAGTTTAAATAGTATACTAATAAACCACTCGATTAGATTTTTCTTAGAGCTTAATATATTCTTGGAACAATTCGTCACATCAGATGATTCATGATAAAAGCTTAGAACATTTTATGGTGGAATTGTTTAAATAAACACACACTGGTAAAAATTACAATTAACAATACATGTAATAGGAAAATTAGTCATTGTTTAAGATATGTAAACGTTCAGTAAAAACAGACAATTACCGTATAGATAACTTTGTCAAATATTCTGAATTCAAAAGTAAAACTCTATATGTTACGGTGAAAGTCGTCGTTACAATAAGAATAATATTTTGTTAGTTAGGGTCTTAATACCTCTTTGTTTCTGGAATGTGTGTTGGTTTCTATTCGACTCGTAAATTTACTGAACATTCGCTAGTTAAATAGTTGTAATTGTATGGGCGAAATACGTTTTTCTCCTTCGGGCAGAGAAAAAATATCTTGTGGTGACAACAACGGCAGAACGTTTTAACTTAACTTCGAGTTATTTTATTTCTTTTTACTATTTTTTCCTTAATTGATGAAGAATGTTTGTATCTCACGAGAGCTTGATATGCTCGAAAGTCTAACGCCTTTCTTTACACATAATATGAAACTAACGCAACATGTAATACCATATTTAATCAAGATATTCAATGAAATGTAATGTAATACGCTTACTATTTGACTAACTCATTCTTAAGCTTGAAATGACGTTTGTGTCGGCCTGTCGTGCTTAAGTTTTAAATAACATGTTTCGATGAATCCAACATACAATTTAAGAAGCCCTTTCTTAAAGTTCATCACGATAAGTTTTAAATAATGCTTTATAGCTACACCGGGATAAATTATGTTTTAAAGATATCCAGTCTTGTTAAGTAACTAACATATTCATATATTGTCACTTTATCAATACCCACCTTTTAACAATCTATAAACGACTTAAACTCCGTGCATCTTAATTGCTTCTCTTCAGGCTATTAAATACTTTAATAAAATAATGGTTATATAAAGGACAATAGTGAATTGAATAGAGAACAGGACTTCACAACACACAGAAATGACAAAATACAATTATGTCAGCTGTAATTTCTTTCAGAATAAAAAGAAAGACGTGATATAATATATATATATATATATATATATATATATATATATATAGAGAGAGAGAGAGAGAGAGAGAGAGAGAGAGAGAAAGGGAGAGAGAAAGAGAGAGAGAGAGATCTATATGTACATATCAGAAAAACTCTGAGGGTTTTGCTTGCTTATTCTTTGTTCTCCATGTTTATTAGATGACTTCATGAAATAACAATGCCACTCACGAATGAGGTTTCTCATAAAAACCGATTGGAGATTAAAGTACACATTAGATGACGTCAGAAAATGATGAAATTATCCATCAGAAAATAGGGTCGAAAATATAATTTTTCTGAACGATTGTGTGTTAAATATGCAGGTACTCTTATAGATAACGCACCATGTCTCTTTGACTTCGCGCCGTCAACGTTCGAGCAGGTTACGGAAGCGGCCGAGAGTTGACAAGGCGAAAACTACCAAACGCTAAATTGAAGATGGCAGCCGATTAAATACAACGAAGCAAATCAAACTAAAATACATATATAAAACTAAACAAGGAACAAACAACTGTTATTGATCAGATGTTTATTTGTGTTTGTTTGTTGGTCAAAAGAAACCAGTGTTAATGAAAGTTTTCTTTTAATAAAATATGTTTTGTGTGTACCGGAAGTTTCAAAAGATGATTTTGTTTAATTTGTTGAACAAATGTTGTTGTTTAATTTTTTTTCAATGTTTATTATCATAAATGAGTAGAATAAATATTCTTCATACGCGTTCATTCAAGCAGTGCTTTTTGTGATGACAATGGAGATATCATTTTACAGGGATTCCTCAACGCGTATAAATACAATGAGTAAACAAACCTATAACCATAAAAACATTTAACTAAATGTAAATTGTTGATATTTCTGCTAGACAACGTACCAAGTCACGCGTCAAATTTAACAAACACATGGTTGCAAGAACATGTTTTAAAGGGATTCGTAGGTTGACTAGCAACCCAATGGCTGGAATTAAAATAGAAGTTTCATTTTATGGATTTCCCTTCAGAAAAATATTTATTTATACATTCGACAATTTAACAGCAACTCTATATCTTTTTTTATAGTTGCAAGTAAACCACGCGTTTTGCAATTTGCCTGATATTTCAACATTACACATTACAGACCAACAGGCTCATTTCAACGCCTCAACTCGGGATGTATAGACTCATCTAAAAATAAGTGAAAGAAAACAGAAAAAAAAATATTGTGGGGAAACTACTGAAACCTCTTTTCATACAAAATTAACGATCTCGAGTAATATATTGACGACAATACTACTATATTGGAAAGTACGGCGGATTTACAGCTACAGCCGGTTCTTTCTCTGTATACATATAAGCGAGTTACGACATGCGTAATTACCTATTGCAATATTGCCCATAGCAATACATTATTTCCTATTCGTATGTTATCCGTTTAAGTTTTTATTAAATACCTTGTAACTGATTACACAAAAGTATATATATATATATATATATATATATATATATATATATATATATATATATATATATATATGGTAAGTCAATGAAAATTTATTAGACCTGCAAATGGAACCGAATCGATATCTTCAGTTATAATTTACATATATATATATACATATATATATATATATATATATATATATATATAATGCAAGATATTAAAGAAGGCTTGGCGAAGTTAGAAACCCATATTTACTAAGTAATATACTGAATTTCGACTTCAGTATGGTAAAAATATATGCTAAGTTATTTCAGGAAGGGCTTATTCACAGTCAGGTCATGGTTCACCCTTGATGGGCTTAGTGGATGGGCGGGAGGGTGAGTGTGTAAGCAGCATGATGCAAGACATGTTTTAAACAGCAAATGTGTGTGTTGAATCTATACATGATCGGGTATTGTTGGCTGTGAATTTGTGGGTTCTTTTAAAGTCGAGGACGAAGTGAAAATGAACTCTCAAAATTATTTGATTTCCTAGAGCAAACTCTCTTTGAATGGTTTGATAACCAACATTTAGCCAAAGATGAACTGTTAATATTAATGCTAGACGACGCATCAATACACTCGTTAAAGTTCACAAAAAACATGGTTACAAGAAAATAGATCTGAAAGGGGTGCGTACATGGAGTAGCGACCCAGGAGAACGGGTACAAATTTAATTAAGAATTCATGGATTGCCCTTCAGACAGTAATTTATTCCAACTGTAGAAAATTGAACAGCAAGTATTACAATATGTTTAATTAGCAGTTGCTACAATAGCAAATGTATCATCAGCTGCCGATAACAGATTGTTATATGTTATTGAAAAGAAAGACGCATCAGTGCAGTTAATGGTGCAACAATTTTCATGTATACTTATATTAATTTGCATTTTGTTGTTTGCTCAATCGAAATCGCTTTTATAGTTGTTGTATAATACTATAATTTAGTTATGTATATTCTTTTATACTTATATATTCTTACAAAAGAAAACAAAGAAGTAACATTTTTGGAACCAAACTTGTATTTTCTAAATAAGATATTGACAGTAAAAGATGGTTACTTTATTAATAACATAACTTTTATTAATTACAATAATCACAACACTATATGATTTTGCGTGTAAGTTAAACATCTTATATATAACATATACAAATAGTTGTAGAAGAATATATTATAACGAATGCTTTGTTGTGACTCGAGATTCGATTTGGCTAACAATTAATAGAGAAAAGCCACACGTTATGGAACAGGATCACATACAAGCCATCTTTCAACTTCTGATGATTATTTATTATTCATTAATTATTTATTTTTCCTGAATTGACTATATTTCTCATGGTGGTAAAAGTGGCTAAGGCTATTGTGTTATTTAGATTAAGTATTAGATTACAAGTTGAATGTGCGAGTTCGTAAATATCTCTCACTTGGGGATAGTTATCAGATCTTACTTATGAATGTTTCATATATTTTGTTTTGAATAAATTCAGTAAAATAACATTACAAGGTTCTTAAATGATGTTTTCTTACATCACTCAATAAGTCTCACCTGTAGATGGCGATACTTATACAGACCGCATATGGTCTGTGTAAAGTACTAATCTTCATATAACACGTGTTAGAGATTGAGCCGCATCAAAATATTAGTTTACAAATTAAAATGTTTTCATGTGATCTTTTGTTGAACATTTTAAAAACAATAGAAATATCTTGCTTTCTGATCGGAAAAATACTGTTCAAGCCAAGCAATTGCTTGACCAGTGTTATTTAAACTCTACTCAGTCGGAAACAATTGTTACGATGTTATAATTTGCCTTCATACGCAGTCGTATAGAACATTCAGTTCGGTTAAATGTGGTAGTTTTCCTGGAAATTATCGAAAAGTTTAAACAATCGTTTGGATTTGCATGAGAAAGCAAAGGCAATGAATATATTAGAAGACAGTGTATTCACCATTTTACATGAAAAGGTGTTAATGAAAAAGTCGCGTTTGACTCACAGTTTATCAAATACAACAATGCATCGACGAGTCAGATGGTTGTTTGTAATCGATGATACATGAATCGATCACTTCAACAAAGAGTAAAATCGGAAGTGACATGGATGGAGAGCAGAAGGTGAACGTCATCTGAAGCGATCAATAACGCAAATCTTATCAGGAAAGAGATTTGGATTCAATAAAAATGTAATATCAGAAACTGAGGCGTATTTTGAGACCAAAGATGTATCGTTCTTTAAAAAGGCATCGCTTGCTTGTGAAGTGATGGAATCAGTATATTACCCTAAATGCATACTATGTCGTGGAATGAAGAAACATTTTCCTAGAGTTGTTTATTATTAGGTAGGCCGTGACTTTTTTAGCGGTTCCTCACCCATTACATTACTGCTAGCATCTTAATAAGAAGCTTGTCCTTCGACAACTTGTGCAGTTATTCTGTCAGCCAGGATAGTGTCAACGCTGAACATTTCGTCCAAACGCGAACATTGAATAGAAAAAACTTTAGACGTGTATATGTATCTATATAAACACTTTCTTTTTCCGTGTACCTTATACATAAGGTTAATGTCTGCAGAATTCTCAAATTCATGTAATTAAAAAAAGCGTAGCATCGAGCCGTGAGATTAACAGGTAAATCTACTCAATGTTTGCTGTTGTGCGCATGTGCCAGTTAGAGACCACCGCACAATACTCGATGGATAACTGGCGTTTGCATCAATGATTATCCGATTCTGGTGGTATGCAGTGTTTCCTTTTGACTCTGCGTGTGTTGTGCTTATATACCATTTACCATATTCTGAAATATGATATAGTGTAGAAACAAGGGCCGTATACTGCTAAAAATGTTTACTTTTGGAGAAAATGAAAGCAAACACTGAGAACTTTGTGTTTCATTTATTTTTTCCTTACATATTAACCATTGCATCATTATTAGTTGTTTTAGATAGTCAGGCGACCAGAGATAAACGCCCCAAAATGTGGGAATACACCATTAAAGGTGGTGTTAGTAGCAGCGAAATCGGAAATTATGTATCTGTCGTTCGGGTCTGTTTCTGCCTTATTTTTCCCGACTCTCGACCGAGGTGGTTGTGTAAAGGCCCGATCCGTGCCAATAGGCGAGGGCAAGGGAGGCAGCAGTAGCACAGATGGTCGTAATGTGTTTCCCCAGTAATTTATTTCGTCCCTCTCTCCTGTGCATAAAACCACTAAATATCTGTGTATGTTTATTAAATAAATTGTCTAAAACAAACCCCGAAGTTCATGTTATCGATCAAGGCGAAAAGACAGGGTATACAAATCGACAGAGAATACATTTGACAAACGACCACTAAGTTTAACCGTTCAAAAAATATATTGTTGACACCGTCTATCGCCCACGACTTTTTGTATACTAATATCAAAACCAATCTTATTTTAAATAATTTACGTGACTAAAATAGGGTTTTACTATAATTTGTTAGTCAAAAAATGTTTGAAGAATAACAAAACATATTTCGAAATATTTTAGATGAGAGTTGATAATTTGTATCATTCGGATAACTATTCTCGAATTGGTTGCTAGTTGCACCGATGTAACGTCTGACTTTCTTAAAATTCATATTTTCAAACTTTTGAATCTTTATTTCGAACTCACGAGCTGATATAGAATTTAAAACTGAACCTTTTGTTAATCCATAAGGGTAGATTGTTCTAGTTCCGTCACACATGACCGGCTAGAAATGTAAATTCCTTATAATGGTACTCTTCACGCTTGTTTCCTATAGAAAAAATGAACTTACAACCTCTGGATAAAGGTGTGTATTAACGATCAGTTCTAAGAGTTAATCTTCTAATGGTTTATGGTTTAATTTTTATTACGAGCGATTCTAAGTAATAATAACATACTCATTTACTTATTAGCACTTCTATTTGGGTAAGGGCGTACAGAACAAGAACGCTCTACTTTATTGCATACAAGTTTTAGTTTCATAGTCCGACCAGTATCTTATGTTCGAGTTTTACGTTCTCGTCCAGAAATTCGAAAATATATTTTACCTGAAGAAGGTCGGGGTTTTATCGGCCGAGACCTTTTTAAAATGCAAAGCAAGATGACAATAATAGTCTGAATAATCCAAATAATACAAAAATAAATTACTCATTTTAAAAAAATATATTTGTTTTAGTAAGTAACAAGTAAAATCAGTAAATTTGTAGATTGACATCTTCAGCTACCCCCCCACCCCCTGCGTTAGAAAATTATTTTTTCTTTGTATGCGATTACGTGTGAACATTGTAAAAGGTCTTCGCGGAAAGAAGAAAAACACCAAGTTACTTAGGAATTTAAAGTGGATTATCAGATTCGAATATAAATTAAACGTAAAATTGTCCGCTATTTTTGGACCAGTCTAACGTTTTCGGACAATTACCACAATTTTTCTATCACTAACCCTAGGTTCCTGTAGCAACACAGAAATTGCTTACTATGTTGAAAAATGCCCGGAAATAAAGAATCATTAAATTTATATTTGAAACTGAACCCCCTCAACCAAATGTTAAGGTACTTATTTTGTTTTCTAGCTATGTTAGACTATTTTATGGTGTTCACACGTAATCGCTTATAGAAAGTATACATTCGGGAGGCGGAGGGTGTTAACTGAAAATAATACAGTAACAATCGAATGTTCAAGCAAATGTCTTCAAAAACAAATAACTTTGTTGTTTGATTTGAAAACAAAAATGTAAAACAGATCAAAGGAAATAAATTGAAATGTTTCATCTGTTTGTATGTTTTACGTCGTCTTATATTCAGAGTAGAATGAAACTAGCTACCAGAATAGAAGCTGAAACTCGCTATGAAGCGAGATGACAACTGAAGATATTGTTGTTTGGAATAAACAGCTAATCTAGTGGGCGTATATATATATATATATATATATATATATATATTTCCTCGGTTGTTTTTTTTTCTGGTGGAATACTCCATTTAAGTTTCCAGATCATGTAAAAATCCTCAGGAGAGCATACGCACAGGTTTCATGGCCTTTCTATCGACCGCTCCTCTGCGTATCGCCCCCCCCCGCTCACTGATGTGAGACCTACTTATCTGAATCGCATTTCACTCTTACTGACTTTTCAACGGCTGAGCGTCTCAAGTGTCGTCTGCTTTTTTTTGTGTTTAACGGCTGAACGTCTTAAAGCTTTGTTGTATGAAAACGTTCGCTTATATCTAAGAGATTTGTTTTTAAATAAATAAATTAATTACAATAAATAAAATAAAGTAAATAGCTAAATGAATAAAAAAATAAATATAAAATAAATACCTTAATAAAAAGAAATCTTTTATTATCCAAATGGTTCAAGTGGGATCATTCATGGATAATCTTAGTAAATTAATAAAAAAAGGTTTTTCCTCTCACAGATAATAGTATGTGGCCATTGTCTATTACATCACCATGTGATTTTTTTTTTCGCACAGAACCACCTTATTTCTTGAGTTTTCCATCTCCTATGTTTTTCTTGACTGGTGGTTTAGTAGATTTCACTTTTTCACCATACAATGCCGTACAAATCATGTATATCACATAACCACATTTTCCAACCGTCTTATATTTCGAGTAGAATGAAATGTGTTTTTTTACCTTGTTTGATATTCCGAGTATAATTTCTTTTTAAAAAAGTTGACAACATTGTTATATATAAATTATGTATGATGTTTGTATATGTTTGTTTTCATCTTACACACTACTAACCCAATGGGTCACACATTTCTGAAGCCGAACCTTCATTAATCTTAGTCACGGGCCGTTACTGCTAATGTATATACCAACAGGGCTACCCGCCGTTGCCCGGGCTATAAACAAAGTAGAAGTTAGCGTGTGTAACATCTTGATATTAAGACCTAGATCCCTCTCCCACTTTCTAGCCGCCTCTTTTTCTTCCCCTCTTCCTTTTTTTTTCGTTTCTCTGTACCACTCTCTCTTTCTCTTTCGCTCAACGCATCCTCTCTTCTGTTTTATGTGTTGAAAAAATGTAATTCATTCATCGGAGCTATATATTTGGAATATAAGACTGTAATCGTACATTTATTACTCCTGGACAATGCTAAGTAAAATAAAACACACTATAATACTTGATGTCAGGTAAATGCATTCCCCCAACTCGCTTTCACAATTATATTAAGAGAAACGATGTTGATAATTTATACGTCTAAAGGTATTCGAATATGATAATGACATTTACATTTATTGCTCCCGGACAACTACAAGTAGAACAACAGATTATGTTACGCCACTTTGCTTACAAAATATAATGCGGTAACGTATATAATGACTATTTCATTGCTCCCAGACAACGCTGTATAGAAGTTTCTGATATCCGTTCCCTTCAGAAAATGTGTGACGTATAATTGAGCAACACTTGCTTTACTACATAATATTGTTTAAAAAAGGGTGGCTGTGATTGAGCAACTTTTGCTTCACTACACACTCTTGTTTAGAAATGGCGCGGCTAATGATTAAGCAACACTGGCTTCACTCCACACTCTTATGCAAAAAATGTGCGGCTTCTTATTGAGCAACACATGATTTCCTACATATACTTATCTAGAAAAGGTGCAGTAATAAGTGGGCAATACTTGCTTCACTACACATTCTTGTTTAGAAATGGTGTGGCTGCTTAATTAGCAACACTAGCTGTACTACACATCTATGTTCAAGAAAATGTGCGTTTGTGATTGTGCTAGACTTGTCTCGGTACACAATCTCGTTTAGAATATTTGCAGCTGTTTATTGAGAAACCCTTGCTTTCCTACACATTCTTTTTTAGAAGAAGTGCGTATGTTTATTGGGCAACCCTTGCTTTACAACACACTCTTGTTCAGAAAAGAGATGGTTGATGATTGAGCAACACTTGCATCACTACACATTCTTTGTTCAGAAAAGGTAAGGCTGCTTATTGAGAAACGTTTGCTTTACTACACATTCTTTTTCTAGAAAAGGTATGGCTGTTGATTGAGCTTGCTATGCTTCACACTCTTGTTCAAAAAAGTTGCAGCTGTGATTAAGCAACCTATGCTGCACTACAGATTCTTATTCAGAAAATATGCGGTTGTGATTGAGCAACAGTTGCTTTCCTAAACACTTTTGTTTTGAACAGGTCCGGCTACTGATTAAGAAACATTTGCTTTACGACATATATTTATTTAAAAAAGCAGCAGTCGATTGAGCTACACTTGCTTCAGTACACTTTCTTATTCACAGAAGGTGCCGCTGTCATTGAGCAACCCAATATCTACTACACACTGTTGTTAGATATATTGCGGCTTCTGATTGTGAAACTTTTGGTTCACTAAAAACTATTGTTCAGAAAAAGTGAGGCTGATGATTGATACACCCTTGCTATAATACCAACTTCCGTTCAGAAAGTGTTCAGCAGTTTATTGAGCAACACTTGCTTCATTACACCTTCTTATTCAGAAAAGGTGCGACAGGTGATTGAGAAATAGTTACTTCACTACAAGTTTTTATTAAGAAAAGCTAGCGCTGTTTATTGAGGTACCTTAGCTTGACTACAAATTCTTGTTCAGAAAAAGCGTGACTGTTGATTAAGAAACCTTTGCTTCACTAAACATTATTGTTTACTAAAAGTGCGGATGTGATTGGGAAATCGTTGCTCCATAACGCATTCTGATCTAGAGAAGGTGCGGCTGATATTGAGCAACGTTTGCTTCATCACATACTCTAGTTTAGAAATACTGCGGCTGTGATTGTGCAACCCTTACTTCACTACACGCTCTTGTTTAGAAAAAGTGCAGCTTCTGATTGAGTAATACATGGTTCACTACATATTCTGATTCAGAAAAGGTGCGGCTAGTGATTGAGCAACACTTATTTTACTACACACTCTTGTTTGCAAATGGTGTAGCTGCTTATTTAGCAACCCTTACTTCACTATACATTCTAATTCTGAAGAATTGAGGCTGCGGATTCAGCCACAATTGCTTCACTACACATTCTTGTTCAGAATCGGTGCGGCTGTGGATTAAGGACATCTTGCTACACTACACATCTATGTCTAAGAAAATGGGTGTCTACTAATTCAGCAACACTTGCCTCAGTACACATTCTCTTTCAGAATATGTGCGGCTTTTTATTGAGCAACCCTTGCTTTACTACGCATTTGTTTAGAAAAGGTGCGGCTGATATTGAGTAATCCTTTCTTAACTACCCTCACTTGTTTAGAAAAGGTGCAGCTGTAGATTGAGCAACACTTTCTTGGCTATACGCTTTTTTTTAGAAGAGGTGCGGCCGAGGATTGAGAAATACTTGCTTCACTACACATATTAATTCAAGAAAAAGTGCAGCTGCTTATTTTGCAACACTTGTTTCAGCACCCGTTTTTTATTCAAAGGTTCCGCTGTAATGGAGCAACTTTGGCTTCCCTTACACACACCTGTTTAGAAATAGTGCGGCTGCTAATTGAACAACTATTGCTTTACTACACACCATTGTTTAGAAAAGGTGCGGCTTTTAATTGGTCAACCCTTGCTACATCACACACTCTTAATTAAGAAGAGGTGCGGTTGTGATTGAGCAACATTTGTTTCACTGCACACTCTTGTTTAGAAATGGTACGGGTGTTAATTGAGCTACCGTAGCGTCACTGCACACTTTTGTTTATAAAAGTGTAGCTTATTATTAAACAGCATTTGCTTCACTACACACTATTGTTTCGAAATGGTGCTGCTTATGATTGAGCAACATTTGTTTCATGACACAATATTATTCAGAAAAGTTGTGGCTATGATTGAGCAACACATGCTTCAATAACACTCTTGTTTAGAAATGCTACGACTGTTGATTGAGCAATCCTTATTCACTACATTCACTTGTTTAGAAACGTTGCGCCTCTTTATTGAGCAGCCCTTGCTATAGGGGCGCTTTACTGCACAAACCACCTAAATACGTATTCCATAGGGAGGCTAAACTGCACAAGCCCCGAAAATCATTTCCCATATATGTGTTATACTGCACAAGCCCCTGAAAAGCATTTTCCTTAGCAGTGCTATACTTCACAAATCCTAAAAAAAGCGTTTTCTAGAGGGGGCTTATGCTGCACAAGCCCCTGAAAAGTGTTTGGTATAGGGAGGCTAAACTGCAAAAGCACTTGCAAAGCGTTTTCCATAGGGAGGCTAAAGTGCACAAACCCCCGAAAAGTGGTTCCACCAAGCGGGCTATACAGCCTAAGCCCCTGAATAGCGGTTTCCATAAGGATGGTGTACTGCCCAAGCCCCCATGAAAGTGTTTCCATAAAAGTGCTATACTGCACAAGTCACCGAAAACTGTTTTCCATAAGAGTGCTATACTGCACAAGCCTCCGAAAACTGTTTTCCATAGGGGTGTCATACTAGATAAGCTATATAAAGTATTTTCCATAACGGTGCTATACTGCCCAAGCCATCGAAAGGCCTTTTTCTCATAGGGCTGCTAAACTGCACAAACCCTCTAAAAACGTATTTCATAGGGGTGTATACTGCAAACGCCCTGAACTGTGTATTACATAAAGGCGCTATACTGCACAAGCATCAAATAAGCGTTTTCAATAGCTATACTGCACATCACTCGAAAGATCTTTCCATAGGGGCTACACTGCACAAGAATTTTCCATAAGAGCGCTATACTCGCAAGCCTCCGAAAAAAGTTTTCAAGAGGAAGGCTAAACTGCACTAGCACGGAAATCATTTTCCATAAGGGCGTTATACTGCACAAGCTCCAGAAAAGCGTTTTCCCAATTGGGCTAAACTGCACAAGCCCTGGAAGAGCGTTTTCCTTAAGGAGCCTAATGGCTCTACGAGTATTGGTACTATATTTACTTTCTTCATACTGCAAATCCCTTCCAATGCTCTGGCAAGTTCCGTGTATTTGCTTAGTTTTTCTGTCTCCTTGGTCTTCACTCTGTGGACTGCAAAATCTACGATTTTGCAGGATTTTTCTTTCCTGTTGACTATTATGACCCCGGTCTCCTTGATTGTATGAGATTATCAATGTGTACCTCCATATCCCAGATGATTTTGTGTTTTTCGTTTCCGACTACTGTCTCTGATTTATGTTTGTACCATTAATCCGAGTGTTCGAAATGCATTTGTTGTTATATCTCCCACTGAACTGCTTTTCCACAGTTTAGGTGTCCGTTGCTTAGCCATGCCCAACTATTTTGATGCGTCTTTTCTCTTGTCATTCTTATAAAACGCCCATGTAGTTGTTTTTCCTCCCACTTTTCTTTTCTTGTATGTTTGTGTCCAGTTTCGGTTCTTCCTGAGTTGTTCGTTGGGACGGTGTCTCTTGCTGCAATGATCAGCCCTCTGTCTTTTAGTTTATGTATTTCTCCGGCTCATTTTAGTGGTGTCCACACATTCTTCTATACTTGCCAGCCCTCTTCCCCCTTCGTTTCTCTTCACGTAGAGTCTGTCTGTATCGTCTTTTTAATGCAGTGCGTTAGGCAGGGTCATTGATTTTCTAGTTATCTGGTCAAGGTGGGTGGGTTCTTTGTTTGTCCAGCTAAGGAATGGTCCAGAGTATATTATCAGTGATACTGCCAAGGGATTTATTCCTTTTATTAGGTTTCTGCTATATAATTTTGTTTTCAAGAGCTTTCTTCTACTTCTCAGATATTCTTTTCAAAGTTTCTCTTTGATTTCTGTTTATTTGATTGTGTCTGCTTCCAAAACTCCTAAATATGTTATCCAATCCGGTTTTCCTAGCGCCCTTATATGCTCTTGTTTCGGTAGTTCCATGCCCTCAGTCGTCTCCAGCTTCATTTTTTAATCTCTAGCAGCGCACAATTTTCCATTACGAATTTCATTTGAATATCCTTGCTTAAGATTCTGGTGGTATTTATCAGCTTTTCCAGTGTCTTTTTGCTTTTTGCAAATAGCTTGAGGTCGTCCATGTACATATGAGATAGTTTAATTTATATTCTCTCCCTTTGAACTTTTATTCAGCATCACATTTCGTGAGTGTGTAGTGTAGTGGTATCATAGCTATGAAAAACACTTGTGGTGATAGGGGATCCCTGTCAAAATGCATATGTGTATTTTGCTCTCCGTCAAGTGTTGTACTCCAGCTGTGAGTTCTAATCTCTATGTTCCCATTGCTTTCTTGATAAGATTAATAATCCTGTCAGGTATATTGTATATTATTAAGTAGTCAACTACTCGAGGAGTAGCCCACGGCTGTTAAGGGAATCGTAAATTTGCTCTCTCGGTTGTGCCGTTAGGAATTTCCACATTGTTGGTAAACAGGTTATTGGTCTGTTATTACTATTGGTCTGTTATTATTATTATTATTATTATTATTATTATTATTATTATTATTATTATTATTATTATTATTATTATTATTATTATTATCATAATCATCATAATTATTATTATTATTTGTATTATTCTAATTATTTTCATTATCATCATCATCATCATTATTATTATTATTATTATTATTATTATTATTATTATTATTATTATTAATAATAATGTTATCATTAGGAAGAGGAGTCCTCAGACTTGCCAATGGTATTTCCCTGGTTAAGAAAGTGCTGTTCTCTGAAAAATAAATGACGACAATACACCACCAACTTCTAGTACTATCCGTGTCTGTCCATTACCAAAGGATTTTATTTAAACTCTCGCAACAGCGGTTTACTACTTGGTTATCGCTGATAATAGCAAGTCGTCATTAGAATTTGAGTGATAATACACCTGAGTATTCCAGTACTCTCCGTAAACTTCAAGTCGTGATCGTGATCGTTGAATTCAAAGTGTTAATTTTAGTGCAATATAACACAATAAAGGACAGGTTACCACTACGTTTAAGTCCCCTCATAAATATTACCATGAATATAAAACGAAACTAAACCTTATGTCTTGACTTATTATTCCAATTTTGATTAAAATCCAATGGACGATTTTAATTCTAGAAAATGTATAGAATTGAATACTTAAGTGGTATTGAGAAATTGAGTTTCAGCAAATAATATTGGTTAATTGCTATCTAATAACTATGAAATGATTGTTTAATTAAAAATTAATAGAATTTATCATATGGAGTTATCGCAGAGGTGATTACATAAGAGCAACATACATGAGTGAAAAATACATTAATGTAAAAAGCATTATTTAGAACGAACCAGGCATGTTAATTATATTTTATATAACCATATATATATATATATATATATATATATATATATATATATATATATATAGATAGATATATATATATATATATATATATATGTATGTATGTATATATATATATATATATATATGCATATATATATATATATATGCATATATATATATGCATATATATATATATTCATATATATATATATATATATAAATATATGCATATATATATATATGCATGTATATATACATATATATGCATATATATATATATGCATATATATATGCATATATATATATGCATATATATATATATATATATATATATATATATATATATATATATATATATATATATATATATATATATGCATATATATATATGCATATATACAGGGTGGGCCAAAATAAGGGTCCTATTTTTAAATTTGAATAACTTGAATTTGAATAACTTCCACAAAATAAAAGTTAAACTCACCAAACTTTATGTGTGTGTAGACTGACCCTTCAGAGATTTTTTGAAATAAACAAAACAAATTTTAGCCGAAAAACACTTCTTAAAACTTACAAAAACTAAAGTATTGTTTTTTACACTGTTTTGAGTTTTTTAAGCAAAAATAATGTTTTCTAAATGAGGGTACGTTCCTTAAGGCTAATACGGCTCATGCTTGCTTCGGAAGGGGTCCTTTACTTATTCTAAAAAAAAAAAAAATCAATAAATGAAAAAGTTATGAATTTTAAAAAAATAAGACCCTTATTTTTGCTCACCCTATATATATATGCATATATATATATATATATATGTATATGCACACACACATATATATATATATATGTATATGCACACACACATATATATATATATATATGCATACACATATATATATATATTCATATTTATATATATATTCATATATATATATATATATATATATATATATATATGCATATATGTATGCATATATATATATATGCATATATATACATATATATATATGTGTATGCATATATACATATCTATATATGTATGCATATATACGTATATATATATGTATGCATATATATGTATATTCAGTAGAAAATGGTAGTTTGGTTGAAGCATTGCTGGGTATAGTAGTAGTAAGTTTTTGAAAGGATGTGGGCAATGCCGATTCCGGGTAAGATGCAAGTTGTAAGGAACAAATGGGCAATTTTGTTTTGTAGGATTCTCTGCACAGTCGGAGAAATTTTTCTTCTGGTTTAATTATTTTTGACAAAGGGAAGTCTCTTTTCCCGAAATATTTAATTGTGAGTTTTAATCACCTGGACATCACACGAACAGCTAAAAACACTCTTGCTGTTATGTTAGATTTTAGTAAAAAAGAAAAAAATTAGTAGTAAGTTATATTTCGTATTCAATTCATTGTTATTTTTTTGTTCCTTACAACTTGCATCTTATCCGGAATATGCATTGCCCACATCCTTTCAAAAACTTACTACTATATATATATATATATATATATATATATATATATATATATATATATATATATATATATATATATATATATTTATATATAGTCTCAGAAGTATCTCAACCATTAAAACTATATAAAGAAAAAAATAGACCTGAAGTCACAAGTCATTCAGTGGAAAATCACTCATGTAATCTAAATGTTTACAGTTATTATATTAGTTTGCTTTTAACATTATTTAAGGGATCATCAGTTGTTTACCATGAAAACCTGTTTCGGAAATTAAAATATATATATATATATATATATATATATATGCATATATATATATATATATATATATATATATATATATATATATATACATATATATATATATGACGAAACCTTTCGGAATAATATAAAGTGTGATACAAAATAAAATATTGCAAACAATTTTGTTATATACGATCGTACGCCAAATATTCGGTGTGTTTGAATTCTTGAAACCAGTGTGGTAACTGTATTTATATAAACTGTATAGATATATGAATATATATATGTATATATATATATGTTTGTGTATATATATATATGTATATACATATATATATGTATATGTGTATATAT
>OY744523.1:63850797-64015797 GCA_963556195.1 Sepiola atlantica
ATATATATATACATATATATATATATACACATATATATACATACACATATATATACACATATACATATACACATATATATACATATATACTTATATATACATATATATATATACACACATATATACACATATATACACACACATATATATATATATATATATATATATATATATATATATATATATATATATATATATATTATATATATTCTTGCCCGAAATTAGCCGGAGAAATTTACGTAACTTTTTATTAATTAGCATAGTTCGTCTCGATGTTTGTGTTGGCATTACTTTGCGAGAGTACTTTCTAGAATCGTGGCATCATGTAAAGGTAGCTAGCAGGTTTTAAGTTGTACTATGTTTCCGACAGGATTCGAACGTAGTACCACACGTTGTCAGTCCACTTCGGTCTACAGCTTCAACACCGCCACTTAAAAACTATCTACTCAAAGCCAGAGGAATGCACAAATATTGAACTCGTCCGAGATATGTACACATTTTTAAAATAAAAATTCTTTTAAGCAGGTATACACAGAACTACCCGCTCTTTTTTAGCGCTGACTCTATAACGTAAGCACTAGAAACATATATTAAATATTTAAAAGAACACTATTTGAAGCGTTCTTACCTCAACATGTTTAATAACAGTTTGTTACCCGTCGGCCTCGACTATACGGAGTTCTGGGGTGCGAAAATCGACAGTAATTCCCCAAGAGACCTCAAAGAACTATTTGCTATCCATATTGTCATGGCTTGTATCGACACTAACGAGAAACGACCCCAGAAGAACACCAACTATCTCAAAGCAGGTTTATACTTAGAGAAAGAGAATGAACGATATCAAATTTGTCACTTAACTGAAGACTGGCTACAGCAACCGGTTGACCTGGTCTTCGAAGACACTTTTGGCATACGTCTGCATGTGGTCGGAAACGCTCCGATATACGTATACGGTTATCGCATGAGAGAAGAACGCTCATTTAAGGACACCGATAAAGGATTATTGTCTCCTCTGTCGGCGGACCTCGATGGCAGCGGTGTAGGAAAGTACAGTCATATAATTGATACAACGTGTTATACGATATCTGATGGAGATAGCAATGGTTCTGGTCGTAACTCGAAATCGCAGAGCCCTTCTTCGGAATCCTCAGCGTCAAACGTTGATTACGACTACACGTCCGAATCCACTGCCAGATCGGAATCGCTTGGGTCTTCAACGCCGGATGAACATTCTACAAAGATAAAAGGATCTCTGAAAAAAAAGAAAATAGCGAAGACTAAGATTTTGTTTTGAATGTACATGAAGTGATCGATATAATACCGTCGTTACCTATGAAATCGGCTTTTTCCTCAAAGTTATCGGCTCGATTGTCATTTATACACGACTAACTTTATGGGAAATTATTAACCCGTACGCACTGCAACTTGGATAAAAGAAAAATCGTACGCAACTTATTAAACAATGGTCGGTTAAATACTAAAAAAGCGCAAAACTTCCGAAGTCCCTAAAAAATTGTTTACAATAGGTATTCTAATGCGATATCAGAAAGGGTTGATATGCCGTAGATATTCACCCTTAATAAATCTATGAATGTTTAAAAGTTATTTCATTTTTCCAAACCATTTAGATAAAATTTGACTTTAATGCTCAGTTAGAATGTCCGCTGTCAACGCAGTATAGACATTCGATAATTAAAAATAGTATTTGAAGAAAAATCAAGGCAAGTATGCAGTATTGGTACCTAAAATAACCCATTTTGCAATTAAAAATAAGATGTGCTTTTCGTGTTGTTAGCCCGAACTTAGGGTCAGTGTGTTAATGAAGTGCATTTTACTTTCTTTTAGCTGAAGAAAACAACCCTACTTGACATAAACGCAAAGTCTGAGACGGAAATACGAGGGACAAAATAAGGTACTTTTATAGCTGGGACTCCTTACCTGCCCGAATATTTCCGATTGCAATGTACGAAACAGACCGTAAATAGCCAAACCGCTGACGAACAGTTTATTAGTACTGACATTAAATTACTTTTTTTTTTTTTTTTACTTAAGGTTACAGTTAATGAATCCCCGCCATTGTTAAAAATAGGTTTAATAATTTTCTTATTCGTAAGTGTATTAACATTTTCTTTAGTTTTGAGGGGCTACTGTATTTAATTTAATTATTTTTTGAACCTCACCAAAAAAGTGCATTTCTGTTTACATTCGTTGCAATTTATTCTTTTTTTTTTTTAAATACGATTTTAAGGAAAATGAAATCTGCCACCGGTTAACTTTATTTTGGTCTTGCAGTATCATCCACCTTTTTACATTTTCCGTTTTCAAATTGTAAACTTCTTAGGCTACTTCGGGTTTGTTCTGTAAATCGCAACCATAAATTTTCCGCCTGATATGTATCCTAAACTGAATTTAGCAATTTAAACCAAATGCTAAAAGTACCGAACGATTGTCAAAAGATACTTACACACATTCCCTCTAACAAATCTATACATAGTTTAAAGGTATATATATATATTAGAAACCTTTATATGGCATAGATAACAAATTCACTACGAAATGTGTTATGCTTCAAATTTATCGGATCTATTGTCATGTATGTCCACATAGCTTAGGAATATATTAACTGGCACCTACTTTAATACAATAGATAATCGTACACGACTTATTACAACAAAATGTATAAATAAACAGTGTACGTGTGTAGTAATCAACGAAAAAGAGGTTCGAGGGAACAAATATACAACATATTAAACGACAGTAAATGTAATATTCTATCGACCTGCATTATTTTAAACGTTTGAAACTAAGTTGTATTTCAATTTTTTAATTTTTTTTTACTTTCACCTAACCGATTTTGTTCAAATATGGCGGTCCATTCTTTCTGAAGTAGTCGCTAATTTCAGGCTTAGCAGATAAAAATAGCTTACCCATATCCCGATTGGAACCCATCCCGGACTCAGGGTTAGAATAATAAGCGTTTTTTTTTCATCAAGCCTGAAATTATCGACCACAGGCTTTGACGAGATCGGTTACGTGAAAGTAAAGAAACACATTTTTAAGTAAGTTTAGTTTCAAAAGTTTAAGACTATTAAAATATTAAAACTGGTTGATAGAAAATGTAATATGCTATCGTTTCGTGAAAGTAATTTGTTTATTTATTAGTCACAAATCGATACAAAAAAGAATTTTGTTATCTTTTGAAATATTTAAATTTTTCTTTAGCAATCGCGTATGTTTTTAAATTGTCTGTTTTAATACTTGAATGTAAATGGATTCATCTTGATAAATTATTATTTTCATTATTGAATATAACCCGTTGTTTTTTACATAGACTTATAAAAAAACATAAATATCTTAAGTCTCTGCGTGCAATTCTTTAATTGTTTTTTGTCATTTTTTAAAATATTTTGTCCCCTGAAAATTAATAAAATTCAGAAGAAACACCCAACCCTGTCCTTTACTCCAGCATTAAATGTAAGTTCGGGGTTGCAATAAAAAACATCTAAATAGTATTACCAGTTCCGTGTGACGACAGCCTTAGGGTTAATGTTTTAAATTAAAGAAATGTGTGTTTTATTTTAATGAAATAAATTTAATACATAGGTAAAATATTTAAAAAAATGCCCGCCCGCACAGACCCGTGGACCTCAATAATAGTTTTACGAAAAACACTCGCATTTTAATAAAGTGTAATGTTTGTTTGCCTCTGCTCTCCCTCACACACGCATTTAGTCTGTATGTGGATGACTATATAAAGCTGCCCCCCACCGGGTAGAGCTTATGTTTGTAATGGTATCGACAACTGCCATTAGCGTAAAAAAAAGGCAATGCTCATTAGGTAAAAACTAATTCGAGCTCCGGCAATTGCAATTTTTACATTGAGATACAACTTACATTACAGTAGGGGTTAACAACGCCGACTGTCAGCTCGACGGTTGCGTTTCGATCCCGGAGTTAGGCACTAACTGGTCTAGCCGCACTGATGAGCTGTTAAACAGCGAAACAGTGTGTATGTGGATGACTATATATATATATATATATATATATATATATATTATTTGTTTGTGATTATTAGATTGTATTTCCTTTTCCATAAGATTTTGAAATGCTCTAATGTCAAAGTATCGTTTTCTAGATTTTAAGATATGCCATTTTAATTAAATACACAATATTTTTCCGCGGTTAATAAAAAATAAATAAATAAAAAATAAATTATTTACAAAAACTGCGGATATAAGATAGATTATTTTATTTTCTGCGGGTCGGATTTCTTTTTTTTTTTTTTTTGTCAAATGTTTAGTTTTTACACCGGTGTAATGTCCTGATTTCACATGTTAAATGAATAAAGAAAAAAAGTTTTTATCACTGGACAATCCTTTGGCATTCATTTGAATAAACTGTTTGAAAAAGAAAATGTGTACGAGTTAATGTTTGTCAATGTGCGTAATCATAACTAATGAAATATAGGAGCGCCGGCAAATACCCCACATGCAACGCTCTCAATGATATCGCTAGACTCGCTTTCCGTCGATCCTCAACAGAAGCGATGGCAAACAGCCCCATGACATTGTTTCACGTTACAAAGGCAAGTCACTTATATGGAATGCGACTTGTGCCGACACTTTTGCCCACGTGTCAGTAACAGAATTCGACATAAACCATTGACATGCGGCAGCGTCGGCAGGATACCGCAAGCAATCAAAATGTGCCAGTTTTCAAGAAAGATTCGTGTTCCAACCAATCGCCGTGGAGCGGTAAGCCCCGCCACGCGCGACTTTCTGAAAAGCCTTGGTCTGTAAATGACACGCCAAACTGGGACCATCGTGAATTGACTTAGCTTTACGAGCGCATCCCCTTCGCAACTATTCGTAGAAACGTGTTGAGCGATCCAAGCCAGCAGGATATCCGATGAAAGTTCTTGATATTTGCATGTTAGTTTTAAGAATGTTATTTATTAGATAAATGTATTAGTTGTCGTATTTAAAATTAAAATGAACTAAATTGAGAAAGAAAATATTTCTACTTCCGGTATAATGCTTACTAGACGTACTCGTGACCCGTTCTATAATGGCATCATGGATAATATAGATGTATAGAATCCTATTATATACGTGTTTATGGTGTGTAGTAACACACTGTAAATGAGTCACTATTTTCTAAATGCTAAAACATTAACAGCTATCATAGTGTTTTAATATTCAGAGAAAAAAGCTGAGTGAAATACATAGATATTTAAGTGAGAGATGGGTGACGTATTCAATTAATTATAAATGACGGCTGTTTAGAGGAATTAAAATGTAATTATTTAAAACATAACTCAATCTCAGAAGAAAACATATTTGAACATGTAGTTTGTGTCATTAAAATGTATATGAAAAACAAAAACAAATAGTAAACTGTTACCAAATACAACAAAAGTTACTTTTCTACTTACCTGCCTGATCTGTTTTTTTTTAAAGTATTTTAAAACACTTTTCTTTACATTTGTGCTGGTTGCCTTCTGAATCTTGTATTTATTTACCTCATCTCAAGGAGGTTAGGCACAAGGCCAGTGTTATCTTACTCCTACAAGTAGTTATTTATCTACCTCCCACAAGGTAAGATGTGACACAATGTCGGGAAAGTGGGATTAGATAAGCTGGCGCTCGAGAGATGAGCACCCTGGCCATTTAAAAATTGCCTGAGCAGCCCCGTTGGCATTGTCCGGTAGGGGCGCCTCAGAGAGCAAGCAATAAACTTACTCCTCCCCAAATAGGGGAGGCAAAGCCTGAGAGGGGGAGCTCCTAGAACTGCACAGGACAGACCCATAGAACGACGTAAATCAAGCCCCGAAGGCCAAGACGATACCGGTCTATAGGGTGTAGTATCCATCGGAACAGATACTACACTTTGATCTTGGCCAAAAAGCCAAGAACTGAATCTTGTAAACACGACTTATTCTAAGAAGGCGCAAGATTTTACTCGAAGTGAAACTCTGATGCTGTAGAATTAAAAAAAAAAAAAAAAGGTAAACATAAACACAGCTAATTAAAATATACAGTTGAAAATAAAAATGTCGATCGATTTGTGATAGTTATTAGTTGTATTTTTCTGTAATTTACGATTTTTTTTTACTAGTTAAATATGTATAATACTACGTTTTTACTCGATAATAACACCTTAAGATAGACTGCGATGGATTCGAAAGTGCTAGAGATATAAGCGAATACGCCATATACATCGACAAGTCCCGCTCGAAACCAGAAAACATATACGGAAATTAGAAAGGATCAAAACAAACATATGAATACATATATTGTCCACTATATTTAACGAAGTTATATATATATATATATATATATATATATATATATATATATATATATATAAAGGAGAGAAAGAGAAATAAAACATAAGACGGGGCACCTTCACGATACTATCGTTTTGTCTGTGGTTACGCCGGACATCCATAAAAAGGAAATGCGACATTTTACTTTATTTTATTCATTACTTTAAGATGATAGAAATTTTTAAAAAGACGCGCTCAGACTTTTTGTTTGAATCAAAAAAGGGAGTTTTAATAATACAAAATACAAAATTAGTCTTTTTCTGCTGACTATCTCTTTTTTACTCGCACCTTCTTACCTTCTCCAGTTTCGTGTTAAAAATACCCTGACGTGCCTTTACATAAATTATTCCGTTACACATATTACCTTTTAGGAACGAAGGAGTTATTAAACCATACGCCCATAATTATGTTACAATGTAAAGTCTAATATCATATCGGCCGCACATGACCGCCTAGTGGCAGAAAGGTCAAAGGGGGGGGGGGAGAGATTATCAATTACATGTTACGCGCATCGCTAAATTATACTATAGTTGCGTAAGACCATGTTTAATACATCTGCTCACTTAGGCATGTGTACCAAGATTGGCTATCACCTTATTAGTCGTTCAAGTCTGACGGCGTATTCACGTAAATAGCATCGACTATTTTCTCCCGCTATTTCGATGTATCATAATTCAAGAGACCCCTTTGTGAAACAGTTCCAGTTTTCCAACTTTACCTCAATCTATGTATCAGCTAAATAATACTAGCTCATATCTACTAGAACATCTACCCACACCAATATTTAACGCAGCAAAATCACTCTACACTCGTGCATAATTAATGCAAGCACATGCAAGCGATTACAGCCTGCAAGGTGAACGGTACACATGAGGGTTAAATAATGACGCATAGAACTTGATGTTTATGAGAACCCGACTGATAAATTTCAGTGACTCATCACGTACTTAAACGCAAGTCATATCGGTTCGTGAATTAAAAATGGATCGATACAGTTTGGAAAATAGATTCCGCCTGATTTATCGCATTATGTATCATGATATGGACACTAAATTGCGTAAATGCAACATAATGATATGGTTGACGTAACTTTACTAACACAATTATAAAAAACAAACAATTCTTAAATGATATTGAAAACTAATTGGTTCAAGAATTTTCAAAACGCAATTTTGTGTTAGGATTTTATTTATGACGCCACTCTCTATAGCAAAGAGGATGTATTTCTATTCCCACGTATTGTCAGTCGTCTTTTCCGACGGCAGACACAGCTGCTCCTCTCTCTCGTTGATATGTTATAGATAGCTCATTGGATACTGACGTCTAATTGTATAGGTGGGCGTAGTGCTGATGTAACAACCGAAGCTTCTGCATCATTATCTCTCCATGTGTCTGTAATAATTAAACACAAAAATTAAAAAAACGTTAACATTGTTGCTCAATGGCTCATGTACTTTGTTACCTTATTTTTTACAATATTACGGGAGATTGTACTAGCCCGTCCCACAGTGGAGCGAACTACGACATAACTTCGAATGACGTTATAACTCAATCAGCTCACAGGATAAAAAAGGCAGATCTTTTTCTCTTCCTCACCACGTCTCATTTCATAATTCCTGTCCGTGACGTAATATCCTAACACATAATCTTAACCTCTAACGACTTATAATGGACCTTTCTAATCTCTGCTGAATTTTAATTTCACGTGAATATACCGTGTTGGACATTATTTTCAGCCAGTCACATATTATCTTATGTGTCAGCAGACAATGAGAATAATAGTTAATTGTTATCTGTTAAACAAACTAGGATGTGGTAAACACATAGTATTCGCAAAAATATGCGAATACCCATTATCTTTTCATGAACAATGCTAAGAATTTACGTAAATAAATCGTAACGTCTGCGATATAAATAAATAGACAGACAAATCAAACATATCGTATAATGGGTATACTTGCTGATGACATCACGCTCTAATCACAGCATGTGGGTCAAGCAAACGCACACATATCCATGGTTATGGCGGAATCCTTACAAAATGGCCTCCAGTCTGTAGTTGAATGGGAAAATAAATGGATGCTAATGCCACTAAGACAAAACTCCTCTCGTTTAACAACTACAAGGAACTCTTTCAACCACGGATTACCATGACTTATAACACCTAACCTGAGAGCTCAACGTTCAAACTACTCGGCTTGAAATTGACAGGTAACATGCATTTTAACAAATACATAGTATACATTGCCACGCTGCGCAAGGAAATATGGCCCCTTTTACCATGAGAAAAACTTCTCTCACCAGCAAACATTTACAGTAGAGTATCTACAAAGCCACCATCCACCTATGTATGGAATATTGTGTTACATCTCGATTGGTACACCATCCTCTTGTCTCTATCTCTTCGACAAGGTAAAAAAGAATCGCTAATCTAATAGCTCCCTCACTCTCCACGTAGCTTCAGCCACTGTTCCATCGCCACAATGTTGCATCCCTGTGCATTGTTTTACAAATACTTCCATGGAATGTGCTCCAATTAACTTGCAGCTCTGGTGCCCCCTCGATATGAATACACCCGACTAACTCGACAATCAGTTTAATTACATCCATTCAATGTGGAGTTCTCCAGATGCCGCAGAACGTTCTACTCTAACAGCTTCTGTCCTCGAGCTGCCAGCTTTTGTATAGAACTCTCTTCCTGCTCCCTGTTCTCTGACTTTACCGACGTACGGAAATTTAAGTGTAATGTGAACAAATATCTTACTGTAAACGCCTCACTCCTGATACATCCACTACCAATAATTGCTGGCTCCTAATCCACAGTATTACGTCTCAGTGGCAATACGTTTTGTCTGGGATGAGTTCAGGTTAAACACAAAACGAATAATCTGCCTGAGAAATCAGGCATAATCCAGCCTATACCTCGAAGCTTGCACAAATAGTGTAGATGCGTGAATAAATATTTCAGTGAATTCAATTAAGTTTGAAATACATTTTTGTCCGTTTTCAATTCAGAGTCTAACGAATATTTTTTTTAAATGTTTATTTATTTTATAGAAGTCGCCCGATTATTTGATGTATATAGCTAACACAACGAAAGGCCATTAAGTCGTATAGTAATAAAAAGAGATTTGAAGGTAGGTTCACTTCAAAACAAGGTAGTCTTTTAAATGATGGTGATAAATTCAGAGACAAAATAATCGAACCTACAGCCCAAACATTAGCATAGCAGTAACGGATCCAGTCATCCACGCCGGAAATACCTACAGGAACACTTATCCATGCGCATCGTGGTACGTAACATGGTATAAAGAAGCCCTGAACATGTCATGCATTAACCGTTACATGCATCGGATAATATGCTTATTATTTTACGAGTGTACGCCTTCGATTAAAAAAGAAGGGAGAAAAATTATGTTTCGCTAGTGGTTGCATTACTATAAATAGAACATTATAGAATTACGTAAGTAACTTTTTTCTCATTAATTATCATTATCATTTTTTTTTGGCTGACACGAAGCAAATTCACTTTAATTTTGGTTAAAGTGTTTTTTTCGCATTCACTTCAGATGGCGGGGGTTTTCGTATTTACTATTTATCGCTTCACTTCAACACATGATTTCGTCATGTACGCTTCTTTTTCACTCGCTAACGTTTCTTACGTGACTGGATGTATTTATATATATTTCTCTATATGTAGATATAC
Source organism: Sepiola atlantica (assembly GCA_963556195.1). Lineage (NCBI taxonomy): Eukaryota > Metazoa > Mollusca > Cephalopoda > Sepiida > Sepiolidae > Sepiola > Sepiola atlantica. The sequence goes on from OY744523.1 coordinate 63,860,832, forward strand.
GAATAGATACACATTGTTATTTTATTATAAAGTTGAGGATTGAACACGTACAAAACTTTCGTACCTGAGAAATGTATATTGGCAGTAAGACGCATTAAAATAACATGAACAGGAAGAAACATATTTTAATGGATACCATCTTTTTTCTTTGAGTAATAAAACACTCAATTTTTAATAACACGGAGTTTTTCACCCGAAATATGAGAAAAAACACATACCAAATGACATAAAAAACAGATTATATCTCAATCGCTGTCTTATCAACATCGAAACCTCGCTTTTTATTCACAACGGTAAAGCACTTAATGCCACGATACTTTGATGTTTGATCTCGAAATGGAACTTTCATTTCCAAGTGTTATGTGACAGATACCCCTTTTGGTTTCCGTGGCCAGTGCTCCTCTCATGGGGGGGGGCGTTCGGGCTGAGGTCACCACGAAAAGGAACAACGTGTGCGGTCTGAAAAAAAACGAAAAGGCAGGAGAGACAAAGAAGGAGGAAAAAAGAGAGAGAGGAGAGAGAGAAGGAAAGTATAACATTGGATATAACTTGTTAAAAAAAGGGCTGATGTGTCGTTGCAGAACAATTTAAAAAAGCAGAGAAAAAAGGGTATTGGCTCTCACACGCATTAGCAGATTGTGTGTGTTAGACACCTGTGATAATTTTGTGTTAAATATTTTTATGTTTTTTTTTGTTTTCAAATAGTTTTTAAATTTTTGGGTGACGACGAATTCAGACGGGAGAAATAACAAAACAAAATGTTCTTTTTTAAAAAACAAAGAGAGAGAATGTAAGAAAAAAAGAGTGAGAGAGTGAGGATGAAAGAGAAAAGAGAGAGAAGGGAAGAGGGAAAGAGAAGAGCGCGGAAAGCAGCTATTGTTCACCAGACTGCTAAAAACAAGCATGGACACTCGACGCTGCCCGGATTGGGGATTGACGGCATATCAACCCGTTATGTTGTCGGGCGCTGTTCTCTTTGCTTTTCCTTGCATTTGTATTGTGGTTAATTGTGTTTTTCTTGGATTGTTGAAAGAAAATGTTTTGTTATATTATTGATGAAATGTTTTACTGTATAATTTGTATGGTGGAGTTGGGTTTTCCCTTCGTTCTCTCGGTTTCAATTTTGATGTTGTTTTGTTGTTTTCGAATGAATCCATTTTGAGAGTAAGTCGGTTCAGCGAGAATGTTATAACAGTTACGTAAAAGATTTTAAAAACACAACAGTTAATTTAATGGATATAAGTGTGGGTCAGCCGGGCGATTAAAGTTGATTAGGTTCGGGCAGTTGGTGACAGTGAGAGTTGGTTTTGGTCAGATCGCGGAAACCGTTAGGTAGGGTTGTGTTTTTTTCTCGGGAAGGATCCCCGTGTACAGGGTATGTAAGGCTTAGAACGTCAGTGAGGGATTCCCGGCGTTTGCTCGTATGTTCTCTTGTATAGTGTACCCATGGGTAGTGTCGAGGCTTGTGGTAAAGCCTGCAAATTGCAAAGGAGGTGGAATGACGGAGATATTGTCAATCTGTGGGACCATGAAAAAAGACGGTGGTCAATTATGGAAATTGTTTGTTGTGCCCAGCTGCACCGATAGAGTGTGTGAAAGTAGTATGAATGTTACGCTTTGCAATTGTGGTCCGATTTTTTTGTGGATTTTAATTGTTTGCCGACATATGTGCTGAGAAAATCCCTCACTCCTTTGCCGCATAGATAGGGCCACGGGATGGGAACTCATGGAATTGGTGTCTGCTCAACACCAGTGGTGATTGGAGTCAAGCTGGAGTGTAGTGTAACTCGGGTTCGCACGTCAAGGACAGATAGAACCATAGAGGGGATCGATTTTAAAATGAGGTACCGGGTGTTGATTAAATTTGATTACAAGATTATACGTTGGGCCTAGTGTTTGGTCACTCGACGTGTTCCGGAGGCGGGGATTATTCGATGTGACATTTCACCTTGCTGCCGTACCGACTAGTACGAACCATGGGATAGGGACCTCCGCGTTTGATGAAAAGGGGTGAGAATTAGAAACAATGGGTGATTATTCTCGGACATTCGCGTCGAAGGCAATGAGATGTCCGAAATGTATGGTTCAGATTAGTAAGTGATGTAAGGACGGTACCTCACCTAGATCTTGGAGGCTGACCATTTCAGTTTACAGGTTAATGAAAGGGGTTCTGTTTTGTTCCCCTATATCCGATAATGCGCCAGAGTTAGTTTTCAAGTGACAATCGGGCGTATACCGATGATACAAAGAATATGTGTGAGAGTGAGATGGGTGCCTAGGTATAACATACGGCCAATTCGGGGAAAAGGTCGCCCGATTATCGATTTTGATGGAATGGCCGGAGAGTCGATTCAAATCGTAAGATTACCTGTCTTATATCCCAGGATAAGAATCGTGTGATGAATTTCCAGCTGGATTCGGAGGGTTAAGGCCTTGTCATGTTTGGTTCCAGATTCTGACCAGTCCCAGGGATGGGCGTTTGGAGAAAAAAATCTAAGGATTGTGTTTTCTGATAAAAGAGGAAGGTATGTTATATTATGAGGGGGCATGCATGCTTAAAAGCTTGCCTCATACAAAACACCCTGTCCATCCTGATAACCCTCTCCTGATTCTGAGTTTCTACAGTGGTTATTTTAAATGTTTATCCAGCGAATCCTGACTAATTTGAATAAAATGCAGAACGAGTGGTTGTCCAAATTGTTTAGACTATTTTTGTTCGTGTCTCTTATTTTTCTTTTTTTTTAATATTTCTTGATTGCTTTTTGAACTACAATAACACTTACTTGAACGCACACCTCCGCTAAAGCTCAATTGTACATGATAAAAATACGAAATTATCAAACTAAGAAATATAAGAATTTTTAAAAATAAGAAATCTATTAAAAGAATGATACATTTTCACAAACGGTGCAGCCTTGGATACTTTTTCCATTTTATTTTTGGTCACTGTATGTTGTTCTGTAAACTATGCTAATTCTATTACCAAATTATTATTATTTTAATATGAGGAAAATGATCAGACAACGTGTCGGTGTATTTCTCGTGTAAATGAAACTTTAACAATTACACATTTTATCATGAGTTCATATAGTGCTTATTATACATTATTTTTTATTGAAGTGAACAATGCAATACAATTACATAAAAAAATGTATTTTAAAAATCTTATTTAAAAACGTAATTTTGAAACTATGATAATAATTTAATCCATTAATACAATCACTAAACATAGAGAGAAAACACACCATTCTTTAATGAAGTTGTGGATGCTGGTAAAATGAAATACTTTAACCTTTTACACATGTGCTTTGTAGGAGCTCATCAAGCCTGGCATACATATTTGGGCGCCGTCCCCGTCGGCTACTTGACTGCTCGATCAGTGTAGTTAGATATTTCATGATTGCATAGAGTAAACTTCTATACCAATCAACTGATAAGTACGAAACACAACCGTGGGTAATTTGAAGTATATAATTTTCAATAATGTTTTATGATATAATAATGGGAATTACATTTATTGTAATGCAACTTAACATACGTTCGGCTTTGTATACACTTTTATCACAGCTATTAAACATCAATTACTCAATATTCAATAAATATCCTTTTCTTCTGTGTGGTTTGAAAGGATTATGCTTCAGCACAACTCTTTAACAGACTTTTGTTCGTTTGAACATTCAAATAATTGAGAGTTGCATACAATTTGATCCATAAGAATTAGACTTTAATTCAGCATGATTCGCTATGATTTTTTTATGCTCCTTAACGTCTGCCGAAACTTGTAGATATTTATCTACAATAAACATAATATAATTAGAATAAGAACTGTGCACATATGTTTTGTAGCACATGCATCCCAATCTTCCGAGATCACATTTGAACATTTCTTAGCTCAAGGAGTTCGAAAGAATAAACTCCAGTATAAAGTATTCTCACATTATTGAGATAGTATTTTTAAAATAAGCAAAATGTATTATGTAAGAATACTACAGGTTACACTAAAGTCAATATGACTTCATAATATTAACACCCCGATAAGGCCAAAATATAGAAATGCATCTGTTTATGCAAGATTAAAAAGTCAAATGGTACTAGGTAAATTAACAATGATATACCTATATCATGAATAGGTTTCCGTAGTTCAACAAAGCAGTAATTTTATACAGAAATTGTTTATTTTACGTACCCCTAAGTAATGAATACATATTATAAATGATCTTCCTATATTGCCAGATCAAAATCATTAACAGTTGAATAAAAAACTGATATGTATATATATATATATATATATATATATAAATATATATATATATATAAATATATATATATATATATATATATATATATAGAGAGAGAGAGAGAGAGAGAGAGAGAGAGAGAGAGAGAGAATTAATTTTCTGATATATATATATATATATATATATGTATGTATATATATATATATATATATATATATATATATATATATTATTTATTGATTAATTTATTGATTCTATAATCCTTACTTTAAAGATCAGTATATGAAATATATGAATGCACTTCTGGGCTAGACTTTTCAAAAAGAAAACTTTAGTTTTTGCAAAAGGAAAAAAGAAATGAAGCAATTGACACATTTATTTAAATGGTATAAATATATTTTTCTTTTTGGCATCATAAGAACAGTTTAATAAACAAAGATCAAAAAGATATATAATCGCATGCAAAAGTTCATGTTCAATGCTCACTCATAGTACATTTTTCATGGTGCTTTTCATGCTCTTAATCTTTTATAACAGATTTTACTACATGACAATTGGTTACCCATAACCAGAAACCTAACACAAAACATCCCTGCATTCACAAATATCCGAGGACTTAGCACCAAAATTAACGACGGATATTTCAGCACTAAATGAAATGAACCATCAATCCTCAATTTCTCTCGCCACTTTGACATGACTGATTACCTTCCACTCCTCCGTAAAGACTCTGAAAAATATATGCATGAGCTAGGAGTTTATGTTCGGAACACTTTCCATTTGACCAGATACCATAGGTTAGAATAAGATGACCAAGCCTACATGTGCTTTAGATTAACCCTATATAACAGAGTGAGTTACTTTTATTTCCTATACCGTTTTCATTCGACACAGGACTGCATCCTGCTTGACTTTGTCTCCAGAAGCGTAGATAAAGCACTCTAACTCGACTTGAATGCCAAAATACATGTATTTGGGAAATTTAAAGCACACCACCGTGACTGGTTAGAATTTTCTAGCGGTACTGAAACTGCTGGGAACTCTACATTTAATTTATCCTCTGCTAACGACCTCTCAGAGACTGCCACATTTTCGACCCATCTTCTTGATCGTGCGGACCAGCAAGCCTCACTTCTCGACCTGTTCTTGACCTCACTCCCCGAGGCTTGTGTGGCGAATGCCCATAACCCGTCAGAAACTATTATCACGTTGTGGTAATGATACTTATCACGCTAAAATTTCGTCCAAAAGCTTATGAGCCGTTGCTCAAAATGACGAGAAACTATGAGCAGGCTGATTTTGAATCCCTCAGGTATCACACTAGCGACGCCTCATGGGATGAAACCTTCTAACTTTTTGCTGATCAGTGTGCAAATGAGCAAACCAGATTGGTCAAGGCAGACATTCATACTTATTTCCTACGTGAAAAATTTTCAAGAAACCCCACTCTCCTAAATGGTTCGCCTCAAAATGTGCAGCTACCATTGCCAAGAAACAGAAGGCATTCCGAAAATTCGGCCGCCAATTAAAACGATGTTGTTTGCACGGCAACGGATAATAGTGGACTACTGACTTAGCTTTTCGCCTTAAACTTCACTTTGAACTCAGCAAACCACCCCTCCCTAATTCCGATTGCGTACTGAAGCCACACTTGATTGCCTGGTCATCACCCAATCCCAGGTAAAAGTCATCATAGAAAAAACCGTGACACCTCCAAAGCCTGTGGGCCTGATCTCATACCAGTAATAGTAATAAAGAAATTCTCTGCTGAGCTGTCCTCTCCAAACTATACAACAAACGCTTTGGTGAATCTTTTTTCATTGATAGTTGAACAATTGCCTCTGTGGTGCCAGCATTCAAGAATTCTGGAAGTAGACCTGATCTTCTAAACTACCGCCCAATCAGTCTACTCTCGATCTTTGCTAAAATCTTTGAATGATTTATCAATCTAGCTATAGTCCGGCACCTCGTGAATGCTAAACTTTTTTCTGTTTATCAATACGGATTTAGACACGCACGATCTACCGCAGATATCCTAACGATCATTTCTGAACGCATATATCATACACTGGACAAGGCAGGTGACGCTAGATATATCCAAGGCCTTTGACATGGTCTGATTCTCCTAAAACTGCACTCAGATGGTATTACTGGAAAAAACATTTAATATAACTCAATCCTTCTTAACAAAGAGAAAGATCCAGGTTTTCTTCGATGGCCGTTCATCTATGACATGACATAAATGCTGGTGTACCCAATAGATCTATTTTTGAACCTATACTGTTCCTGATTTTAATAAATTACCTCCCTGATGTCATTGAGACTGAGATAGGAATATTTGTCGACGACACAACGCTCAACTCTCGTCATATGGGCAACACCGATGTGCACAATGGCTGAATCTTTAGGAAATGACCTCCAGTCTGTACTGGATTGGGGTCGGAAACTGATTATAACTTTAAATGCCGCAAAGACAAAGCTACTTTTTTAATAACTACAATACACCTCTTCAAGCACCGATTATGATGGCAAATAACACCCTACCTGAGAGTTCATCATTCAAACTCCTTCGTCTAACTTTCAGAGATAACATGAATTGGAATAAATACATTGAAGACATTGCCAGGGATGCTGCAAAGAATGTGGGCTCCTTCTACTGTGCTAGTAAACTTCTCACACCTGGCATTACCTTATATTTCTACAAAGCCACAATCTGCCTATGCATGTAGTAGTGTTGCCACATCTGGGCTTGTGTATCAGCCACTAGTCTCTGCTTCTTAGACAAGGTCCAAAAAAGAATCGCCAACTTAATAGGTCCCTCACTATCTACCAAGCTCCAGCCCCTATCCCATTGCCGGAATGTTGCTTCCTTGTGTTTGTTTTACAAGCACTTCAATGGATTGGGTTCTGATGAACTTGCTGCTCTGGTGCACCCACGACGCAAATTGACTAGATCAACCCGACAATCTGCCAAATGGCATCCATTCCCTGTTGAGGTCTTCAGATGCCAAAGAGCTTTCTACTCCAAAAGCTTATTTCCTCGTGCTGCTGGACTCTGGAACTCCCTCCCTGGTCCTTGTTTTCCTGTCGGTACTGAGATGCAGAAATGTAAAACTAATGTAAACAGACAACTCGCTGCACAGCTCCCAATTAAGGTTGATTCATCAAACTCTCACCCTTTCTCTCAATAGCGCTTTACGTCTACAGTGGCGGACTGCATTGTTTGGGTGGACTATGTTAAATAACATTTTAAAATGGGTATTCATTTATTGGCTAGAAAAAAAATTACTTAATTTTAATTGCATGCCCCTCCTATTCGTCAGTATGCGTGAAGGCAGTCTTCAGCAACTAATCAAATAGGTCAGCTTAAAAAACGTTTTGAATTGTCTAAAAGTACTGGACTGTACTAATCTCATTTCTGGTAATCCGTACAAGGGTATTCATTCGGACTGATGATCTAATTCATTATAATTCACAATCTGATATGAAACAAATATTATAAACAAAGCAAGTTTCCACCGAATAATTCGCACTTTAAGACCTCGCTACTAACTGAAGTCAAGCGGTAATACAAACAGGGTCAGTGAATTGAATATAAGCACATCATCGTTTTCCAAGCATGTTTTAATTTGTATATATACATATATATATATATATATATATATATATATATATATATATATAGAGAGAGAGAGAGAGAGAGAGAGAGAGAGAGAGAGAGAGAGAGAGAGATTGTACGTCTGCAGAATTCAATGATTTCGATGGGAATCTGAGTAAGAGAGCTCAGTGTGTTTTACAGAGCAGTTATTTTAAAGGAAACACACTAAACACACATCAGTATTGTCAGCATTATAAATTATTCCGACGTAGATGAGTCTCGTTATATGCGTAGCTAGCCACATTTAGAAATTTAATAATGACAGAAAACGTTACACTGAGAAAGAATGAAGAAAAAAGAAGAAAATAAGAAATTATGAATATATTCTTCTTTTTCCTCAATTGTGGCTCTATTTTAAGACGGTGGGTAACGTTATCTGTCATCATTCAGTTCCTAAATCTGACGGGTTACACATCCGATGAGACCTATCTACCTCGAAATAATTTATAATGATGACAGCTCTGATGAGTGTTTGTTTTTGTTTCTTTTATATATATATATATATATATATATATATATATATATATATATATATATATATATATATATATATATATATATATATAATGTAAGTTGGGTATGTACTGAGTACTGTAAAACATATGTCATAGTTGCTCCAATGCAATGTTCGCTTATATAGTAACACTCTTTACGACAGATGCTTTTAGAAAGAGATTAATCTCTCGCAGATTTACTAGGTTGTTGTCAACGACCGTGAAGGCTAAGACATTTGAATTTGAGATTGAAATATAATTATTGGTCCGGGATTCGACTCCTGTGACCAGAGTTAAAACATATACTATCAACTGACGATTTCCGTAAGCATAAAACGTATACTATCTGCATAAACACACACACACACACACACACACACACACATACAAATGAATTGGGGACGAAATCCTTCAATTAATTTGTAGAATGAGATCTGTTCCTTCTTTGCTATCCCTACATTTGTTTATAATCATCGGTACATTTTTTATACATATGAACCTTTCAGTTGGAGAAGTTAACCTATTGAACACTGAATATAACGTTGCAATATATGATTATGAAAATCTGTGCAGAACATTAATTTACACACATATATATATATATATATATATATATATATATATATATATATATATATATATATATGTATATATATATATATACAACAACTAACAAAAATAAACTCAAAAACTCATGTTGTATAGTTCATCCGAAATATTTCAGTCGTTTAAAAAAATATGCCCATTATTAATCGGTTGGTGAACTTTAATTAAACACGGAAAAGTTTCCAAATGTATACATATGTATATGTATATATATATATATATATATATATATATATATATATATATATATATGTATATATATATATATATATATATATATATATATATGTGTGTGTGTGTGTAGATACATATGTATATATATACATATATATATATATGTATATGTATATACATATATATATATATATATATATATATATATATATATATATATATATGTAGGTTCAGTTTTTGTTGGGTCAGGATAGTTTTGCTTATTAAGGGGGAGAGATAATACCATCAAATGTGTTGTCTGATAGTGTGGGAGGCTGTGATTAGTGTGGTTTCCAGTAGTCTTCGCCGAGCTTTGTTGTAGATGTATTTGGTGAGTTTGGCCTGTTCAAATTTGAAAGCATGATCGTGCTCTAATGCATGAGAGAAAAGTGCACTGAGAGAGTTATTGTTTGTTTATGTCCCTTTGGTGTTCGCTCAAATTTTTTTTTTTTAATTCACGTTGTGTTTCTTCTCCGTAAATTTGATGGTAGTTTTGCATGTGACAGTATATAAGCCGGCATGGGATGTGTGTTTTCTTGGGGGGAATGTCTTGATGTGTTTAAAGTTTGTTTTATGGATTGTGATGTTGTGTGCACTGTTGGAATGCCTTGTTTTTTAAATGTTTTGCCTAGATAGACCCCTTATCTTACCCACACATTCTAATAACACATCTATATTTCATTTTTCGTAATTAAATATTTTTCTTTGTAATGTGTTTTTATTCGTATAGAGTTATTTCCGACAAAATATTTTCAATGAAAAGGTTTCATGTATACTTGTGTATAAATATTCACTTTTTTCAAAATTTGATCCGGGCTCGCATGCGCACAAGGAGGCGAATACATTATATACACCCCCCCCACATACACACATATACATACATATATACATATATATATATATATATATATATATATATATATGTATATATATATATATATATATATATATATATATAATCCAAAATGGCGTATTAGTGGGTTCCTTTACGTGTGAGTTTGCTTTTTTCTTGTTTTTTTTTTTATTATTTTACCCCAAAATGAATAACTGTATAGTGTAGTTTTTTTCAAGACAGTTTAATCCAATAACGTTTTAGTCTGTGTTCATTTTTCTGATTATTTTGTAATGTTGCAGAGACGATATTGAAATAAAATGTTGTTTGGCACTTGATAATATTATCTAATATCCAGGGTTTTATTTTATTTTCTTTCGTTCAAAGCTAGTACATCCTAAAGGTTGCGCGGAAATTTATGAATTTTAATTCAGTAATATTTCTTTAAATAGTTAATAAGTTCTATAAGTTATTTATAAAAATTCTAATTCACTTGAGGGTAATTTTTTTACTTTCTAAAGTTACATGAATTAGCCTTCAGATGTCTATTCATGCAATTTGGATACGAAGCTCTTTTAAGTTACACAGTTTAGAGCTAGTTTCATAGACTCAGCCATCTATTCAAGCAACTATTAAGATTGTTATACTTCGGTGTTTTTGTGGAAGATGTTTAGTATTTATTTATAACAAACTACAAAAGAAAAGATCTGTCCTAAAAAAACACATGAACATCTTCAACGTACATTCTTGAAAACAAAAATAAAAAGGAAGTAAAAGACAATAAAATGAAAAAATACATTAATTAAGGAATAAACCGACTTTCAAAAGGAGGAAAACGAACGCAATAAATTAATTAAACACATACACTTCTATTAAAACAAGAAACGGTGGTTATTCTCACATAACATTACACGTTTTAAAAAATTAAATAGATTAGAATGTATCTTGGTCGTAACTTTTAATTTTATCCTATATGGTTAGTAGCGTGACTGTTGAGGTTGTCGCAGCCTGGATAGCATCTCTGAAACTGTAGTTGTTTACGGTATTTCGATGTGTCCTATAAGTGTCTGGAAATATAGATTAGGTTGCAATTGCTTTCCAGACTCACGGTGTCCGTTAGACGGACAGTAAGTCAACTCAGTTGTTCACTATGTGGAATCGTCATTAGCGATCGAAACCAGTACTTCAGATTCCAGAGCTGCCTCAGTCCGCTACTCTAGCCAGCTGCCACTGGGAGAGCATAATAGATGAGAGCTCGTCGTCTGTCCGTCTTCGGGCATCGTAGAAAAGGTAAGGCATCCCCTTTCCAGATTACCTTACCAGATATTGACAGAAAGGCATCCCCTTTTCCGACTTGTCTCACAAGATTTTCCCGGCTAGATGAGACCGTTGCACGCCTGTGTCCAAGTAGCTACTAGGAGTCAATGATGAGACTTGAACACCACGTGGTGACCAATAGACAAGCCCACCTGCAAAGAATATATGCCATTGTCCGTCTTTGGGTGTTTGCTGGCAACGCTTATACACCTGTTATTGTATACATGTAGACCAAAAGTGTAAAATGAAAATATCTAAACATTTTAGTAAAGGGTTCAGAAACGAAAGAAAAAGAAGTAGATGGTTATTTTGTAGGGATAGTATAATGTGGCTGGTGATGATGTTTGGACATCCTATTGAAAAACGTATTGTTTTTATTGTCCTGTTGAGTCGTCTTTTTAAATTCAGGACTACTTTTATTTGATTGCTTTAAGTAATATTAGATGTGTCCTGGCATTTTCGGTATATGTCGGGCGCAAGGCGTTTCGACTTATTATTCGGAATGATGTTCTACTCTTAGATATTATCTCTACAAATAGCAGCCGCTGTATCTCCTGAACTTCATTGGGTGTGTCTGATAACATTCCGAAATCTTTTTGTCGAGCTTAGGAACTTGTATAGAATTTAGAATTGATCCATTTATTTAATCCACCGGAATAGCCTGCTCTCGTTCCGTCAGAGATTACCATGTAGATAGTTTAAGTAAGTCGTAATGGTATTAGTAGTATGGCCCCTAGTGAGGATTGAACCTCTAATTACAGCTGGTTATATTTAGCACTTTTATCCGTTGCGCCAATGTGTCCGTGTGGCTACTCAAATTAATTAAATAAAAGGGTTGCGTTGTGAATAACGTACGGGTTTCCGAGTTCGACAAAAAGATTGCTATGTTAGGAAAGACCCACCTAATTAAAGGTCGGAGATCTCATCCAAGATAAGAACGGTATTTAGAATAATACAAATAATGAAAATTATAAATCCTCATCTTAAGAATTCGGAAATATGTTGTATTGTACAAACGAAGGATTGTTCCAGCTGCAGCATCACAACCAGCACCACATCATCAGCACGGTCATGATGATAAATATGATGATAATAATTATGAGGATAGTTATGATGATGATGTTTTCTGTTATTATGTGTACACATTGGATTTTTTACACAACTCCTTGCCAGTTATTTCTCAACGAAAACAACATGTGGTGTTCCCTGGAGTCTGAGTGACAACCAACCTCCCCAGATGTCTAGTACTGTCCACCTTTTCCGATAACCACACCAAATTACGCTGCAGTACCGCAAAAGCCGCCTGAAATTGATTTCTCGCTGGAAAGAACCATTGGTCTCCTCTGGGGTTTTGGTGGCAATAAGCATCCCCAACGTTTCAGCAGTCTTCACTCTCTTCAATTGAAGGTCTCGTTTTTGCGGTCCTTCCTAGGTGTTCTCATCCTCCTTGACCATCTACAAATACGTTGTGTATTGTCACCCTAGGCCAGTACAATTTTCTTGGGGGAGGGGGAGCTTATGATGTTTCTTGCATTTTCTGTCCATACGGTGGTGTTTTTTAGTGGTTTTCTTTTTTTCTCGTTCTTCCATGTGACCGGTTACCATACGTAGCTTATGCAGGTTAGTTTCCGCATTCCAGGATTTCCTTTAAGATTGCATTTGTTTTGATCGTTGCTGTCTTTGGTATGGTCTTAACAATGCCTTTGATTCCAATTTCTCCCAGTCTTTTTTCGAGATTTTTGGGGACAGTTCCTACGATTGTTTGTATTATACTCATTGGTCCCCCGATTTTATAATTCGGGGGACTTATGTTTTGAGGCATATCCGTGCGTCCGTCCGGATTTTTCTCCGCAACCATCCATTGAATTTCTCTGAAATGTTGCATGAAGTTGTAACTTTGGTCAGGTTAGAAGGTGACATTCTTCGATTTTTGTAAAACAATATCGTTAGCCCCACCCCCAGGAGGGGGGGGGGTCAAAAGGCCCCGAAATTGCAAATAAGGACGTTTTTTGCCCAATAACTTTTCATCCATCCATTCAATTTTTCTAGAAACTTTACCAAAATGTAGAGGCAAATGTTCTTGATATAAAATGAGTATCCTTGACCTCAGAAAATTCTAGTTCGCGCCTCCAGGGGGTCAAAGGAGGGTAAAAATGCCCCAACTTGCCCAAATGTATCGTTTTTTACACTCGCCACATCGAGTCACATACAGAGGGAGCGGCTTGTTTTATTCATGCTTTATATTCCTTTTAGTTCTCTGGCAAGTTCCGTGTATTTGCTTCGTTTTTCTGTCTCTTTTAACTTATTTCTGTGTTGCTGAAATGGCGAAGTCTATGATTTGGCAATATTTTTTTTCTTTTTTGTCTATTATTATGACATCCGATCACCTTGCTTGTATGAATTTGTCTGTCTGTACATCCACATCCCAGATAATTTAGTGTTTTCGTTTTCCATTACTATTTATAGCTTATGTTTGTATCATTTATCTGCGTATTTAAAAATGCCATCGTTTGCACAGTTCCCAGTGTACTGCTTACCCCAAGCAGTCATGCCAGTTTAGGTATTATTATTATTATTATTATTATTATTATTATTATTATTATTATTATTATTAGTATTATTAGTATTATTAGTATTATTATTATTAAATACTTTTTGATGCTGTTTACTAATTTCTTGCCAAAGGACTTTTAATAACATCTCGATCATTTCTTTTTTATGTCTTATTTTTCTTTCGATAAGTAATAAGTACAAAGAGAATAGCGACAATTGCCGACAAAACAATAATTCCGATAATTTTAATCTTGTTTTCCTTCCTGTGTTTCAAAGTGGAAATAATTCTTTGTTTGCTTATATCCTAAACATTATAGTCTCCTCTTTGAAGTAGTATCTCTATTATACAATTTTCTTGAGTGTTTATTGTATGAAAAATAATTATCTTTATCAAACAGAGATTCGTGTATATTTAAACTTGTTGTAAAGCACCACTCAGTAACCAATGAATTAAGTCGCTTCTCAGAATTTATTTTGTCTGACAACTTACAGACTTTTTATTTGGTATTGCCATAGCCTAGCTATTTACCGACACTGTTACTTGTGTTTAAATAAGATTTTTATTATCATTATCATTATTATCATCATTATTACTATTACTATTATTATCATTATTATTATAATTGTTATTATTATTATTATTATTATTATTATTATTATTATTATTATTATTATTATCTTCTATATATTAATACGCTAAGGTGTACGTACGTGTGTCACGCTTCCGGCAAACGCTCTGCGCATGCGTGCCGCACCTAAATTATTGACAACATTTAATTAGCTTAATTTCTGCATCATATTTTAATTATTTCCCTTTAGCGTAACGGATAGCGACGTAGTATTTTTGTCTTTGGCCCGACTGGTTTATAGTTCGATCCCAACCAAGCGCGAAGATTTTTTTTTCCACATTTCGAGGGGAAGGGGAAGAAATAATACATTTTTTGGTGCTTCTTGCTTAAAAGTCCGAAAAAAAGATTTATTTGTCTTTTACTGTTTAAGAGGTAAATAAGGGGCAGTAACTCTTAATTGTAATTTTGAGCCAGATTTTACGAGCATACGATCGCCTTGGTGCCGAAGGATTCCATCATTTGCGTGTGAATCACAAGTACAATTTTGTTGATCCACAAACCGGGGCCACCACCAACCACGTTGAACGTATGTGGTGTGAAGCAAAAAAGAAATAAATAAAATTGAATGTGGCACCCACACGCAAATGGTGGATTCCTATCTCGCAGAATTCATGTGGCGGCAGAAATTGCCCAAATTTGCAAACAAATTGCTGAATTTTATTCAGTATAAAACCCAAGTATAAACACAATAAATTCTTAAATTTTCCATTGCTGTATACTTTGTTGTTCATTTATTACTAATTAATTTTCTGTAAATTACGTTACATGTAATAACAACAGTTGATAAGAGTTACTGCCCCTTATTTACCTCTTAAACAGTAAAAGACAAATAAATCTATTTTTCGGACTTTTAAGCAAGAAGCACCCATTTTTTTTAATCACCTGGTCAAAAAGTACTTTTTTGTGTTGCTTAAAACTTAAAACTATTTTTTGTTTTTATTTTGGCGTTTTTAGGGCATGTCTATTATTTTTTGTTATTGTTGTTGTTTTTTGAACGGACGTTAAGCAATGTTTTTTTTTTCAATGATAGTTTGAACAAAGTATTTATTTTTTATTTGCACCACTTCTTAAAGTGTTAAAACATTTATTTATTATTTTTGAAGGGTAAGGGACCAGTATTTATTTTTTAAATGTTTTGAACGGACAGTAAACAATGTTTTTTTGTTTTGTTTTTTTTTCTCAGTGAAACACCGAGAGCGTGGTCGAAAGAAAGAGAGAGTGTGTGTTCGTAAGAGAGGGAGAGGGGGGGGGTAGAGAAAGAGTGAAAACGAAATAAAAACAAATAAATAAATCGCAGAAAGTAAACTTACTAACAAATAGAAGGTGCTTTGTAACATTAGGACCCGCGCTAACTTTGACCCCGTCGTTAGGGTTAGGGTCAGTGAGGGGTTAGGGTTAGCTATAAAGTTCAGGGTCATTGGGGGTTAGGGTTAAAGTTAGGGTCAGGGCCAAAGTTAGCCCAGGTCCCAATGTAACAAACTACCAAATAGAGACGTAAAAAATAAGACAATGACAATGATATTGTATAGTTAACATCTGAGAAGTTAAGTTTCTTATTTTGTGTGTCACGATCTGACACTCCCATTTAATAAGATTTAGTATTTACTTTTGCCCCTGACAACGGGGTAGGGGAGTCGCGACCGATAGTGATTGCTGAAGAGACAGCTTTTACCCCGACAACCGAGTAATATAATAAATATATATACTTCCATCCCGTCACGCAAAATTTCGGTGAGTAAGATATGTGCATATTTCTAGCCACCGGATAATATTATTAACAGTAAATTATACAGATTGATGTAGAAAATACTGTGGGATTTCTTTTTTTTTTAGTGAAACATAGAGAGCGCGTACGAAAGAAAGAGAAAGTTTGTGTTCGTAAGAGAGAGATAGAGGGAGAAGATAGAGAAAGAGAGAGAGAGAGAATAAACGTAATTGAAAAGTGAAAACGCAATAAAAACAAATAAATAAATCGCAAGAAGTAAAACAAAAAATTAACAAAAACGAAAGTGAAGAAAAGTCGTGATTCAAAGCAAAATAAAAAAGAAAATCTAATCGAAAAAAAAAGTAACAAGTATAATTTCGTTTTCTTTCGGAAGCCTGCCACTTCTTACGGTATATCAACCCTTTTTAGTAGAGTGTCCATCGTACACGCGTTATTTGAATGCAAATTATTATTTTTTTTAAATATTTCACTCTTATCCGGGGGGTGCTCATAATAAAACAAGCGTAACTTACTAACAAATAGATGGTGCTTTGTTAGATTGGGACCCGTGCTAACTTTGACCCCGTAGTTAGGGTTAGGGTCATTGGGGGTTAGGGTTTAAGTTAGAGTCAGGGTCAAAGTTAGCCCGGGTCCCCATGTAACAAAGTACCAAATACAGACGTAAAAATAAGACAAGGGAAATGATATTGTATAGTTAACATGTGAGAAATTATTATTTTTTATTTCAAATAGTTATTTAGTTATATTGTCAAATTCGTCAAACAAAAATGGCGTTCGCTTATTTTAGGTGAGGTGGTCGCTAATTTCAGACTTTATAAAAGGCTAAATTGTCCGATTACAGTAGAGGATCTCTTTACATTAGCGGCTAACCCGAGATGTAGGGGAGGGCGCCACTCTTTTCCCAGGACTGCTTCATTGTCCTTGATCCTGACCTTATAATACTGAGAGTTTTAGCAATGTTTGTTTTAGTCTTTGCTATGACTCAACCGAGGATAGAACTCTGGTATCCCGTTTCATTAGCGGAAACGCTTACCAAATGGGCCGGTTTCAGGCTTACGGTATTTCTTTCTTTCTTTCTTTATTTATTTATTTATTTTATTTTTTAATATTTAAAATTTCTTCTTCTTCTTCTTCTTCTTCTTCTTCTTCTTATTATTATTATTATTATTATTATTATTATTATTATTATTATTATTATTATTATTATTATTTATATATTAATACGATAGAGTGTGTGTTATTTATTTTGTGTGTCACGATCTGACACTCCTATTTAAGAAGATTTAGTGAAGAGACAGCTTTTGCCCCGGCAACCGAGTAATTAAAACAAATATATATACTTCCATTCCGTCACGCAAAATTTTTGTGAGTAAAATATGTGCATATTTCTAGCCACCGGATAATATTATTAACAGTGAATTATACAGATTGATGTAGAAAACACTGTGGAATTTCCACAGGGTCCCGCTAGTTATTATTATTATTATTATTATACTGATCATCATCATCATCACCATCGTCATCGTCATCGTCATTGTCAATATCGTCATCGTCATCGTCATCATCATTATTACGGTTTCTATTACTATTACTATGATTATTATTATTGTTGTTGTTGGTGTTGTTGTTGTTGTTTTAGTAGTAGATGTTTGTTGTTCTTCATCTTATTATTAGGAGTATTAGTATTAGTATTAGTATTAGTATTATCATTTACTAATTCGTAGTTCTTACATGAGACACTACTAGCGAGTCATCAGTAGTAAAACAGGTTATGTTCCTTGGAGTATAAGTAAAACAACACACATTAGATATAGAATACACTACTTTCACTTGATATCGTCTTAATATATTTGCAGTTGTATCGCCGTCATGAAACATATTTTTTTAAACATTTAATTAATTAAATGGTAATATACTATCTCACATTTGGAAAGTTTCGGCCTATTATTTTCATGAACATTGCCATCCATATTTCAATCGGTATGCAGTACCACCTCCATCATTTGCAGTGCCAATTTACGTTCATGTTTTTGTTGTCCTTAAGTATGACTGTTAGTGAGTGCTTGTAAATTAAAAGAAGCTGCAATCAACATGAGTATTAAGCAACTAATCTAAATAAATAAATGCGAAACAAATGTTCATTTATCACCTTTATATTGCAATCAAAACTGCTCATGATAGTTAAATCAGTTATATAACATTATAAAATAATGTATATAATATATATATATATATATATATATATATATATAGTAGGAAGAAAATACCCAAACATCTCACTTAGAAAAACTATTTACTCAGTAGTTTCGTTCAGCAAACCTCAGCCGTAATACTATTCACGTATATAACATTTTAAAAAACAAAACACGCAGCGTTTTCTCGCTTTCTGTTTTTTGGTAATATTTTCAAACCCAAACAATTCGTTTCTGCGCTATTTAATTAGTAACAAAAATATGCGTATTTGTAGATCAAAGTAAATGTTTGGCAATATGTATTTGTTGAGAGTTCATAAGAAAATGTCTAAAAGATTAACTGTCAGCAAAATTGGAAACACGTTTAATAAAATGTTTTGATTTAGAACAACGGGTATCGTTTTAACGTTTTCTATTTCATAAACTTAATGCTATATTTTAAAGGCGTCTTGTTCACTTTATTGCTTTAAAATGGAGTAGCTTCATAAGTTAAACGAGTATTCAGACGAGACTAACGTCTGTTAATATGCAAGCGAAGTGTATGTATGACATACTGTGTAATGCAAAGAACTGCATACATTTTATTTCAATATATATATATTATTTGATATAAATTAAACACTATGACATTCTGTTCTTATTTTCTTTATTTTGTCACGAATTTATTTTAATTCAAAGTGCAACTCATCTAGCTTTGCCATCGCTGCCATCGTTTGATGGGACGATGCATTTCTTTAGTCATTAAGTCATTTTGTGTTGATAAGATGAGTCTATTGTTGGTATTGATTTCTCCCATATTTTTCTAGTAAAATTCCTTCTGGAAAGACACCAAGTACTTACGCGAGGGACCACGTAAATGTTGCCAACATCCTAAATGAAAATGCTTCTCAGGAACCAACTGAGTTCGACCTTGGAACACCAAGATTGTCAGTCCGTTTCGTTAACTACTTAGCCATCGCCATCTACTTTTACTACAATTACTACACTTATCAAGTTGGTAGCTAGTTGTTATTGGCTGACTTTAGAATGACGCATCATGTCCTTTTTGTTAAACACGTACTGGTAGGAGAGGGTTAAGAAATTATAGACGTTTATGTTGAAAGTGTTTCATACATTCCTGATAGAGTTCAGTCAATTATGAGAAATCTGATCTATTTCAGGTTATTTCAATTTATTCGACTTAATGAGAGATATTTTTAGGTCTTCCGCGATATATTTCATCGAAATCATACGCTTCAATATCTTACACTCGTTGGGTTTCTGGTTCAATTTAATCAGTTGTTCTCATTTTACTCCGTCTGAAGACTCTGCAACTCATTTTCTTCTTGTAGATGCATTATTGCCAGTCTATACATCGATTAATCTGTATGGTGAGTCCGTGTCTATTTTGAACGTGTAATTCTGATTATAGCGTCTGCTCTGCAACGCGCAAGCTCGCTTTCAGAAGGTAGGAATTCATAAGATGTTATTTGCGCGATCGTCTTAATTGGTTCTTTATGGATTCCCACGAGATTGATACATCTGGAAACATAATCTTGTCGTCATCTTGATAAACCGGAACGCATTCATGCATTGATGAATACGAATCAATCTTAATTCATCATTTTCAAAAGCAACCATCGACGGCCGGTTTGGTTACATCTTAAATCCTTATGATTTTACATTATCGATTTCTGTTTCAATCATCCTCATCTTCTGACCATGTTTCTATTGTGGTTCTATTATATTCGTAGATGGTTAATAAAAGCAGCTATCTCGCCGTTATAGGGAAGAAAAACGGCTTGAATACTATTGTTGCCAGACTTGAAGCCATTTCTTCAATTGTTAATATTATTTTGATGTTTTTAATATGAAATATTCATGTCAAAAATAAAATAAAATAAAATATACTATCGTAGTTGTTTGTTAAATACAGACTTTAAAATATTACTGTGAATATATGTAATACGAAAGTAATTACATCATTGTATACCTCGCAAACTTTTCCCCGAAAATATTGTTATATAACAATATAACACTTTATATGATAGAGAGGTGTGTCTGTTTCTATTCGCGGACTAAGGATGATATATAGAGATAAATAGAGATAGACATGCATACACATAAATAGGAAGATATAAGTAACATGATAAGTTTTGTTTTTACTATATCATATCTTTACGATTCTTTACACTTCTTATTCTATATATCGTTATAGTGTGTAATGGCGAAGGCCCGGGGTCAACGTTTCTTAAGGCACCACCAAAAAGCGAAACAATACGAAACTCACTGCGAAAGTTAGAAACGTCGGCCGGGCCTCTCAGAAAATGTAGCCTTCATTTATATGCAGAATAGTTAACAGAGATTTATCTTCACATGTTAACAATAGTTCCTAAGCCTTAAAACTGGCGTTAAACTTGTAATGTCCTTAACATGTTGCAAATCGTTCTTACGTTTCAAATCAATATTAAAAGTTACCTTACAGATTTCTGCCTCACTGTTGGTCGTTGGTTTGCTTGCACACCCAACTTCGTTTCTGGCTCGTGATCGTGGTGGAGTAACTGTCTTGTGGGCAAACTCATGCACGGGAGACAAACACGCTTTATTTCACACTTCAATCGAAGAGGTTTCCACTCGGCGGTTCCTTCATTCACACTCTTTTTTCCTTTCATACTGTTTGTGGAATGTGACGGATGCAATCGGCTATATTCTTGTCCCGCCCTTGGGATCTTGCTCTGCGTCTTAACCCATATCTGAACATATCATCCGGACTCTACGCATTGCAGAGCTGAGTTAATGGACGTGTGTCCATCTGGCACCTCCATGGTGAACTGTCTAGAAAGCTAATTTCTCACCAAGGATCTGTGACGTCAGACCCCTTTAACCCTTCAACCAATATCATAACAAAACTCACTATCGCTTTGTGTCTAACCTTTTTTGATCCGAGTGTTTTATCTCGGCCAACTCAGATCAAGTGTGTTATGATTCTTCGAATGTATCACCGTGGGGACATTTTTGTTTGTCCCAAATTATATATGCACCTATTTTGCACTCCATCCTATTTCTTTCACCCGGTTCATAATCCATATAAGCTAACTTAACACGTTTTCAGAATACAGACCCCCTCATAATATAACACATACACTAACGCGTATAACAACATTGTTACCGTTGTTTCCTTTGCTGTTGATGGAAGTCAGATCATTGTATTTTTCTCATAAATAGTCGGGATTTTTCGCAGTAGTTTTAGTTCTCTTGAGTTCGTAGAAATACCCTCTATTTGTTCTTATTGTTTAATCCCTATCTCCATTGTATGTAAACTTACATCTATGTGACAAGGCCTACCTTATATTATAGGTTGTTAACCACACTATAACATGTTTATTTATATGACGTGGCTTCTACGGTATTCTCTTTTTTTATTATTATTTTTATTCACTCATTATCAATGATCACACACTAGTAAACATCAGAAGAGTTTCATGGAGTCCCAGTGACAAGAATTTTACATATATGTCCTATTCTCTCCGATTTGTTGGACCAGCTTTGCAAATCAATGTATCACTGACTTCTCATTTATAACGGTTGATTGCATTTACTGAAATTCAACTATTCCCATTCTTTTTGCTGGCTCTGTTGATTTGTTTCAACAAACACTGAAGGACATTACTAAATATTTTGGTACGTTTCATTAGTGACGTCGTGTGTATTGTATCAACCCAATTTTTCTAAATTTCAATATGATCTAGTGTTTCGGAATATTTTCAAATACTGCGACATTTATTGTTATAACGGTAGTCTTTTCCGTGTTCCTTATTATTATTATTTTTATTGTGGTTGTTGTTGTTATAATAATAATAATAATAATAATAATAATAATAATAATAATAATAATAATTATTATTATTATTATTATTATTATCATTATTATTATTATTATCATTATTATAATAATAAATAATAAATTAAAGCGGCCTCAACTGACACGACACAAAAATGAACCAATGAACAGAAATAGCAAGAAACACCATCAGCTCCCCCCCCGAAAAATAAAAAAATAAAATAATCAGCTCCCCACCCCTCAAAAAAAAAATTGAAAAAAAAGAAAAATTAAAAAAAGTTTTTTTAATTTTTCCAAAAAATGTGCCAGCGTAGGCTGACATCACACAAAAGATTTGCATAGGGTCAAGGAACATGAGAAGACCGAGGAGGGACAGCACAAACCAGACATCCACTAGAAGTGCAGATACTGCTGGGACCTTGGGGAGGCTTATTGCCACCCACATCCCAGAGAAGACCAATGGTCCTTACCAGCGAGAAATTAATAGTAAACGACTGTTGTGATACTGCACATTTATTTGCGGTGGCTATCAAAAAGAGGTGGAGAATACTGGAAATATGGGGAGACTTGTTGTCACTCAGACTCCAGGGCCAGGGAATACCACCGGTGTTCGGTGAGCAATCACTGACGACCTACGTGAGAACTTCTAGTGAGTAAATAATAACTATAATATAATCCACTGTTGCCCCTGTCACTCTTCGCAATTGCACTCCCTTTATCCAGTTCTCTCTATTTCACTATTAGTCTATTTTATCTCTCTCGTCATATGAACACGCACGGTTCTTATTTTCTTCATTTTGTCACAAATTTATTTTAATTTAAAGTTCAACTCATCTAGCTTTTCCATCGTTGCAATAGGAATTCACAGGATGTTATTTGCGCGATTGTTTAATTGGGTCTTTATGGATTCCCACGTGATTGATACATCTGGAAACATAATCTTGTCGTCGGGTTCATAAACCGGAACGCATTTATGCATTGATGAATACGAATCAATATTAATTCATCATTTTCAAAAGCAACCATCGACGGCCGGGTTGGTTACATCTTAAATCCTTATGATTTTACATTATCGATTTCTGTTTCAATCAGACTCCTCTTCTGACCATGTTTCTATTGTGTGTGTATTATATATCTGTCGATGGTTAATAACAACAGCTACCTCGCTGTTATAAGGAAGAAACACGGGTTGAATACTACTGTTGCCTACTTGAAGCCATTGCTTGAATTGTTGATCTTATTTTGATGTTTTAAATACAAAATATTAATGTCACAAATAAAATTTTTAAAAAATCCTATTTTTTTGTTAAAATATTATTGTAAACATGTAATACGAAAGTAATAACATCATTGGATATCTCGCAAAGATTTCCCTGAGAATATTGTAATATTACAATATAACAATGTATATGACAGAGATGTGTGTCTGTTTCTATTCGCGGACTTGGGATGATATAGAAAGAAACATAGATACATAGAGGCATACATATAAGCAGATATTCATACAGTAACGCGTATCACAACATTGTTACCGTTGTTTCCTTTGCTGTTGATGGAAGTCAGATCATTGTATTTTTCTCATAAATAGTCGGGATTTTTTCGCAGTAGTTTTAGTTCTCTTGAGTTCGTCGAAAGACCCTCTATTTGTTATTATTGTTTTAAGCCCAATCTCCATTGTATTTAAACTTACATCTATGTGACCAGTCTTACCTGATATTATAGGTTGTTAGCCACACTATCAGATGTGCATTGATATGACGTGGCCTCTATGGTATTCTCTTTTTTTCTGTTATTATTTTTTTATTTACTCATTATCAAGGATCACACACTAGTAAACATCAGAAGAGTTTCATGGAGTCCCAGTGACAAGAATGTTACATATATGTCCTATACCCTCCGATTTGTTGGATCAGCTTTGCAAATCAATGTCTTTTCTCGCGCAAGCCGTTTACCATTGATTTCTCATTTATAACGGTCGATTGCATTTATTGAAATTCTTTTTGATGGTTTTGTTGATTTGTTTCAACAAATACTGAAGGACATTACTTAATATGTTGGTACGTTTCATTAGTGACGTCGTGAGTATTGTATCAACCCTATTTTTTATTCCAATATTTCCTAGTGTTTCGGAAAAGTTTCTAATGCTGCTACATTTATTGTTATAACGGTAGTCTTTACTGTGTTCCTTATTTTTATTATTATTATTATTATTATTATTATTATTATTATTATTATTATTATTATTATTATTATTATTATTGTTGTTGTTGTTCTTGTTTTTCTAATAATAATAAAAACAACAACGGCAACAACGACGGCGACGACGATGGTGGTGATGATGATGTGATAATAATAATAATAATAATAATAATAATAATAATAATAATAATAATAATAATAATAATAAAAATTATAATAATATAAGCCACTGTTGCCCCGTCGCTCTTCGCAATTGCACTCCCTTTATCTCGTTCTCTCTATTTCACTATTTGTCTATTTTATCTCTCCCGTCATATGAACACGCACGGTTCTTATTATGCAACACGTCCATTGGCCATCCGCTAAATCTGGACAATGTTTTCTGAATAGAGAAAAACGCAACTGAATTGAACTGTTGTCCCTGATCGAAACTGAAGATGACTGCGGGCCGAACGAACTCGCTCACTCGTGCCATCAGTAAAACACTCAGCAAGATCAAGAATGCCTACGGAACACGCGAACTCACTCGTGTCTCCTATAAGCGAACAATCAGTGAGTTATACATACATAGTAAGAAAAAGAAACGGATATTCTTAAGGTACGCCCACTCAATCTTCGCGTTTAGCGATACATTTCTAGTTGAAACATAACGGGGCAGCATATTAAATACTATTTCGAACTTAAGCGTGAGAGTCGAACCAACTGACGTAGAATTTGATTCTTATGTTCGGACATATCTAGAAAAAAATACATCTATTCAACATGAGTATTAAGCAACTAATCTAAATAAATAAATACGGAAGTATTTTTCATTCATCACCTTTATATTACAATCGAAACTGCTCATGATATTTACATCAGTAATATAAAATTATAAAATAATATATATATATATATATATATATATATAATATTAATAATATTAAATAATTTAATAATCATATTAAATTCCCGAAACAGTTTTTCATGGTAAACAACTGATGATCCCTTAAAATAGTGTTAGAAACAAACTAATATAATAAGTGTAAACAATAAATTTACTTACATGAGTGATTTTCCACTGAAAGACTTGGGACTATAATTTTTTTTTCAATATAGTTTTAATGGTTGAGAAACCTCCGAGACTATATATAGTAGGGAGCAAATACCCAAACAGAGCTATATTTATGCCTATTGTGCATAATTATCTTTTAAACAGTGTATAAAAAAAAATTAATGTTTGCTGCTATTCATTTGAAATGTTATTGTTATATTTCCTTATATGTAATCAATAGTTTAGTCGATATTTAGAGTAATAACTATAAGTGAGTTAATAAAAAAGGATACATTGCACAACCATTTTTGTAATAGTATGTTAATTAATTTTCTTTAAATAAATACAATATTTTAAAATTCAAACAGATTTCTGTTGAATATTTATTATATAAGTTATACTTTTCAAAAGAATACGTTAGCAAGAGTAATAACCATCGGATGGTGCATGGGTTTTTTTGTACTTGTTTATAAGTAAACAAAAGTGACAGAGTTATAGACGTACGTGCTTAGCTCCTTAGAGCACTTAATAGACGCATCTACGCTGGTTGTAGAATCCGTTAGAGGGCATTTACGCTCAAAGTTCCGTGATGTGTAATGATTAAATACAAATAGTCATCACGCGTTTCCATGTTCTTAGGGCCCTGTTGGGTAGCGATTATTGCGCAAACGTGTCACTTTGTTCAGATTCCTTTTAATACCTGACTTGCGAGGGGTGAAATAAGGGGAATCTGTGTACATGTAACAGTTTCCTAAGTGTCATGTTGACGCTGCTGGTCCTTTTCCGGTGCACTCGTGAGAAAGAAGCTGACATAAATGATGTTTGCGAGCGGCGTTCGCGCGCGCAAAATTTATATTCATCGGGAAGTTATCCTTACAGATATAATCGTTCTATACCGCCAATTGAACTGCACATCCTCTACTTTATCAAATGTTCGTCTGATTTTCTTTAGTAGCTCTTTATTCTTTCTCTCTTTCCATTTCTTTATATCTTTGTGTTTAGTCTATTTTATTTTAATTTTATCTTTTTCTATCAATACTCCGTTTTATCATAAGAATATGCATATGTGTGCAATCATAGTTCATGTATTTAATGCATTTACAAATATACCAGTATGATGTGTGAATGCTATAATTGACTGTACCGTTTAGGCTTATGGTTCTCTTCAGGAATCAACTATATACTGTCAATGTATGTATAAATCTCTCTCTCTCTCTCTATATATATATATATATATATACATACATATATATACATATATATATATATATTTAAAAAAATATATATATATGTTTATGTATATACACATATATACACATATATATATATATATATATATATATATATATATATATGTTTATGTATATACACATATATATATATATATATATATGTTGATGTATACACACATATATGTTGATCTATATATACAAACACAAACATATATATATATATATATATTCATATATATATATATATATATATATATATATATATATATATATATATATATATATATATTATATGAGAGAGTTAGAGGTAGAAAAATGTCGTATGCCATCCACAGATAGCAGTTTAGATTTACGCCGGCTGTTCGATGTGGTTTTACATGACTGATAGTAACATCCGATAATGTAATCATTTTCCTCTTATGCTATTACATTACACCGTAATGTAAGAGAAATGATGGTGTTCCCTAACTGTGTAATTCGTATTGCCAACTTACTTCCTCCTTACAAAGAACTATTTCTTACATCGAGTTGCCAAAACCTGAGATATATATATATATATATATATATATATATATATATATATATATATATATATATATATATATATATACATATATATAAGACATTAAATAACAAAAATAGATAATTCTTTGATTTAATAACAATTTCAGAACAACATATGTGTTGTTTCAGAACACATATTTATAGAAAAACTGGAATTAAACACAAGTTATTCAGGCTGCTTATTCTACGATCTCGGCTCGACCCGACTGTCGAAATGTATAGATATATATATATATATATATATATATATATATATATATATATACATTAAACATTCCAATGACTCTTCATTAAAAAACCAAAATGGCCGGCTGTCTATTAATGTAATGTTGGGTTCATTTAAGTAAGTTCGTAAAGCATTAAAAACGTTTTTGATTTGTTTGCTTGAGAATTATTCTCCGGGAATGATCTCATGGTCTCCTGATAAGCTTGATGAAGGAAATATTGTGGTAATTATATGTAATTCTAGCAGATTTTTTCCGCGAAAAAATTGTAATGTTACATTGAATTATGTTGAAATTAAGCATGCAAAATTGAATACAGACTTTGTTATATATGTTCTGTTGTGTAATGTAAACATTCATAGAGCTTTAAAACTGAACAGTCTTGGTAAGTTCCTTAATATAGATATACACAAATGTATGTATATATATATATATATATATATATATATATTGAAATGACAATGAGCCCTTTACAATGCAAGACAGATTTATTTCTTTTTTTTACTTTTATCTCATATATTTCGGAGACATTCTCCATCCTTAGAGATATTTTTTTCTCTTTTTCTTTTATAAAAATAAACAAACTTTTAGTTGTGTTCATCGAGAAGACGTCTGTCTGTTGATATGACCTATTGTCCGCTGTGATGGAATTCGCGGTTATTAGTAAAACGGAAGTGCCAGGGCATGCCGGGATTTTATATTAAAATATTGGTAAAATCTGTCTTGCATTGTAAAGGGCTTATATTGTCATTTTAATACTTATCATACATTCAATGCTTAAAAAAAGAAGAACGACCAATATTTTGATATATATATATATATATATATATATATATATATATATATATACATATATATATATATATATGTATATATGTATATATATATATATATATATATATATATATATATATATATGTATTTTCCCAGCCATATATTTTTCAAAGAATCTCTACTATATGATTTAATATATAATCTAATATTATTTATTCACAATATGAAAATAAAAAAATATATCGAATGCCTACAAAAATCAGTCAGTATTAGATCTAATATATGTATACACCTATTGAGAATACACCTATGTATAGGGATCCCCATTAGGGTTGATGGCTTATGAGCTCCGACTGTTGGAAAACAATAAGCTATAGAGTACAACTTTAAGTACTTTCTCCTCTAGCTCCTGTCAAGCGCTGTAATACAGAACCTTAGGTTCTATTCCTGATGAGTACTTCGGTCAAGTAAATCACCGGATGCTGTATACAACAGTAGCTAGCTATTTATAAATTAATAGAGCACTCTGGACAGCTGATAATGCATATGTAGAACAGTAGGCATCATGTTTCTTTTGTATCTACTCCGAATGACGCGTATACTTAGTTTACAAACAGTCGAACTTCGGTAGCAACCTGAATTACTTGTTTATCAAGCCACATTGAACAATTGTGATACAAGGAAATATATAGAGTACAACATTAAACATGAGTGAGGCAGCACGAATAAGCGAGTCAGAATTTTGACTGGATTATAAAAAACGCCAGGACTGAAAAAAAAATATTCATAGCAGTCTATTTTGCTATATAAAAACTAAAACGTCCAGTGCATTATTACAAGGAGTCGTTAAATAACTATACGTCTCAGTCTCAAAATAACGCCATAATTCAAACTGATGAATATAAACACGTACCGTTTCTAATAGGAATGCATGTTAGAATGGAGTGTTTTTTTCTTGCAGTGATACTTTCATATCGCTGTGATGTAAAAGAAATTCGATCTTTATATTCAGTCTTAGCAAGTAAACCCCTTGCCACTTTTTATAAAATCTTCTACTGGAATTGGTTTGTTATATATTCTCTAAACTAAAGTGTTGTCTAATAAACCTACCGAACTTTAGGCGGTTTAGAAAATACACACAATTAACTTATCATAGAGGGACTTTTACAATCAAATTAACAACGAAGGAAAATCAATAGCGATCCATCGCAAAAAGATAAATATAAATAGTAATACAAATGCAAACAACGCACATTTAATTCAAATTATTTAATTCAAATATCATACATTACTGCATCAATTGGAGATACCCGGGTTGCATCTATATAGTTACATTAAATTCAGAAGAAATCAAGACTATTTATATTAATAAGATAGATCGGTATTGTAAGGCGGGGATAGCTCTATTTGCTATTCGCGACAAAATATGAACATTCCTGGAATATAAACACCACATGTTCGCTTTTCAAATCAGAGTTGATCCGAGAGAGGATGTAAACAGTGATGTATACTACTTAAATTAAATAGAATTTACTAATGGTAATGAAAAAATACAAACAGTCGAAAAACTAGTAAGGGGCAAATAAATAGAAATTTGGTGTACGAAATCAGAAAGGCAGAACGTCGGTTGATTCCATTGCATGATGGACGTATTAACGCTTGACTGTACTTCAAAATAGGTTCATTTGAACACAAACATTATCAACATAGTCATTGTTGATTCTTCATTTTGGATGTATGGACAAATGGACTTTTTATTTTTGTTATTTCGCCATCTGGCAGAATTTTTGTCTTTGGATCTCGGCTCTGAAGATAATGTATTCTTTATAGTTTTCTACTTTTGCATTTTTTTTGCAATGCAGATTTTGTAAACAAGTGTAAACAGCATATATTGTTCGAGTATGAATTATTATAAAATAATATTATAATAATTTTCAAATATATATATATATATATATATATTTATACGTATGTGTATACATATACATATAAATGTATATATATATATACACACATATATAGATATATACATATACATATATATATATATATACACACACATATATATATATATATATATTGTATCAATTTTGAAAGGTTCCATTGTATAGCTATAGGCAATCCGTCAATATGAAATGACGAACGTCTATGATACTGCTGATAGCACTACGCAAGAGAACATCCCGGCGCAAACAAACTGATATTATTGGAAGGAAAGTTAATGTCGAACTTCCATGTTCGCGATTTGTACAAGGATTCTTATCAAGCGCCGCCATCAGATCCGACCTGGAACAGGCGGTAAATCTGAAACAAGCTACGATCTAGTATTGATTTCATGACCCAGAAGTCAAGACACCATCTAAGGCATATCGATTGTACGTGTGAGAGAATACGCAATTAAGTTCTTAATACTTGAAATACTAAATAACATGCCTTACAATGTAAAGTGTTCAAAATGTGTGGCCACTATATTTACGACTTATATCCTGGCCAAACACTTTGAACTCTTTTAAATAAATTGATAAGTTGAGAGGTTACTATTATTATTATTATTATTATTATTATTATTAGTAGTAGTAGTAGTAGTAGTAGTAGTAATATTGTCATTATTATTATTATTATTATTATTATTATTAGCAGCATTAGTAGTAGTAGTGTGTGCTTCATTATAAAAGTAGCATTTAGCCGTTTAGCATTAACATATACATTAGTCTTTTCTAATCGTCTATGGGTTGGGGACGAATTGTTTTATTTATTACAAGATTTTGTGTCTTACATTTAGTGTACAAACTAATTAGTATAATGCAATTATTAATGTCAAAAAAGATATATACTGGTGTATAACATGTTCATGGGTGTTAATCAAATCTTAAGTGTGGTTGCATTTTATTGCAATAGTATAGGTGAATATAGTTTTACTTATAATGCTGGATATTAGTATTATTAGCAGTAAAAGTTTCGACTCATTTCTTTTCTATTTTCATAAACGATATAATAAGGAAATTTGTAAATACTAAAAACGTGTTTAATAGCTTTTCATTAAATAAATAATGTTATTAAGGAAGGAGATCAGTTCAGCACATATTAGTAGGTGTACACCAAAGTTTATTTTGTAGTGACGATCTTATTCACGCTCGTAATTCATGAGACTATATGTCATGCTTTCGTTTTTTCACGAGTAGAAATGTAAAACATATTATTAGAAGTGTCAATGGGAAAATCAAGGAATGGGGTTTTATTATTCACGTTTCGTGTTATAGTTTATTTTAGAACGGATTTGTTTTGGAAAAGGTCTAGTAGTAGGTGTATTTGGTCCTTATTGTCAGCTAAAGTAAGAATATAATCGATATAGAGTTCGTAAATAGAAGATGTTATACTGTTATTTATTTTTTTATTCTATAGGCTTGCCATATAGAGTTCGTTAAAAGTGTACCCGAGTAACGAACGCATCAATAATTCGAGTGTAATTATTTTTATAGAAATCATAAAAAAGTGTTTTAGTGGTCCCAATTAATAGTAACATTTTTAAGTATTTTTAAAATTAATTTTAAGCGAATAGAGAAACAAGTTATTATATATATATTATTAATAATTGTATTAATTTTTCTTTTAAAGTACATCAGTAAATAACTTTCTCGATCAACAGAAGCAATGCTTTTTTTACGGTTGTTTTGTGTCTAGAATTTTTAATAGTTCAAGTGTTGATTTTCGGTTATATTTACTAAATAAATACAGGCTGATTAGTACATTTAGGTTTTTTTTATAAGCAACTTCCTAAAGTAAGTGGAGATGGCAAATTTTTCTTGGCTAAGCAAGGGCTCATTATATTAAATATTCGTCCAGTAATACCATATCAATTTATTTTCTTTCTAAAACCATCATGGTAAACTTTATCAAAAGCTTTGTGTATATCAAGCTATATTTCTCTAGCTTAACCTGCTTTAACCAGTGTATGGTACATGTGTTCACAGATGACCGTTACAATCCCCGAAGTAGAACGGGATATCCTAAATTCGTGATGTTTTTAAGTAAGAAGTTTATCTGAACTATCGCTAGATTGATTAATGGTTCTAGGTTTTTAGAGAGGAGCGGGATGACACCTATACACCGATACTTTTACTTGTTATTTCTTTCAACAGAATATTTGAAAACAGCAACGACGTAGTAAATGTTCAAGCTGTCAGCGAAGCACGAGTCGGCAAGACATTTGTTATAGAATTGGGAGTAGTCGGTGTTCATTTCAACAGCTACTTTTTTCTATTACTAGAGCATCGATGGAATAATAGCGGTGTTTGGAATTACACACCACTTTGAACCCTCCTTTTTATCCTTTGGTTACTAAACATGCACTTGGATGTGGAACTTAGTTTACAACTTACCGAGGTATTTGACAATGGAGCTATTATTATTATTGTTTTGATTCACTGGAGAATATACGTGTTTTTACAGACATTTTCTTAAGATACATACAAAGTAACCTTATGAAAGAAGCTATTTGGACAAATGTTATGTTGCATCGCATGACTAAAGATAAACCTTGTCTTGAAACGGATGTAAATAACTCGAATGCATTTTTGCATAGCCTGTATATCAAATATGATTTGAAAATATGCGTAATCGTTTAAATTAATACATACACTAAACTCACTAAATATCTTAAATAGCGGGCTAGCGGTGTTTGCAAGTTGACTACTGGTCTTTGGAATTAAATCGCAAAGAGGGTTTTTATTGATTT
Source organism: Sepiola atlantica (assembly GCA_963556195.1). Classification (NCBI taxonomy): domain Eukaryota; kingdom Metazoa; phylum Mollusca; class Cephalopoda; order Sepiida; family Sepiolidae; genus Sepiola; species Sepiola atlantica. Next base: position 63,893,871 of record OY744523.1, read on the forward strand.
ACATTTTAACGTACATATAATAAAGTATAGTATGATTAATCGAATAGTTTGAATTATCTACTAGACTCTATCTTCGAGGGTATTCGGTCTCTCTGTTACAAGGGGTTATCGGGAGAACTTGGCATTAAGATACGTAACCGTATAAGAAACCCCTGGCGATATATTCAAACTAACATAGTATTCGAAGCCCAAATAAGAACCCTTATACGCGGCTATACACTCGTCCATACGTGGAATTATGCACCTTCCTCCAGTGATGTTACCTGAAGAAACAGTATTTAGCTGGATACCCCACTACACCAGTAAGTATTGCCTTGGAATCCAGCTAAATTCAGAAAAGGTCACAATAAAGATTAACTATATCATACTTAGTTTGCCTCACTGCTTTATAACCTCAATAGTTGAAGAATATTAATTAGAACACTCGGATATTTATATACTTCATATAAATATCAAACTCTTTTCAAACTGTTTCGGGGCATTTACAAATATACCCAATAACCGTATACATTCCAAGACATAAGCAAGACTACTTTGATAAGTATATTTCATTTTATATCTTAGTGGTTACAATAATATAGCTGGACTACGTCACGTCTGCCATAAGAAAACAACTATTATTTATGCTACATTATACAAGTACATATGAGCTGTTCATTTTTGATACCCGATCATTTTGCTGTATCGGTTTTACGGCATATCAACAAAGTTAGATTAAGTTAGATGCAATGTAATAGCAAATGTTAACGAATCATTGAATACATTTGATTACATGAAGTTTATATTACTTTTTGTAACTGCTCATATATCAATTTCAATGCGGTATTTGTCTGTACATGAAAAGCAAAGATCCGGCAGAATCTGAAGACGGCACAGCTGAATTAATAGTACACCTTAATATATTAGCCTAATCACGGTCATCTCAATTTTCAAAACTAAGCCGTTAAATATCATGTAGTGCCTAATTTATCTTCTTTAATTTATTACAAAAAATATTGTCTAAATACAATAGTATATTATACTAAAATGTATTTTATAGATTTAATTGTGTCTATAGAATATTTAGATACTTTACGTATACTATGTATAACTGTAGGTGTGTTATAAGGACTATTACCAATATATTTCGATTTAATTATAGATTGAACTGATAGTATCCATCCACTCTAGATTTCACATCATACTGACTACTTAGAGATCAGTGTTGCTTATATAAATCCAAATGTGGGCAACTATTTAAAAGACACTCACATCTTTGTGACTAACTCATGATAATTTTGAACAATACAGTTTTTCCTGAACTATGTTTAATTATGTTCTGGTCATAAAAAAAGGATGATAAGTAAAATAAAAGATGACACGATACTGTAAATGTAGATGCATTAATAGTAAGTGGCATCAATTCTATTCATGCGCTAGTGATGAAAATTAAATTGCGAACGAACACATTGCAGATTGAGAGATAGCCAGCACCTTTCCTCGATCTGCTTTAACGAATTTAATATAAGATGTATTCGTTAAATCCCTTCGTTTCAAGATAAAAATGATGATTAAAACAGAAGTGTGACCGAACAACGCAAACAACTACCGGCGGACGGACTGCGCTTTTTATAGATAAATAAGCTTGTATATAACTTAACAATGCAATTACACGCAATATGACGATTAAAACAGAAGTGTGACCGAACAACGCAAACAACTACCGGCGGACGGACTGCGCTTTTTATAGATAAATAAGCTTGTATATAACTTAACAATGCAATTACACGCAATATGACGCGACTAGTCCGAAAGGTTTATAAAAGTTGGAGGTGTAAAACAATACAATGCAAGTATTACAATTGAGCTCTATAAACAGTAATATTAATATTCATCGTTATTGTAAAAACATGTTCATTTAAGAGAGCAACGAAGGGGATAATTACCTCATGTCCGCCAAACTCTTTTCAAGGAGAAGCATTGTCTTCCTGCTACAAAATAGATAGACATACGCCAATCATCCACTTTGTCGCTTCAAGTTAATGCGAATAATGTTATATTATAAATGAAGTAGAATATTATAACTACTTAATATCAGTTTTAATGTGTTAATATTTATTATACTTTTTAGTCCTAATTTGCGGATATATCGTAGAGTAGTTTGACCCCTATATGGCTTTTCTAGCTGTTTGACTCTTAACAATAGTAGTAGTGGTGGTATAAATAGTATTAAATGTTGGTATAAGAAAAGTATGCTAACTAACAGAGACTCAATTCAAAATTTAATGCAGTTCAGTGTAATAGTTTTGATCTACTCCATGCCAAATATCAAGCTTAAATGCGAAGATAAAGACCAGCTTTTATGGTGCTGACCGGAATACATTGTTAGTAATAAAAATGCGTAGCTAAGCGTATTTAATTATATTTAACTGCATGCCAATTATACTTCAATCATATAATTACAAAAGAGATAGTTTTGTAAGGATCTTTATGCTTCAAGTTCTTAATATCTTTAAATATTCATAGATTAATTTTATAGGCATATATTTTGTAAATACATAGTACTATAACCCGTAACCATCGTTGATATGCCATTAATTACAATTCAGAGGTGGACTACATAATGATACCATGTTAGACTCTTATAAGCATGGGATGTAATTTACGATCAAAGTCAGAACCAGTTATATTACTGTTTGTCTTAATGTAGGTTTGCTACTGCTGCTTCTCTACTACTACTACTAATAATAATAATAATAATACTAGTAATACTAATAATGATATTAATAAGAATAATTTATTATAATAAACAAATATTAATAATACAAAACCAGGGTAAACAAAATACACTTTTTACCTATAGAGGAGCACCCCCAAAGTAGGTTTACAGTTAGTAAAGTATTTTTTACATGCTTGAAGTTATTTACTAAGTATACTACAAAGTTTACCTAAGTTTTGCCACAGCCTTCGGAAGAAGAATTATCATCGAACGGCCAACACTCTGACCAAACCTAGCAGCAATATATTTTAGTTTAAGGGTGTTGTAAAGCACACGGTTTATGAGAATAAATTCAAACGAGTAAATTGAATAATTAATTGCATTCATGACGCATCCACAGAAATTGATGAAGATCGGAATTTCTATCGCACAATGTGTCAGAGTTTCCTGGAGATATTTAAATATGTGTTAATGTTGAAAGAAAACATATTGGGAATCTAAGTGATTAAACGGTCTTTGTTTAATGCTTGAGACATGCTGAAATTTAAAAAAATAACCAACTTGATAGCTGTAAGCTTTTGTTTAGACTCTTTATATGAAAAAAGTAGAACAGTCGGGTGAAAAATTAATTTCCACGTTAAAGTCAGTTGTGAGCGACCACTTTGCCTACGGGTTTCAGAAAATGGTAGTTTCCCGACCAGCACCGTGTGCGTTTATACACTACAACATTGATTGTACGACAACGACATGAAGTCAGTCTCACCAAGCGGATATTTTTAAACTGACAGAACTAATTCCGCTGAAACCAACGTTGGCCTCAAAGCCGGTCTTGAAACAGCCCAATCTAATCTAATAAGTTACATTGCAAAGTCTTTGTCTGAATCCCTCTCCCCTGGTCTTCCTATCCCAACTTCTCTGTGTGTCTCTCATTATCGGTTTTTTAAGCAGATTGACTACCCATTAATTTATTCTGCGTAGAAATCGCTGTTCGCCCAGACTCGTCTAATTTGACCAATTTCCTTGTTCGCTGTACCTACGCCAATGATCAACGTTAAGCTCGAGTGTCTCATTATTTCGGTTCTAGTGAAGCGTAGAATCTTGGATAAATGAGCATTATTGACGAGGACTCCGAGTTTCATTGTTTGATTTTATCGGGGGGGGGGGTATACAAACAAGCATAAATCATGGGATAACTATATACTCCAATTATTCAACTTCATCAACCTTACGTACCCCTTTTTTGTTTAAACGATATAAACCTAACTGACATATTATTTGCTGAAAACACAAATCAACTGAATATAATTCGCTATGTTTGGTTTTATTCAGAACTGATTAATATATGACAATCGGTATTTAATTTTCAAACACACCCTTGATATTTATATCAAATACTATAAAAATATGACCTGTTGGGTTGGGTTACTCATTTATTTAGTGTAAAAAGATTTGATTCAGGAAAAAGTGAATTTGTAAAGTAAGTTAAATTGTAATACGTTTTTAATTTTGGATTGAATTCTCACGATATTTCGGCCGATGTAACCTCTGACCTTATTTGCATGTTGTTTGTCGAACTGGGAACATTTTGTTGTATCACCAGGTGTGTTTTACTATTGTTTTAAGAGCCACGGCTGGATAGAAGTTTTAAGTAATTCGGTATGTTATTTATACTGTCGCCCGTGTTAAGGATTGCACTTCAAACATTCAGAAGACGGCCACTTAGAACGTATTATTACCTACTACTTTTATTCGTTGCGTCACTTATCCTTGAGAACAAAAATCCGAATAATCAAAATAATACCAATAATTAATCTTTATCTAACACATCCTGGAAGAGTTTCAATTTTGTTTTATTTTTTGGGAATCTTAGGAAGTACAATTGTTAACGTTTAATTGTAAAGTTGCGCGTTCACAAACCGCTATTAACACAAACAATCGAAACATATGTGTTACAGTATAACAATGCAAGTGGCTTAACTGAAATTGTTCTGTCACGAATAGAATACAAATAACTTTTATATTAACAATCTTGTGTCGAAGTTTTTATAATTTCTATATTTGAGAATGGAATAATATAATTTAATAAAATATTGTGTAGACTTTTTCTGATTTAATATATTTTGATTTTAGATTTTATAGCAGCCTTTTATGATATAATTCCTACTAGAAAATGTAATTAATTCTAGACCTTATGAATAATAAACTTCACGACAGGGAGTTCGTTGCGAATGCAAGACTGTTTTGAAAAGAAAAATGTCGCTATGACATTTTTCTACGATTCTTTTGCGATTTTTCAGGTTAGAAATAGGTCAGGAGAAAGAATCGACATTCCAACATTTTAGTAATTTTGTATCTCGAGGGACACCTAGAATTGGCGAAGAATTCTATTGCGCCAGAGGTGAAAAAATGAACGATTTCTTGAATAATGAAAAGCAAATAAAGTGTTGAATGAGTTGCAATGAAGTGTGTGATTTGATTTTTAATCTACAGAATATGACGGCAAGATGTAGAACTCGAATTCAGTTTATTGATCGCAAATGTCTCATGAAATACATTAAATGCCAAGACGATTGCAATATTTTACAGGTTTTCTAGAGATTCACATACATTGACAATAAGATTCTTCAAGAGAGAAAGCCATCACCTCTGATTTTACAGGCACACCCACACCATATATATATATATATATATATATATATATATATATATATATATATATGTGTGTGTGTGTGTGTGTGTGTGTGTGTTTTGGTTAATTATTCTTAAATATGTTATATTGTAAGAGTCTTACATTTATATAAGTGTACACTCACATACGTAGGCACACATTTATACACACGCAAAGAAACTTACAGACATACACCGAGGAAAATACACGCATACAAACATACACTGAATAATACATTCTTATATGATATTTCTCTTGTCAGTTTAGTGTTTAACATAATATTCTAGTTTTAAGCAAAAAAAAAAGTATACTAATACTGAAACTACTACTACTACCAATATTTATAAGAAGAAGGAAAAAAGAATAATAGTGTACGACTATGGACTAGACTAACTATCCATAAGATACCATGGAAGCCATCAATTTTAAACATATAGAAAACATAGTGGTAATTGGTGATGAATTGTGCGATAGTACTGCCATATTTGGGAAACATGCTTTCACTAATATTCTAAACAAAATCACGATCGATATCACTAATCATTAAATGGAAACTGTTAATTAAATAATAATGATTATGATAATGAGGCTCATACAACTATTCTTATTACAACTCCTACTACTACAACTCCTCTTACTAATAGTATTATTACTCGTAGTACTATTACTTCTGCTACTACTACTATCAGTACTACTGTGTCGTTATGTCTCATTCTTTTACTGATCCACAAAAATGCGAAAGCTGTTACCAGGCGAAAGCTCTTTCAGTGTCGAAACAATACATATATTTCATCGCTTATATGTTATCGTTGTGGAATGCCGACATTTTTATGAGCCACTCATCTTTCATCTCCAGTTTGCTCCCTAAGCCTCGTCGGGGGAGGAAAAGCGAAACATCCACTAAACTTCATTTCAAGGTGAACTCTTGTATTCCTTCCAATTTTTCCAACATAACTCAAACATTAACAACAAATATTTAATTTTTATTTTTTTTCAAAAACTTCAAATTTCCCAAACACCCAGAGCCCGAATCCAAACGGGACGTCTACTTAGAGAACCTTCCTGCCCTATATCTCATTAGCATCTTGATTATAATCAATATTAACTCCGGTGATCTCGTTAGATAACTACTACTACTACCACCACCACTACCACCGCCACTACTACTAATATTACTACTGCTGCTGTTGCAACTGCTACAACAGATGTACTACTATTAGTACTACTACTATTACAATAATAGTGCCGACCAATTTCAGGTAGGTTAAAATTAATTTAAATTTAAAAAAATATATATGTAGAAAGAGTTACACACATTTAAATCAACTGAAACTACCAGAACTATTATAAACTGCCCCTTCTCAAATAAAAGCGGATGCACTAGTCTTGCCGTTTACCATACAAGATTTCTTCTTTTTTCGTGTGAATCATATGCCTCTAGTGTTGGCATTAGTTTCCCCGATGTTTTTCTAGTTAGACATCTTTCTGGATAGACATCGGGTACTTACAAGGAAGGACCACGAGAAGGTTGCCAACATCACGAAGTGACAGTTGTACTGTCGAACCGACCGGATTCGAACTTGCAACACTCAGGTCTTCAGTCCGTGTCGATATCCACTCAACCACCGTCACCTCCCGTCGTGAAGACTAAAGGCTGATAAAGGACCGGTGAGACAGAGCACGATCTAGAACGTAATTGGACGAGAACGGAGAGTACTAGAATTTGGGGGTGAATTATTGTCACTCAACCCTTACAGAAAGATAACGGCCAGCATAAAATTAATAGTAAACGACATTTTAGATAACGCAAAGTAATGTTCAATCGTTATTAAAAGAGTGTGTGAGTGTTGCAAATATGGGAAGTCTTTATGTCACTCAGACTCGAGGAAACACCGCTTGTTGTGGCAGTTCACAAACAGTAATAATGACGCAAGTTGAAACGAGTAAATTATAATAATAATTAAACCCCGAAAACAGACTAAGTGAATTTGACACCACACAGACTACGATATCGATAACACTGAATGTACTGGGAAAGTCTTACTGTGCGGGACCCAACAAACACAGACAGGGGACAATAACAACGGATGAGTTGAGAAACAAGAGCGCTTCGTAAGCACAACTAGGGGTATAACTGGAACAAATGACAGTCATAATATGTTACTTTATATAACACAGACAATTTCCAGTTTGAAATATTTTAATTTGCTAATGTTTAAATGTTTCAAAGTTTAGGTATCTAAATAATCGGTGAAAAAGAATTGCAATAGAATATATAATCGATAATGTCAAAAAAAACACATGCAGTACTGAAAATTAAAAAAAAAAATTTTTCTTGCTGTCATTATTTTCCTTCCCTTATTTGTTTCTCTTATGATTTCGTTTCCTGTACCTTTGTTTGTATGTTAAGTTCAACTCGGCTTGACCTAATTTTTCAGTCGACTGATTAGAAATAATAACTTAATAATAACTCTGTCAAGATTTCATATCGACTCTTTTGTATCGTATGATAAATAATATTACTATTAATATTGCTATTAATATAGAGTATTCTTTTTCCTTCGCATAACAAATACGCCCAAGAGAGAATTCTGTTATTTTATTTCTAGACACTAACTATGTTATATATATATATATATATATATATATATATATATATATATATATATATATATATATATATATATATATATATATATGGAGGGGCGTGGGTGTGGGTGTGCGTGCGCGCGTGTGTTCATATACTATTGATAGATATGTTATTGTATTTTATGAATAAACGAAATCTCCTACGCGTATTTCAACGCAATAATTGCGAGATTAAAACATAGAACGAAGACACGAGTTAGATATTTAACTATGTGTCAATGAATAAGAACGCTGCTATGTTGGTGATCAATAATATAAATCAATGTCTGCATTCAGACATATGCAACCAAAAGTTTCATCTATTGGGAAAATAATCCATCGGAAGACTTAGATACACCAAAGCATTTTTATCACAGATCGGAAATCTTAATTACATACAGCTAGTTTTATTCACCGAATTCTTAGAGATTCAATCGAAATCAATTGACGTTTTTTTTTTACGTTTTATGAAAGAGCTATTATTCAAACATGTTCGAAAAATAAATTTTATTTTTAGTCGAATTATATTTCATCGTTTAAAACAAATCTGTTTTTCTATATCTACTGTATCAGGATTCTAAATATTTTATTGAATATGTTCGGCTTACAGTGAAAAGTGGAATACTAAGTTTTGCAACGGTTTGTCGCTGATTAATTCCGCCTATATTAAGTCACTATATGGCTTCTCATACATTCTTCTTTAGCTGGGGTTATATTAAATGTTAATATATATATATATATATATATATATATATATATATATATATATATATATATATACTTGTATATGAAGCACAACCATGTGAATTAGTATGAAATATCGATATTTTAAACTTGAACTGCTGCTTTGTATGGATTCGTGTGCTAATCATCGAATCAGAAACTTTCAACATGTATTAATGATATGTGTGGGGCTTCTATTCATCTTCATTTTGTGTTTGTGTAGATACTGTTCAAAGCAAATAAGTCAGCTAAACTGATCTAATGTGTTACAAACATTATAGCCGATTTCAGAAACATACATTTACCACTGAAAATGTTTTCACTTTTCTAATACTCTGTAAATGACGAGAAACTACTGCAGTGCTAATAGCAAGTGTCTATGACACCACTTTTACATTTTGACGTGGATTGTGTTCAACAAGTGTTTGCAACTGTGCATTGTGAAGATTACGCGGCCGTTCGCTTCCTTTTTAATTTTAATTTTAAAGGCTCTAACTTCGTACTGTCTGATCGTGTGTTCATTAATCCTCTATGTTATATTGGTATTTATGGAGGTATTGCTCTGGAATTAAGACTAATTTAACATCAGAAGGTATAAATCATGTTTTGGCGTGTGTATAATTGAGAGTAACCTATGCTTCAAAACTACTTTCTATCTGAAAAAAGTTTTTATTTAAATTATTGAGAACACATTAAGTATTATATATGTCAAAATTTACTCATAATAAACTACAACTTACGTGTAAAAATAATGTTTTAAACCCAGCGCTTCAGGCCGAAATTATTTTTTATACCTAATATATATATATATATATATATATATATATATATATATATATATATATGTAAGCCCTCTGTATAGTCTAGAGAGACTATGGACACCCCTGTAAGGGGCTGGCTGCGCGTGTAATTATGAAGCAAGGGTTGCGCAATCTCTAACAACACCTGTCCTAAGTCGGCACTGCTTGATCCCAATGGCAAGCAGTTCAAGACGACTGGAAACAATGCCGAGATAAACAGAGAGCACACACAGCACCTGGTAGTCCCAAATTGTCACCCATTTAATATATATGTATATATATATATATATATATATATATATATATATATACTAACTCAAAAACCAATAAACCGAATAAGTTAAAACGTTGCACAAACGTTTTATTAGATAGGTTCTATAAGTGTGTAGAATTTCAGCATCATTAGTCAAGGCAACCCAGAGATCCAGAAAGTTCAATCATGAAATCATGTTATCTGTGTGTATGCACGTACGTACGTATGTGTCACCCTGTACCTCATCAACTATTTGATGAATTCAGCTTATGTTTGGAAGATATAGAGTTTCTATAATCTTGTTGATGGCATTTTAATTTCAGTTTACCATATACCTTCGTTTTCCAGAAAATTAAAAAAAACTGTATTCATACACTTTATTCTATATCTTATCGACCAATTGAATGATTCAGCTGATTTTTGGTAAAGATAGATGTTCTAGTGTCTAGTTGATGACATTTTGATTTCAGTTTAACATATAGCTTGATTAGTCAAACTACCAACTATATCAGTTATGAGAAGGCATTGTATTGAGGCATAGCCTTTACAAAGGTAGTGACATTCCATGTAAAATTGCCAGTGTACTGAAATCATATGCCCTGAATAGGGTTAAGATGAAAATTCATATACACTAAATGTACAAAAGCAAGGAAATTCCCAAATGTGTACACTTTTATTTTCATTAAGGGTATGCCTACACATCAACTAAACCATTTTATTAGCACATCCCTACAGTATAAATCTCTATGCATTAGTGGATCAAGTGTGTGAGGTGCGCTGAAGAACAATTGCTACCAGTAAAATACATAGCCTAGTTGTGCTCGCACTCCCTTAATGACATTAAAAGTGTAAACATTTGGGAATTGCCTTGCTTTTTTACATTTATGATTTAAGTATACTGGCAATTTCTCATGGAATATGTATATATATATATATATATATATATATATATATATATATATATATATATATATACATATGTATATATATACATATATGTATATATATATATATATACATATGTATATATATACATATATGTATATATATATATGTATATATATATATATATATGATATGTATATATATATATGCGTGTATATATATGTATATATGTGTGTATATGTAGTACATGTATATCTATAATATACACACATATATATAGTATATATATATATATATATATATATATATATATATATATATATATATAAATATATATTCAGATGGCATTCCAACGGGGCGTAGAATATTGAATAGTACGTGAATTACAACAAACATGAATCTTATGCGGAAGCCGAACCAAAGTATAATAGAAATGCGGCAATTGCAAACGAGATAAAAGACTACGGTTTGTGTTACACGTGTACGAGGTAGAGAGAAAAGTAAACTTCCAACACATCTTTGCTTTTATCTTCGACTTCATATTCTATTCCAACTCTTACTCTCCATCTCTCCCTTTCGCCTTTTCATTAGTATTTACTTTCATCTGGTCTATGGTTATTGTGGAAGAACCCTAATTTGTTTAATATTTATAAATTATATTTAAAATAGCATGTTATATAATTCACATGAAAATCTTAAATGGGCCAACGTATAAACATTAAACATGGTCAACATAAATTATTGTAGCATATAATTATGACACCAAATATAACCGAACAAATTGTTATATACAAATACGTATTCATGTCATATAGTTATATTTATATTAATTATAAATGTTGTTCGCAATTTGATAATTGCCAAACAGTACAAAAGTATATGCATTACACGAATTCAACTATTTTTACATATAAATATCAAAATGCATTTTCGTAAAAATTAAGTGATGTTGCAGAAAAGTAAAATTAGTATTACCTTAATAAAAACGTTTTTCAATAGTGAAACACGATAGTTTAACTGAAACATTCTAGTATCTTCAATTGGTTGCACCAAGTTATATGTTATCTGAAGTGGATTGGAAGTGTTAGTGTTTGTTTCAAGGCGGTTAGATTGTATGGAGGAAATGTGTAACCTCTGTATTCATGGCAACCCTAACAAAATAATGTTTGACGGAGAATACGCACGATGCATTTTATGACAAATAGTCGGAGGAAGACACATATTATGGAAAATCTAAATAAGATATGTCTCATGTTTTAATTGTTTATGGAGTTCTTTTGTAAGATTGTGTTCTAGGGATTAATTTCAAAATTGCTACGCAATCACATATACTGTTTGGTGGGATGAGCCACTCGACGTTCACCAAATAATATATTAACAAGGCAAATATGATATATGTGGTTACATAGGGTACGCATATATCTGTGATTTAATAGAATATCATACGTGGATTATATTACATTGCGTGACACAGTTAAGCTCTTTTTTGTGTTTTACTTTGTAAGTATTTACTGTTATTTTAAATATACTTTTTTGTTGACCACTAAACGCTTAAATATTTAGTTGTGCCATAACTATATTCTTGTTATAGGTTTTACAAATGAAAAGTTATGGGGTAAAATGAAGAAAATGACTAAGTTAAAGATCGCTTTTATAAGCTTAGAAGTAACAAAAAATACTTAAATACATTTTATTACACACACACACAAAAAGACATGAAGTCGTGCATTAATGCTTCATATAATCCTTTATAGAATCCGTTATAGAGTCTTCAACCTAGATGTCTAACTATGGAGGATAACCTCTATATTCATCTTGTATTAGCCAACATTTCTCATGAATTTGTGTTAGCAAACAATAAAATAGTTTTCCGATTAAAATAATATAGATTTCAATAACCGTCATGTCAATATACATACGTCATAGTCTGCCAATATAAGTATGCAAGCAACATCTGAATCAATGTGACGATCATATTAAAGCTATTGTCAACGATAGCGAATCATTAGATGAGGTCACTGATAGAAAATGTCTATATTCAAACAGCAGTGATTTATTGAATTTTAATTAATTATACAATACAGTAGTAATGATAATGCGTTCTTTTTCATCTAAAAATAAATGAATTACTGGTGTATTTGAAACATAACTGCGAAACTATCACACTCAAGCTTATCATATTCGTCAAAACTATATTTATCACGCAGAAACAATAAACCATTGTGTTTAAAAACCGACTAACTAATAACATAACCATAAATTAAGTATTACTTCATGGTCATTATCTAAATAAATAAATGCGAAACTTGAGCCGATGTAATCGCACTAATTTCAAGTTCACTCAGCTGTACTCAATGAACGCATTTTTTATATACTTGATATGTATTTGCGATATGAGTCGCAAGGTAAACTAACTTGCATATAGATTTTAAACAAGCAAATGTTATTAATAACTATAATTTGTTATTGTTTTTTTAATTAAAAGTTTATTTTATTTCAAAATATTTAATATATTAGCAATATATTAATGGATTTAATAATTTGCCATATTGCTTTATTTTCTTGACATATAATATATATATATATATATATATATATATAGTGTTATAATGGAATAATTCCACGAAGAAATCCGGGTAAGAGAGCTCAATGTGGTAAACAGAGCAATAATAACGTAAAATATAATAACACGAAATTACATGATTGTCGATGCAATAATTTATTTCAACCTTGCGGTTTTATTCAAGCATCCAACTTAACAATTACATTTTTGATACTGATAGAAAATTGAATTTATCCTCGGCACTTCAAACACAATCAGAGGGAGTGGTGGTAGCAGCCGGTTTGAACACCCAACATAGAGCGAGTAGGAATTAACATCTTATATTTAACTAAATTAATCTAAGGGGATCTTATGGTTTTTTTTGTTTATTTTTATTAAATAATAACGTCTGAGTTAAGCGCACATATTCTTTCTACATATCCGACCTGGTGACATACGCCTCCATACATACGCACACATATACCTATTCTTAACATCACACACACACAATTTTTGGCTAGCCCGAAATTCAGCTTACCAAGGCCACCGAGATTTTTTACCCGGCAAACGAAACGAGAGAGTCTCGTGTCATCGGCCGGTTGACACTTCTCGTGCCCTAATTTTCTCTAGATTCGCGCGTCAGAATTAATTTGAAGATTAAAAATACTCTGATTTTCACAAATTCATCTTACATTAGTTTATAATCTATGGAAGCCTATAATTAATTCTAATCTAATATTGTCTAGTGATAATATTATACACTTAATTTAATTCGCTATCTTATTTTAAGTAAATAACATCTGCATACATCCTCCCTATATATATACACATCTATCTCTACACGCACACACATGTATACATACATATACACACACATACATATATACTTACATCTACACACACATATATATATACACACATACACACATATACATATATATATATACACATACATACATACGCACCCACACATACATACATATATACCCCCGTACCTACTACCTTGAATTAAAATTTTTTTAAGACATCGAAGATAAATGTGTTTCGACTTTAAGTATTCATTAAAGAACATCCCTACTAAATGAATGCATACCTACACACACACACACACAAACATATGCACATACACACACATACACACATATACCTATACACACCTATATACGCACATGCACACATAGCCACAGATGTGCAAAATAGAGATACATATATATGTATACATAGACATACACAAATGCACACCTGTACACATACCTATATACATACTCAGTCATACGCATACGTACACACATACCTATACTCATATACTCGCACATGCCCATACATGCACACATACACCTGCACCCATGTATACACATATATACCTATATACACATATATATATATACAAAATAAATATATACGGCCTATACATACCCATAAGTAAAATAATACATACGGCCTGGAAAGTTTTAATAACCGGGGTAAGAGTTTAATTAAATATACGCACACATTGATAAGGCAAATATGCAGTACATACATACACACACACACATACACACACCCACATACATGCTAGCACATACATGCATGTACACATATATACATACAAAAACAAATGTACTTATATATACGTTCCTAATTTTTATCATACATACATATACACTAATGCCCGCATACACGCGCATCCGCACGCGCATGCATACATAGCAAATATAATGCTATCTTATTTCAAATAAGTACACTGAATACACGAATATCTTAAGGTACACTCGTATATGCATACATCCGAAAAACAACTATAACTAATGTCACCAGGTCAGTAATTACATGTTCATAACAGACATTAATGTAAATATTTATGGGGGTTTACCGTAACTGATCTATTTGGTATCTAACTGTTACAAGTCTAGAGGTCTATCAGATCGTTAGATATTGGTAATTTTAAATTTGCATTTATGTCTGCATTTCGCCATCAATTCATCACGTTTGTTTAAAAGATTATTGCGGTCGTATTTTAGGATTCTTATTTTCTCCTCTAAACATAAATTGCATCTCTGCCTAAATCCATTTGGGATATCCGAAAAGCATAGTATTGACCACGAAACAACCGGGGACCGGTTCTCATTTTTCAGGAGCCACCATTGTTTCGCTAATTCTGTTTTGTTCTTGAGATCTGGGTTGTTAAAAGAGTGTTTGTGGTCATAAAAGCGTTGTTTCCAGTTACCCGCGGAGATGCCGATGTAGACTTTATTGTCCCTGTTATTATCTTCCGGATGAATAGTGGCCTTATACACCACACACTCAACTTTACAGTTACCGTCCAGTGGGCAGTTCTCTTTAACTTGGCAATTACATTTATCTACTGTAACCTTATTTTTACTAGAATTGTTTAGTAATTTACGATTATGGGTGCTGATTATTTTATCCATGTTTTTGGTACAAGAGTAACTAATTTTTATGGTTTTTCTATTAAATATCTTTCTGAGTGGATTATTCATGCTAAAATGCTTATCTACTAGGTTCAAGAATACTTTCCCGATCTTGATGTTAGATAGTTGGCAGTATCGAGGATTGAACCATGTTATTTTACGGCCTCTATTCCTGGATTTATTTTTATTTTCTTTCTTGATATATTTGAGTTTATCGCTATATCCACTTTTTTCTAGCGCTCTATTGTATAAATGTTTGTTTGTTTCAAAAATTTCCTTGTTAGCCGAAAGTTTATTGATTCTAGTATTAATCGTTTTAGGTACTTGTTTGATTATGCAGTTCGGGTGATTAGATCTAATATTGATATATGATGGTGTGTGATTATCTTTGTTGAAGGGTTTGTAAGTCCCCTTTTTTAAGTCTAGTGTAATGTCTAGATAGTTAACTTCTTTACAATTTGGGGTTATGTCTATTTTAAATCCTAGGTATTTGAAGGCTCTTATTATTTTTTTATGTATTTTGGATACCATGGGGCCGTCACTATTAGGGATGATAATTAGTCCATCATCCCTGTATAAACCAACTAAATTAGGCTCTACAATTCTGCTGAGTGTGTACATTATAAATATGCCCACCAGATCGGCAATATGTGCTGAGTCAAAGGCACCCATCGGAACATCGAAGCTGTTGTTGTTTAATTTAATCCATGTTTCGTGGTTGTTTGTAAGGATGGATCTGCGACATGCCATAATTATTCTTACCTGTTCATCGGATATATCCACGAAATTCCTAGCATAGTTAATGCTGTTCGTAAGTAACTCCTTGGAAATCGAGGGGTAAAATTCCATAATATCGAATTGTATAAATATATATGTGGGTGGTGGTGTTAATATACTTAATATATTTGAAATGTATTTGTTTTTTTCTTGACAAATCTTTACCATATTTGTTTACATGTTCTTGTAGAGTGATCGGCTTGATTATTAAAACATTGCGATGCATTTTGAAATTGCAATTAAAAACGTATAGTTTCCTTTCTCTATGGTCACATACAAAAGGTAAATAAATTCGTTTAAAAATTACTAAAACATGAATGTGGTTATAGGTATATAGATATTGCTCCGTGTTTACCACTAACTTATGAATGATATGTATATCATTTTATCTTAATGTTTCAGGTAATTCAAGTAGCGAAACTTGCAAAGCAATAGCGAACTGGCAAAACAAGATAGTTAATACATATAATAATTGATGTTCTGCCTGAGATTTCAACTTATCGACTTTTGCTAAATATTAAATAAGCAACAAGTTTGCACGCTGTATTATAATTATTATATTTTATTGATTCCACGAACAAGACCAGTAACGATGTTAGAATAACTGGACGGTATAGAAGTTTCGCCGGATCTAGCGAAATGTGCAGACATATCTATATCCGATTAAGGTCAATTCTGATCAATGCTATGTTCGGATTACCCAATCTGATCCATTTGATGAAGTTGAAGAAACCTTTAAAGATTAATTCGATTGAAATCCGATGAGTCCCAATTTGACTAAATGCGACTGATTGTATTATTTTTGATGTTTGATAAATTCTAACATAATAAATCATAATCCAATCATAATATGATGATAAGTAGGTAACATACTCTTAGGTCTCTCGTTCTCTCGCTCTCACTACTGAGGTGTAAATCTCCTGACACCTGATATTAGTTTGCATCTATTCGATCGTGCATGGAATATTGCTGTCACATTTAATATGTTGCCTCTGCTACTTGTTGTTCCCCTGAATAGAAAATTATATACATCAACCTCATTCGTGTAATGAAATCCCAGGGTGTTCCTTATCGTCGTTATGTTGCATCCTATGACTTGTCTACAAGTATTTTGCATTTTACTAAACTAAATTCACACACACCACATGAACGGCTCTTACGCCAAGAGCTACTTTTTATTTTAATGATAAAGCATTTACCTTAGCCGTGAATCAAATACAAAGAAATGCATACGCATATATGTATATGCGTATGCATTTCAAACTTGATAGGAACATATATATATATATATATATATATATATATATATACATATATATATATATATATATATATATATATATATATGTGTGTGTGTGTGTGTGTGTGTGTGTGTGTGACGCTTAAAAATAATAATCGCCCTAGAGTTTTTTTTATGACAAGAACTTTCCTCATTCCGTATCAAACCAGACACTGTTATATACCCGTTAGAACCTCCGTTATCTCGTATGTTGATAGGGGGGAGCAAAAATCGATGCGCTTTATCGTATTTATTACTTGGACTACACCTCACCTCCACGTTGTGATTAACTTCGTACGTATTGCATGTCTCTGCTTTCCAGGAAGACATAGGACCGTAGAATATGGTTATATTAAAGAAAAACATAAGTGAAATCAACAATAAAATATATTCTTTGATATTTACGAGATAATAAGTATTTTAGTAGGTGCAAAGAAGTTTTAATAGGCGCTGTATTATAATCAGTGTCGCGATTCTCTTAGACTAGAATATGTTATTGTCATCAAACAGACTTCTATTTCGGCTTAAACATTGTCTCTGCGATAAGAAGGAAATTGATGGGTCTACTTCACATTCTGGCTGACTGTCCATGCTACTGTTCGGTGACTATTCTGAACTGGATCTTTTAACTGACTAATTCACGTCGCGGCACAATGTTTACTGACCCAGTCTGTGAGTTCCGCTTTCGATGGTTTTGCCTAAGTCGTACACAACATAATATCTATTATATTTCTCAAACCCCTTCTAACTCGAGTGAAATGATAATTTATGATTCTCTTAGTGCATTTACCTAATTATACATTAGTATATCCACTCACCCGAATTTCTTTGCATGGAACCCCTTGCACAGAGTCACATTGTGTAATTTGCGTTAAATAGTATGTAGTATAAAGTATTTCTTATGTAATTATAAAACATATAGCATAAATAAAGTAAGCATACACAGAATACATCATGATGGATTTCCTGAATTATATGTGTATTTCTCATTTAAATGTCTTACTCTTCATATGTTGATAGTAAATTCAATCAATCGGTTGCTAGCATTATTTACTTCAGTGTTTGTTTTATGAGGAAAATGTCTTCGTTGTCACCACTGTTCAGACAACAGCAACAACTTGTATTTAATATAGTAAACAAGATGTTTTTAGTTATGCTTATTTACGTTGATTTTCAGTTTGAAGATGTAGCGATATTTTACAAAATGTGATGAGCTTAACCGAAACAAATATTTAACATACATACATACATACATACACATACGTTATAAATGACGCGCTTGCTTTCCGTGACTTCGCGTTGACAACGATGGGCATGTCGCGGAAGCGCCCGAGCGCTGAAGGAATGATATCATTTTTTTCTTTTATTTATCTCATAAAAACATTGACAAAATTTCAACGCCCCCCCCCAAAAAAAAACATTATTTTCACACAAAAAGAAAATTATCTTAATCTATGTATTTTTCATTTAATGTATTCGTCTTATATTAACGTCTACCACTCTTCCAGTTAGAGCTTGCCAGTTTGAATGCAGGGCTTGGCTAACGCTAAAAACGGAAGCCCTAACCCTAACCGGAACCCTAACCCTAAACCTTAATCCTAACCCTAATCCTAACCTAAACCCCTAAACGTAAACCTAAACCTAACACATTTGTTTTTCTTTCTTTCTTGTATGTTAGCAAAAAAAAAGAAACACAGCGAAACAAATGAATAAGAAAACGTTGCCAAAATCCCCCCCTCCCCCCCAAAAAAGAATTATTTCTACACATTTGATAGAAAATGGTTCATTTGCCTCCCACCCTACAGTTTGTTCGGTGTTTGTCTTTTTATCTATGTATTGTTTTATTGAATTTCTCCGTCTTATATTATCACCTGCAATTCTTCCATTAACGCTTAGCGTTTTTGTCTCAGCAATTCTCGGACGCTTCCGCAACCTGCCCGATAATTGTCGACGCGAAGTCACGGAAATTAGGCGCGTCATCTAGAACAGCACCAACTTATGTGTATTCCTTAAAAATGTCATCTTTAACCATCAAACATGGAAGCACATATAGTATATATCTCCATTCATATATTTATTTGTACAATCTCGGTTGCTTCACATATAACATTTCGGGGCATGGCATATATTGCGCCATATATAAAATGCTATTGAAAATGTTTGAATGAAATATTCTTCTCAGATATAGATATAAGGACATATTAAGTTAAATAAATTGTCTGTTTTGACACCAAGTAACTATTTTCGAATAGTCTTTAACTGGGATGATCGAAGAAAGTAAACTCGGTGAATGTATATTAACTTATGTATACTAGTTAATACTCAAACCTTGTACAGTATCTGGGTTTGTCAATTTCCATCTTTATCTTGCTTTTACCGCTGCATACATAGACACATAAAATCATTGATTAAGTTTCCTACAAAACATACGCTACTAACTATTTGCATGAGAGTAGATAATTCGAGTAATACATTAGTGTATTATTTGTATTGGCAACAGACATTACTATAAGCAAACATTATTCGTGGTAAACTAATGCAGATTATCTTGTGTGAATTCATTTTAGCGGATAATCTAAACGCGTTACTTAGTTTTTAAATATATTAATGCAATATTTTGTTATGTTATGATCTGATGTGTTTTTCTCTTAATTTACAAAACATGTATCCAATTAAACAAATAATGTAGCCTTACATGAGATTCGAACTCGGGTATCGGCATCGTTAAAACTACTGCATGAGTATAATGTACGCTACTTATTCCTTTTTTGTCAACCAATTACATGTTTCTATTTGCTCACGCACAAACAACCTCTAAACACACAATAACTTTTCAATAATATATAGATATGTTTTTAATTCAATACTAGGAGGTATAAAGAGAAATAACAGTAAGGCGAGGAAGAGGGGCAGAACGAGAGTAACCAAGCTAACGAAAAAGGCGTATGTAATAAAATGGAAAAAAAGAGAAAAACGGTCAACAGCACTGCAACATCTACGACACTACTTGTCGAACGAACACCTTTACGACTACAACGCAGATCGAGCATGACAACAAACAACACATCTATTAAAAAATACTCCGGTAAACGAGATAACGATCGACTATGCTTTGAGGTCGAAATAATTCCCTACATATAATTACAGAAAACAAATATAATATATTTAGTAAGTTGGGTTTATCAATTTTATTGCAATTTCCTGTTTTCTATTTACATGCATTAAGAGTCTAAACACTTGAAACATGCAGAATAAGAAGTAAAAATTACTAAAAAGAGAGGGTTGTATCTCTTATGATACTGCACTCAATCTATTCAATCTTCGACCAGTTAATAAGAAAGCATTTTCGACTTATCCAATTGTTAGTGTTGCTCTAATTCAGAGTGCCGCTTTTAGGGAGTTAGATTTACTCCCACATTAAACACGGACCTAATGTATCACTCTGTCCTCGTTAGAGGCGAGTTGCTAGGGACTACATTCAAAAGAAACAGACATAACATAATGCTTATAACACATTCGAGCATTGAAGAAATCACTAAAAAACAAACACTCCGAATTTCACACAGAATAAAATGCAGATTTCATCTGAATAACACCTGTGATATAAAGTAAAGTAATATTTTAACAATTTAATCTCATAACATTTAAATTAAAATCGTTTTAAATTTGGCCACCTGCGATGTGATAACCCTGTGTTTTTTTTAGTTTTAAAACACTGGTTTAGTATTGTTCTCATGCGTGCCCTTCGTATATTAAACAAGTGGATATCTTATAGTAGCCAGGTAAAATGTATCGATTTTACTACAATTTTCTGCTTCTGGTTCATGTGAATTAGGCTCCCCAATACATGAGTAAATTAGAATCAAGAAAGAACGTAGTCAACTGATCGCACAATCGAGCATTAAAAAATCACGAATAATTAGCCCCACAGATTTCACACTAAATAAACTGCACAATCCATCTGAATAGAAACAACGTAAGTATTTATTTGTGTGAATTTTACATTTACAGGTTGATCTAATAATTTAAAGAAACATAGTTTGAAATGTTTCCCCGTGCGCTGTGATAATCTATTTGCTTTTGGACGTGATATCTGTAGAAAACATCGTTGGTGAACACTGATATCATAAATAATAAAATAGAAATTCTTGTAAATCAGCGTGGTACGGTATTTTGACTTGCTTGATTCTGTTGTTGGGAATAGTTTTCTATATTTTTCTAGAATCAGGTACTTACAAGACGAAACACGTCACGTTTGTAACGTTGATAATTGGCAGTGGTGCTAGGGTTACATTTTTTCCCACTCCGGTAGTTATACTACTGCTTTATTCTGTTCAGCAGGGCCACCTCCCAATACATAGAATCTAATGTGTTACTGGAGAATCAGACATGTATTGTTTGTTATGTTTCGGGATTTTTCTGATGAGGGTTGATCATTCGTAGAACTTGCTATATTCGGACTACTGTTCTCATATTGGGCGTTTTTACTACAACGTTTCGGCCGATGTAACCTCTACACTTCTTCAGGTGTACTTTGTCGAACTCGGGAATCTTTCTGTCGAACTCGGGAATCTGGACGGAATTTCGAACGGAACCCCTTATTAAATACACAGGGTAGCATGCTCTCGTTCCATCTGTAATGTCTGGGAAGAAGTGTTCAGTAAGTGGCAATTCTTCGTATCGCCCGCACTGAGTATTGAACCTTCAACCTTCAGATGACTGTCACTTAGAACTGAATTACTTTTTTCTTTTGTTCTCAAATATTTCGCACAATGCTTAAAGATTAGCGTTTTTTTCGCAACTTAAAACACTTCTTTAACCCTACCACTAACCCTAATTCAGGATTTAAAAAATAAACTAACTCATATAAACCACTTGTATTATTTCCCGGCATGTGGGGGGGGGGGTCTGGCGAACTTGGGGTTAACGGTAAGGCAAGGGATTTCTGGTACAAGTTTCTGAAAAATAGTGTGACTTGTCAGCTGTAGACGGCAACGTACATACTACCAAAAAAGTAAAAAAAAATAACCTCCGCAAACCGAATACGTAAAAACAAGTCGCCAGGTTTAGTTTTTAAAACAGGACAATTTTGAATTGTAACCGCTACGAAAAACAGTCAATACTAGTCGTGAAAATGTAGCAGACTTTTTCGTAAGTGACCATCTCCAATATAAACAGAATAATGTCAAAAAAGTATTCATATATAATATTTATTTTAGGGATCGGTTATATTGAAATCTAATTTATTAATGTGTTAATGAATAAAACTATAGACGCTTGAATGATAAACTCAAATGAATAAATGAAGGCTTGTATATACGACGGAAACGGAAGTGTTGTGAGATTATGTAAGTCGTTTCGTCGAAAATAATTTATTATTATTGATATTTTTTCTTAATTGATTGATTAATGTGGATATATATGTCAGTTGTAGAGTGAAATGCAATAAAGATACAATCAAAAAGTAGATCCATGAAAGAAAATTAAATTTAATTTATACACGACAGACAATGAATTTGGAGAAAAAGCAAAGTATACAGGCACTGATCAGAAACAATCTGACCATTCGAGGAAATCCTAAACCAAAACACTAGACACATATAGCAATGTGCAGAATCCATGCGAATAGAACCATGTAAATAATGATAGTTCCCATTTGTTCATATGTTTTTCAATATTTTCTTTGATCTCTTAACAAGTACACGTATAACCTTTGAAATGGTGCTTTCTGTCGTGATATTTCCATGTGCTTCCAGGTGTGCTGTTTGAAAAAAAGTTTCGAAAACATTCGTCTGATCAATAGTAAGAGTAGTTACAACGACGGGAATACTAAACATCGACTCATATCAAATGAGAAGCATCATCAAATTTAATACGGATTGACTAAATTAATCCTTGTTTAATTCTGTGTGTCTGACAATCTAAGCCACTTCCAAATACGTAGCTAAAATCAGGATATAGCACTGAGAAATATAATATGCCACGTTCTTGATGGAATGCGGATAGTAAATATTCATGAGGATGAAATGTCTCGCTTAGTATTCATGAATGTATTTAGAGAGGCGAAAGGTCCATTTTTTGAATACTTTTATAATTAGGATTATATAATGAACATTGTATTCGCTTCACACACCGTTCTCTCGAGTGCAAGACTAGACAGAAAGTATTTGCTACTATACTATTATTTTTATTTGATGTCCTCTTTTCCAAAAAAGGGGCCCCAAAGTAATTTTGTCCACCGAGAGGAAGCCATTCCAAATGAGGCTTTGTCCTCTTTGTCGAATCATGTAATTAGTTGTTTAATCACTAGGTAAATAACTAGTTATTAAATTACTTATTAACTCTAAAAGCTACCGGAACGTATGGTTTGTAAGGATAGATCGATTGTCAGTGAAATAGTGTAACAGATATAGTTATATTGAACATGTTTGATATTAAAACGGTTGCCAACCTCAAAGGGTAATTTTATGCTTAATTTAAACTTGGAAACATCTCCTTTGTTGTCGAACGGCGATTTTCATAATCGTAAATCAACGTAATACACTTTTCCACGTGACGAAACCAA
Source organism: Sepiola atlantica (assembly GCA_963556195.1). NCBI lineage: Eukaryota > Metazoa > Mollusca > Cephalopoda > Sepiida > Sepiolidae > Sepiola > Sepiola atlantica. The sequence goes on from OY744523.1 coordinate 63,918,100, forward strand.
TATTAGTGTATTATTTTGAGGATAAAGCTGATATTTACTTGAAATGTGTTTTTATATATCCTTATTGAAACATAAATATTATTCTACGTGATAGTCAGGTAAATGATATTGACAACACCATTCTCTACTGTCAAAATGTATTATGTATTTCGTTTAAAACTCACGTTCTCTTTGATTGAGCAAATACCAGCAAATATAGCTTCAGAATCGTTTTAATGTAGTAAGATTTATAATCAGGTATCATAAGTAACATTTTATCAGGATTGTAATATATATATATATATATATATATATATATATATATATATATATATATATATATATATGTATATATATATATATATAATGTTATTGAAACTAGAAATAACATGGTGTATTTTCTTTAAAGCTGGACCGATAAGAGTTAGTAGCAGTTGTTAATTCAAACTAAAAAGAAACTAGATCCAATCTGGCAGTTTGAAACCTAAGATGTTATGTCGACTTGATTTTCTAGAAAAGTATACATACATAAATACATTGTACGCTGTAGTTACTAAATACACTCTATCGAATGTTTTACTACGCAACGAAGTCAATGATTATACAGATACATACATAATACATACATATATATATATATATATATATATATATATATATATATATATATATATATATAGATACATATACATATAAATTATTTGTGAAATAGTATGAAAATCACAGCAGAGTGCTCAATTAATTGAGAAAATCAAAATTAAGAACTTAATATGTATTAATTAATAAAAAATATAATACAGCATATGAACCAATGGTTTCGAGCACATAATGCAAAACCTCTGCCTCTCATCAGCATAGAAAGTAATTGCTGAAGAAATTATGAAAATAATATAATATAATACCTTCTAAATGGGGTCATGTGTGTGCAATTAAACGAATATAATGATGTGATCAGGTAGCGTTCGAATGAGGCAGTTAACCATTTAAAATTGAAGGTTCAAGAAAACCGGTAGAACGTGCCTTGCAAGTGATGTTTAAGAATACTAATTTCAGTTAAATGCACAGCGTTTCATTTCGCTAAGGTGCTGGATATGATGTAAGGGGCATAACTCAACCAATTTTATGAAAATATTCATTTGGAAAACGTTTATTTTTCTAAATATTTTATTAAATTTATAAAAACAAATAATCTGAAAGTAAATGTTAAGCAATAAATGAATAAATCAATAAAGAAAGATATAAAGAAATAAAAAGATACACAAAATAGAAAATGGAAGAAAAATGAAAAGTTAAAAAGATATGTTGAAGAAAAAATATTTGGATAAAACTGAATTAATATAATAAAGAATTGGGAAAAATGGAATCTAAGGGGAATACCTGAGTAACAACTTTTGATAATATTCTAGAATTTCAAATGCAAGGGGGATATGTTAATATTGACTTAATTAGAGAATGGTTGAATAGTTGATTATGTTACTCGATCCGCTGAATTTATGAGTAGTACCTGTTTTCTGTGAATACATCCCTTTAGCAATTCATCACGTCCGTTTAAACAGGAAGTGTACAGGTCAATAATGGCACTGTAGATATAATGCGTCTCTGAATCACATAAGGAAGATATGTTTAATGCGTGGGAGATAGATGGTCTTCTCTCAATAATTCTCCATTTGATGTTGAAAGGTATCGCTTTGTCTTTAAGTTCCCAAATACGTTTTGCAAGTGCCGTACTGACCTTGTCATTATATTTAACGTATACCTGGCGTCATGCCAATATATATCTCGGCCTTGTCGTTAGGTTCGCTGGAGACAGTCGCCTCATAAACTATGAAGGCAACCTTGCAATTCCCCTGAAGGGGGCAATTGCTTTTGGCTTGGCATGCGCACCTCCTATTTATTGTTTTTATAGGTTCTCTCGAAATAATATTTCTTATAGATGGCATGGAGGAGAAACTGGTCTTAATAGTGTTTCTGTTTAAAAGTTTATATAAGTTATGTGTAGGGAGAAATGTTTGTCTAGTAATTTAAGGAAGATATGGCTACTCTCGTCCTGGTGTTGGTGGAAAAGATGGAGAGAACCATGTCACTGCCCTTCTCTAGTTTCGGCTGATCTGTGGTTAATTACGGTTGGCGATATATGAGATGTCCTCACCGACTCCGCTGTCACGCAGCGCTTTTATTAATAAGGAGCGGTCTGTGTGACAATGTCGTGGTTTTCATTAACGTTAAACTTTAAATTCTTAACTGCCTTATTCGAACGCGATTTGATCACAGCATTATCTTCGTTTAACAGCACACATGTGAGCCTATTGTGATAGTATTATATTATATTATTTTCATCATTTCCTCACCAATTACTTTCTATGCTGATGGGAGCCAAAGGTTTTGCCCTCTGTGCTCGAAACCATTGGTCGATATGTTGTATTACATTTCTGTATTAATAATGATAATAATGATAATAATAATAATAATAATAATGATGATAATATATATATATATATATATATATATATATATATATATATTCATTCATATATATATGTATATATACATAGTTCCGTGTGGGTGTGGGTCTGAGTTTTTATAAAATTATATATTTAGATATACATTATTTTTAATCCATACAATTGTTTCAAATTGCAAGCTCAATGAGGATGTGTTGCAAGTTTCAGAGCAGTTATACTATTTTGTTATATTTCGATGTGCCAGAACAAAAATGTATCCATTAACATAGTCGAGATAAGGGTACATTGAGAAAATTAAATAAATAAAACTTAAGGTAATGGATTGATTTTTCCTTTGGTTCTGGGAATATAATTAAAAAGTGTATATATATATATATATATATATATATATATATATGTATATATTTTTAACATGGTTCACCCCAAACAAGGCAGGCCGCCACTGTAGACGTAAGGGGATACTGGGAAAAAAAGACGAGAGAAGGTGGGGGGGGGGTCAGCTTAAATTGGGATCTGCGCAGCGAGATGTATGTTTACATTAGTTTTAAAGTTCTGCATGTTAGTACTGTCGGGGAAACAGGGTGGAGGAAGGGAGTTCCAGATGCCAGCAGCACAAGGTAAGAAGCTACTTGAATAGAAGGCCCTCCGATATCTGGGAACCTCCATAGTGAGAAATTATATTTAGTTGGTTGTCGAGTTAGTCTAGGGAATTTACGTCGAGGGGGCACCAGAGTAGCAAATTCATCGGAGCATAATCCATTGACGTATTTGTAAAACAAACATAAGTATGCTACATTGCGGCGATGGAACATGGACTGGAGCGTGGTTGACAGTGAGGGACCTATTAGTTTGGCGACTTTTTTTTGGACCTTGTCAAGGGGGGAGAGACTAGTAGATGATGCACCAGCCCAGATGTGGCAACAATACTCCATATATATATATATATATATATATATATATATATATATATATATATATATATATATATATATATATATATAATTAAGTGGTGAACTAAAAGCGAACCTATTGTGAAAAGTATACAGCTCAATATCCAGGATAGAGCAGATAGATTCATCCTTTCCTTTTCATCCTTCTACAACAAGGTTTTCGATCATATCTTCAATAATCGAGATCGATTTTTTGTCAAGGGCAGACGCCCATTTACCTCACAGTAACGTCATATTTGATTTTACAAGACAGCACAACAATCAACAAAACATTTTTGTCATATTTGTCTCGGTCATTGAAAAGAATTATGAAAAAAAGAATAGCTCATCCACTACATGCTTTCTGCACAACATGTTTTCTTTTATTATTCAAATTTACCTCACAGTAACGTCATATTTGATTTTACAAGACAGCACAACAATCAACAAAACATTTTTGTCATATTTGTCTCGGTCATTGAAAAGAATTATGAAAAAAAGAATAGCTCATCCACTACATGCTTTCTGCACAACATGTTTTCTTTTATTATTCAAATTTCTTTCAAATTTGTAGCCCTAAATAAACTTATAAATTTAAACTTGGAATAAAAATATTTCCAAGCACTGCAGCAATATCTAACAGGTGTAGTAAAGAGATAACATAATTAGAAATAGTTATAAATCTATGGTTTCCTTCTGCTGCTAAAACTTTTTGTTCGAAAGTATCGAGACCGAAGAACATGTGGTTACTTACAATTAGATATGATAGGTATTCTTCAGATGAACTCTTTATGAGTATTTTATAAATTGCAGCAATATAGAAAACCGTTCCAAATATAGATTTACCCTATTGAGGATTATAGACGATCAGTATTGATTAATAAGGCGAACCCCTCGATAAACGTTGCAATCCAAAACTATTTTGAGATGAAGATGTTGTTTCTTCATTCAGCAAAAATGTATTCATTTTCAGTTTATATATCCTTTACTCATTGACACTGATTAAAATCAGTGATATTGGTACATAAAGAGATGATGGTTTTACTGTGGTATCGGAACTTAGGAAAGTGGCAAAGTTTGAATTTTTAGAAAACTATGTATAAATAAATACACGAATTTGCAAAAAATATTTTAGTAGTCTAAAATAAAAAAAATAATAATAATATGCTAAATCAGTCGTAGGTTATCGGTTTTTACATACATGTAAAATATGAGATATCGCTCTCAAAACTGATGGATATTGGTGATTAATTTGATATTGCTGATGGAAAAATTCCGACTTCACCAGTTTTAAAATTATGTGTTATCAAATTGAATTATGTCGTCACGTCGACTAAAGCACTACAAGCTGTAATAAATACATTTAAAAAAAGTAATATTCGTATTGTGGACTAAAATAATATCTCGGTGACAACAATGTTTACGTCAAGAAAACAGTGCGTATTTACTGATGTAAAATGAATTAAATTGCTATAATATGAAATAAATAAAAAAGAGGCACATCGTTTCATTTATTTAGCGAACATTTATTTATTTTCTGAAAAGTATTGACACTGAGAGACATGTATTGTTTCAAAAGCAATAGTATTAGTAACAGTAAATTATATAAACTGCTGTAGAAAGAACCGTGGGGTTTCCATGTGTAATATCAATAATCTTTATATGCGCAACTCCCAATCTATGTTTCAATATATGTTTTTGTACAGGAAAGAAAAGGACAATCTAGTATTAATAAAACACAAAACCCAATACCTAGCAACAGTATTCATGCATATATTCGATGTATTCTAAGTAACAATAAACTATCTTAAATATTTAACAAGTTATTTCCTGCATAAATCACAGCGTTATAATACTATGTATTTAAAAATATAATTCGGTATAACAAACAAGATATCAATAATAATAACAAAGAAAACAATAGACTATTAGATGTTTTACCAATGTACAAATATTTAAAAAAATGTCTTAACGCATTTTTAAAGTGCATCGATTAAGAGTTTGCCGCGAGTACCTATCGATATAAATCCATTGATTAAATAAATTAAAATTAAGCTAGAACTGTACCGAAGAAAATTGAAATAATCGTCATATGGCATACTATATATATATATATATATATATATATATATATATATATATATATATATATTAAATGAAACAAGAAAATAAAATATACATATAACATCAATTACAATAATTACACATGAATGGTTCATCAAAATTGATGTCCCCCAAAACAAACTATCAGAATACTGAACACAACCTGAACCAAACATAAATAAGAATTAGCAAAACAATTCGTTCCAAATTTACTATGAAATAAAACATGATTTACAATTTGATCGAAGGATGAAAAGTACTGTAAAAATCGTTTCAATCAATAGTATATGAAATAAATGCAACCTCCTGCAGGTCAACATGGCATATTTGCATCCACCAACGTATGTAGAACTCTAAACGTAGCATTAGAAAACGTAGACATGTATACCGACTAATCTAATGATAATCATGAAACCCATACTATTAAGAACTATAGAATACATATATCAGCAATAAAGATAGTCAATGGATAAAAATCGGAATGAGCAATCACTTGTTCATAGGGGTGTTAGACTTTTCAGCGCCATCCAACAATTTAGACATATATATTTTTACATCTCGACATACATATTGTAAAACAGTGTTATCAGTACATATACATATATATAAATATGTATTTAGATATTTACACTTTATATATATATATATATATATATATATATATATGTGTGTGAATTTTTATCCCTTAATTCCTCCTCCCCCTTTCCTACGTTTCTTCTTATCCCCCCCCCGTTCTAACGGTTTTCTTCCTACCCTCATGACATGAATTCATTCCACAATTGATTTAAATTTCTTCTCAAATTTCAAATCTCATTTCTAAACATATTTTTCTAAGTTATACCCCTTTGTCTGCACATATAATAATAACGGCCCACACGTAAATTTAAATTTAGAATTGAATAAATAAAGAAAAATTAATAAATCATATAAAATAAAATATAATAAAATTATAATAATTGGTATATAAATAGACAAATGTTAATTAGATGTTAAGATGTTAACTTTAGCTGAATAATTATTTAATAAAATTTTGACATTTTCTGCGTTCCTACTCCCAATAGTCTGCTTCGGTGTTTCAATGGTTTGATTCCGGTTTTTCTCGTTTTTTCGACCTTTGCGGTCTTATATTGTTGTCTTTTGATAATGAAAGTTTTTCTTTCGAAAATTTAAGATAACCTTTTGCCGAACTTTTTATTTACCTGTCAGTATTTACTATTCTGGTACTTAATCAGTTTTTCGTGAAATATTAATAAATTGTTTTGAGATTCGTTTTCTCTTCTCGTTTATTTCTGTTCACCCTTTCCACCTTCCGGCAACTTCATCGCATTGCTATAGCCTGGAACTACTAACCTGCACTTATATTTACCAGCAATGCTTCAAGCAAACTACACTCTCCTTTATATATATATATATATATATATATATATATATATATATATATATATATAGAGAGAGAGAGAGAGAGAGAGAGAGAGAGAGAGAGAATCTCGGAAGTTTCTCAACAATTAAAACTATATAAACAAATTATTAAAAGAAACAACTTTAAGTCCCAAGTCGTTCAGTGGAAAATGACTCATGTAAGTCAATTTAATTTTTACAGTTATTATATTAGTTTGCTTCTAACATTATTTAACGGATCCTCAGTTACCATGAAAAACTGTTTCGGGAATTTAAAAACAATATATATATTTGTGCGTGTGTGTGTGTGTGTAGGAATACAAAAATAACATTTGCAGAATACAGATATTATATAAAAATTGAGAATTATATTTTGTAAGTAATTGTTTATCGAATAGCTAAATGTAACAATATACACAAGAGAAACACAAAAAAGGTACTATATGAGGATAATCATATGATGTTTTTCAAAAATTATACAATCATAAAAGTTCATTTCACATAAACAATATAGAATATTTAGATGAATCATGTAAATTATATGTTAGTCACAAGCTGGACATTATAAGATTTTAATGTGTAAATATGCCCTTAATGAAAGAAAGGAAAAAAACATAAACTGTAGACATATTTTACTTTGAGGTAGACAACTATACACACAGAATCAAGAATACCTAATTTAGGATGCACCTGATACAAATAGATTGGGAAGAAAACCGGGAGATAATGAACGGGCAATGAGAGTCAATATGTATAGAAATAGTTAATCGATGAGTAAGCAATAAATTCAAATAATCTGACATGATGAGGGAAATAGTAAATAAACACAGCGTTCGCTTGTGTTGTAATCTTTACAATGATATATTCATGAAAACCAGACTTTGATATTTAGATATTTCATAAATAATATATAATGCTTTTCACCTTATCCATACCCATTAGAAATGTTTCGATATGTAAGAATAACTATATCCTCTAAAGTTTGAGTCGAACTGTCGCTTCATACATGCCCTACATTTTTAGTGCGTAATGGAACACAACACACACGATGATATTTAAACTTTATTTCGGTGATTGGGTTCTCCGCAATGGTATTCATACGCACGGCACGTGACTCGAAACGAATGGGTTCAAACGACTAAGATACAACAGTAAGATTCTACGTATATGATATTGTCACTGCTGGTTGCATACTATCATAAGACTTCAGTAGTGCTCAGAGGAGTTGAAAAAAAAACCAGATGATTATTGAGTATTCCGTATATAAAACATGTTTTTAACTATACTAGACGTACCCGTGCCCTGCTGGGTAAAAAAACACATTTATGTTATTTGATTCCGTTCGGAAAATTCATAAACTGTCATATCGGTTAATATATTCTTGTTGCATAACAAAAAAATTATAAGTCTCTGTACTTTTATATTATTATTATTATTATTATTATTATTATTATTATTATTATTATTATTATTATTATTACTAGCAGTAGCAGTAGTAGTAGTAGTAGTAGTAGTAGTAGTAGTAGTAATAGTAGTAGTAGTAGTAGTAGCATCACCTGACAAGATCTCACACGGGGCATCAGCAGTGATTGCTCACAACTATTAAGCGACGGTGTTTCCTGGCGTCTGAGATACAGGTTTGCCCATCTTTTCTGTAGTCTCCACCTTTTTCAATCACAATTTCAAATGATTTTGAGTTATCACAATAGCCCCTTACAATTGATTACTCGCTCTCATTGACCAGTGATATCCCCTTGTGTTTGAGTGTCAGTAAGCCTCCTTAAGGTCCCAGTACTGTCCGCCCCTTTCCAATGGAGGTTTCGTAATTGCTTTTTTCGCTCTTTTCATCATCCTTGAGCCTTCATGATTGTGTTGTGCATTATCAATAGATACTGGTGCCAGTACATTCTGTTCGGGGGCAGTTTATGATATTTCTTGTAGTTTTAATGCTCTAGGGTTCACCTGATATTCTTTCCATGTTTTTGTTTTATTTCTGTTGCAACTTCCATGTGGCTGGTTAGCGTTCGTACTGTATATCTGTTAGTTTCCCTATTCGAAGATTTTTCTTAATATTTCAGCTGTTGCTATCATTGTCATCAATTATATAGAATCAGTTTTCCCTTCGATAGCAATTTCCCTTTGTCTTTTTATCCCTTTTTTCCAAGATGTTTCTAGTGCTCATGCACTACTTGGTAATATATTGACTTACTTATGTTACGCACTCTGTTTTAATTCTCTAGCAAGTTCCGCGTATTTCCTTTTTTCCATTATTATTATTGGTCCCCTGATTTATAAAATAGGAGGACTTATGTTTTGAGGCATGTCCGTCCGTCCGTCCGTCCGTTTGGATTTTTCTCCGCAACCATCTCTGAAAGTTTGCATGAAGTTGTAACTTTCGTCAGGTTAGAAAGTGACATTCTCCGAGTTTTACAAAAAAATCTGGTTAGCCCCCCAGGGGGTCAAAAGGCCCCGAAATCTAAAAAAATGACATTTCTTGCCTCATAACTTTTCATCCATCCATTCAATTTCTCTGAAACTTGGCCAAAATGTGGAAGCAAATGTTCCGAATAGAAAATACGTATTGCTGACATTGGAAAAATCTGGTTCGCTCCCCCAGGGGGTCAAAAGCCCCCAAAATGGGAAAAAATGACCCTTTTCTCCCATAACGTTTGATCCATCAATTCAATTTTTCTGAAACTTGGTCAAGATGTAGAGGCAATTGTTCTGGATATGAAATGAGCATCCTTAACCTCAGTAAAATTCTGGTTCGCACCTCCAGAGGGGTCAAAGGGGGGTCAAAAATGCCCCAGATTGCCCAAATTTATTGCATTTTACACTCGCCACATCGTGTCACATACAGAGGGGGGCCACGCACGCGCGGCTTGCTATTCTTATTATTCTTCTCATTATTAGTATTATTACATACAAGTGTGTATTATTATTATATAAAATTAAATAACATTATAATTTTGACATATAATTTACAAACGTGCGTGTGGTGTATACGAACACATGTATGTAAATTAGATTCTTAGGTTGAAATAAAAGAGTGTCATTTTCCTCAAATGCTTGCATAAACATAAAAAAATATGAGATGGTGGTTGAATTTATACATTGTGAGAAAGAGCGAAACCAATTATAGGTATATATAGTAATACGATAAGTATGTTTCAGTTTGAACACACGCGGTGCAATGTATGCATAGAGACGTATACACAACTTGTTCAGGGTGCCGCTTTGGCTTGTTATCTACGTATTGTAATATCTACATAGTATAACAACAACATAGTAGGATATCTTCATAGTATTATATCTATATTTATGATATCTATATAGCATTATTTCTACACTTAACGTTTTGCTACTTCAACAAGGAAAACATATCTACACTGTACGAATTTTATTTAGTACTCATAAATCGTAACGTACAATACCATACATTATATGTAACAGACAATGTATTGAAACTGTAAAAAATATTAAATGTCTACTTTTATTGAAACAGTGGCAAAATTCTAGCATATCTAAAATATCTAAAATGTTTACTATACATATTCTAACGATACACAGCACACACATGGAGTGTAGATACCATACCAAAGTAGATAAATGATACGTAGATACCAAGTAAATACAGCACTCTTGTTGAGTTGATAATTTATTACAGCAAATTAGAATCAACATGAATCTTGAAACATAACTCAACCCATAAGTTAAGTTTATTTAAGAATATATAATTTGTAATCAACATATATATATATATATATATATATATATATATATATATATATATATATATATATATATAAAGAAAGCCTTAGGGAACACGCACTTTGATTAACACACATTTATTATAATAATAGGAGAGTTAAGAGATTGTTACGCGCTCTTCAAAGTCTGCAAATATAGAAATTGATTAGCAACGTTAACCTCGAATACATCAAGTGATTTGTTTTCTTATTGTAATTGTGTCTTTATTAATTATGCACGGTTTGTATTTCTAGACTGATTTAAAGAACAGAATATTCATAGTCAAGCTAAATAACATTGCCTGCAATCAATAGAGAGAAAAAAATTAAATGTCAAATTTCGACCGAATTTATGAAGCAATCTGGAGCCAAAAAGAACCGAGGAACCCCGTTGTGATTAAATCCGTATATAACAAAATATGTCATATTGACGAAAAAATATTTTATTATGACATTCAAAAGTATAATCAATTTATTGTTCAAGTTGATGTTCCCCCAGGCCTTTTAAGGTCGCCATTGGCAAAGGCTGTCTGACACTTACGAAAAAAGACAGCAAAGAAAAGCAACTTGTATTCATACATGTAGGCATACATAAGAACGTAACGCACACACACAAACAGAGTACGTGGGCAGAGGCGCCCATACCCACTCAGCTACACACGTATATATTCTCAGCAAAACACGTAAAGGACTTTCTTGAAAATACTCAGATTCAAACAAACACAGTTGTGCTAACACGCACAAAAGAAAAGTTACATGCACGAAAACGCTCCAGAAAAGTCTTCGATATATAAATTACCCCCTTGGAGCATTTTTTGTTGTCCTTTATATGTGTTAACATATCAGTATTTCCGAGTAGTCGTAGAAAGAGTACTAGTATCAGAGGGGGTAGTAGTAGTAGTTGTAGTAGTAGTAGTAGTAGTAGTAGTATTCGTTGTTGTTATGTGCGTGTTTTTATTATGAACAATAAGCGCACATTCCTCTCCGAAACTAATGGGATGAACTGAAGTATTTTCTTCTCTCTCTTTGTGTTAAGTTATTAGCAGACAGTTGTTACAACATATTACTGCTCTTCACTGTGGGTAGATGCGTTAGTAATTCAATACATTAGATAACAGTGACTATCATCCTAGAATTATTGTAATGTTGGCACTTCTGTAGTATATATAAAGCAGCTGCCGATTAAGAAATCGAAATTGAAGAGTTCCGTTTTTTTTTCTCCAAGTACCATTCATTCAGAATTCACCGGAAGTTGAATTTAGTATTTAGAAAATGGAGTTAAATGAGATTAATCTTCGAGACATTGGTAATTTAATGAACCAGCCGCAAAAAAACAATAGATTTTTTACAGGCACACCGCCTGATTTCTTAGGGTTAGGGTTAGGGTTAGGGTTTAGGGTTAGGGTTATGGTTAAGGGTTAGGGTTAGGGTTTAGGTTTAGGGTTAGGGTTAGGGTTAGGGTTAAGGGTTTAGGGTTAGGGTTAGGGTTAGGGTTTAGAGTTAGGGTTTAGAGTTAGGGTTAGAGTTTAGGGTTAGGGTTTAGTGTTAGGGTTTAGGGTTAGGGTTTAGGGTTAGGGTTAGGGTTTAGGGTTAGGGTTAGGGTTTAGGGTTAGGGTTAGGGTTAGGGTTAGGGTTAGTGTTTTTTATTTTAAATGTTTTTACTTCATATAATAAAAAAAAGAAATTGTTAATTGTTACCCAAAAACAAATCAGTCTTGCATTTTTTTGTATGTTGTAAAAAAATAACTTCCGGTTGAATTACCTCCCTTTATTTTCAGTAGAAGGACAGAAAATCTGCTGCTTCATATATACTACAGAAGTGCCGTAATGTTTATATACGTTTACATGTCCGTTTATCGACTTGCGAAAGTAGTAAATTCATTCAGATTTGACTTGCTGAGAGAAAGCAACCCATACGTGAAAAGAAAACTAATACACACACATATATATATATATATATATATATATATATATATATGTATATATATATATGTATTTATATGTATATATATGTATATATATATGTATTTATATGTATATATATATGTATATATATAAACATATATATATATACATATATGTACACACATATATACATATACATATATATATATATATATATATGTATGTATATATATATATATATATATATATATATATATATATATAGACTAAAGAAACTTTGAGCCGTTTTTAATAAAAGAGAGAGAAAAAAACAATTTAAATTCCCAGATAAACCAACTAAATCCAAGATATCGCAGACTTAGCATTCTTTGGAAAATTCATAAAAAGGGGGGATTCAAGTATCTAACAGTGAAACAGAAATATGGGACCGTAATTTAACCGTGAATTATTTAAACGGGGATTATCAGCTGTTTACCACACACACACACACACACACACACACACACACACACACACACACACACATATATATTCGCATTTTTTTTATTAAAGTGCATTTCTGCAGATTGACAGCACGCACTTATCAGTTTCTTAAATAAACGCAAACTATGATTTCATACGGATGAAAGAGCTGTTAAGGCATATAAAAATAAAAATACTTTAAGCAAAAGACAAAGATACAATATATATATATATATATATATATATATATATATATATATATATATATATATTGATACGGTGCTGCGTCCTATGATAATAATGTTTGGCTTGTTTTGTTTTTCGTTGTTAGGGTTAGGGTAAGGGTTTAGGGTTAGGGTTTAGGGTTATGGGTTAGGGTTAGGGGTTAGGGTTAGGGTTAGGGTTAGGGTAAAGGTTAGGGTTTAGGGTTAGGGTTAGGGTTAGTGTTTATGGTTAGTTTTAGGGTTAGGGTTTAGGGATAGGATTAGGGTAAGGGTTTAGGGTTAGGTTCAGGGTTAGGGTTAAAAATATTTATTTGATAACAGTAATTTCGCTCTGTTATGCTTGTTTTATTTGTTGTGTTGTTTAACACTTTTTTTGCAACGATAACTAAAAATTATAGGACGCAGCAACGTATCAAAAAAAAAATATTTGATAACAGTTACTTCGCTATGTTTTGCTTGTTTTGTTTCTGTTGTTGTTTCTTTTAGAACATTTCTTGAAAATATAACTTACAATCACAGGACGCAGCACCGTATCAAAATTGTCGTCTGGTACAATTCGGCTTGTCAACACTCAGACGTTTGCGTAGGACAGCCGAACGCTTCTGAGTCGAACCTCACGAAAACTGAGTCAGGATCGATATCAATACCCAATTATCAATATAACTCTGTCTTCAATTCTTTTTTCGTGGCAATTTTGTTTAAATTTCAAGTTTAAACGTATTTCCGGTACTTTATATATTCTGCATTTTTTTTTACAGATTACATCATAAAAAACACGTACCCTTTTTACTACTACCACAAAGTCCTGTGGTAAAACTAAAAATACAGTTTAAAAAAAAATATGTATTACTCATCTTTTGCGGAAAGAAAAAACAATTATTTTAGATTGAAATTGTGGGATCAGTTTTGGATATAATTTAAACCTAAAATGATCCCCCAATTCTGGGCCATTCTAACTTTTCAGCCTTTTTTACGATGAGAGATACATTCTATGCATTGTTTTCCACATAATTTAGTTAAAATAGCATCGGTAAAAATGGCACAAGTTAATAGGACAAGATAGTACAAGAGAAAAATATAGATGAAAATCTCACAATAAGTTTATCAAAATCGTGAATACAATACGCAAAAGGAAAACAATTAAAAGTACCCCCCCCCCCAAAAAAAAATATTAATGAAATTCTAACTTTTTTATACGATGACGTGTGAACACTGAAAAAAGAACAGTTATTGTTTCAATTCAGAGTAGGGGATTAGTTGCACATATAAATTTAACGTTAACTGATCCCCCATTTCCAGGCTATCCTAACTTTTTTACCACTACCACTAAGTCCGATCGGCAAAGTCGTAAATTACACGAAATCGCTTTAAAAAGTAGAAACCATCCGCCCTGCCCGAAACACAATGCATAGAATTTATATCCCATTGCAAAAAAAATAATTAATACCCGAAAATGTTAGAATGGTTCAGAAATGGTGGATCATTTTATGTTAAAATTATATGCAAAACTGATCCCCCAATTGTTCTTTTTTCTTCCCGCGAAAAGTTTTTTTCCAAAATGTATTTTTCGTGTTAGCACACGGACTTGGGGTTAGTAGTAAAAAGGATGCGTCATTATTTTATGATGCAGTCTTAAAAAATAATGCAGTATTTACAAAGTACCGAAAAATATATTCGTGCTTTTCTTTTTTCATATTTTGAAAATATTCAAATACTGCTATATCTTATGATATACGTTTTAGTAAACGTTCAACGGGGAGGAGTCCGAGGCTTTGATTTACAATGTTGATAGAAAATAAGGAGACCTTTTACCTTTTTTTTGTTTAACAAGGTTGACCTTTTTGTTACTGTTTTAACATTCACGATACAGCGGCGTTGCTCATCTCATTTTTTTCTCAATAATAAAGGCATAAAATACTGCCATTTGATCCGCTTGACTGACAGATATATATATATATATATATATATATATATATATATATATATATATATAGATATATATAGATATATATAGATTGATAGATATATAGATTATATATATATATATATATATATATATATATATAATATTTGTTTTTGTTTATTATCTGTGTACGTATACGTTCTGTCCTTTTTAATCGGGAGTCATCAGCATAGAGATATGACTATTCTCTACCGGTCATGCGATGCGAAACCCCGGACTATAGGTATATACATATATATATATATATATATATATATATATATATATATATATATATATATATATATACATATATATATATACATATATGTAGATATGTATGTATATATGTGTATGTATATATATGTATATGTATGTATATATATATATATGTATGTGTATATATATATATGTATATGTATGTGTATATATATGTATATGTATGTGTATATATATATATATATATATGTATATGTATGTGTACATATATATGTATATGTATGTGTATATATATTTATATGTATGTGTATATATATGTATATGTATGGGTATATATATGTATATGTATGTGTATATATATGTATATATATATATATATATATATATATATATTTATTTATTTTGGTACAAACATATGCTCTTAATTTTTTAATTTTTAACTGTAAGTCTCAATTAATCGAGCACTCTGCTTGGATTTTTCCTGCTATATTACAAATAATACATATATATATATATATATATATATATATATATATATATATATATATATATATATATATATATATATGTATACGAGGAAGGAAGGATGAGAGTAATCCGACGTAATGGGAAATGAAAAAGGAAAAACCAAGATATATATTTAGTTATTCATCAACGTGTCGTCTTTATTGTAAGACTTCCTCAGGATGAAAATTTAAAAAAGAATGTCATGCAAGTACATCGAAATATTTGGTTTACATCCAGAGGAAGTCTTACAATAAAGACCAAACGTTGATGAATACATACAAATATCTCTAGGTTTTTCCTGTTTCATTTCCCATATATATATATAGAGAGAGAGATAGAGAGATAGTTAGATAGATACATACATACCTACATACATACATACATACATACATAAATAGATACATAGATACATAAATAGATACATACATACATACACACATACATACATGCATACATACATACATGCATACATACATACATATCCATCATATCTTTCCGACTGAAGAAAAAAATGTTACTGGATAAATGTAGGTCAACATACTCCAAAAAACTCATATCTGGTTCTTTTAAGATAATTTATGTGCAAAGATTTGTTTTTATTCGTGCTTTTTTTTCATATTTTGAAAATAGTCAAATACTGCTATATCTTATGATATACGTTCTAGTCACAGTTCAACGGTGAGGAGTCGGAGGCTTTGATTTACAATGTTGTTAGAAAATAAGGAGACCTTTTACTTTTTTTTTAACAAGGTTGACCTTTTTGTTACTGTTTTAACATTCACGACACAGCGGCGTTGCTCGTCTCATTTTATTCTCAATAATAAAGGCATAAAATACTGCCATTTGATCCGCTTGACTGACACGCTGCCCGCGGGTCTTTGTTAGAAGAAGTGGAAACCGATACGTCTGATGGTGAATGTGTCTACAAGATTCTTCGTGCTAATCACACGTTAACCGAACTGCCCACGTGTTTGAGCTTTTAAAGTGCCCACTTTACCCACTCACAAAACGAAGCTTTGATTTCTGTTCTTCTAAGACCGCCAGACCCTTTTTTCCATTATTAGTAACCTGTTACCCTTTCGGTAAACTTTTGAAAGGAAACGAAGATGAAACGCTCGACTCAAACGAACTATAGAGCTGCTCTTTAATCATTGGATAGCGTTTCTACTGATCTCTCACATCGTCTCCATTGATTGTTCTCGTAGTACGGTTTTTAAGTCCAACCCATATCCCTTTATTTACTCTTCCGACTTAATGACTATAAAGTAAATGACAAACATTACAATGTTGCGGTGGATATTCGTTACATATTCAGTAAATGCTCATACTAATTTCAGTCATTTTATATAAAAATGGAGGAGGTCGAAACTTTAAATAATAGTTGCGATTTGTCTTTAAAATTGGATGCAAGCCATTCACTTCCATCAAGTCGACATTTTGTAGTGTACAAAAATAAATTCGAATTTGGAACTAGTTCTCTTAAAATCTATTAATATATCTATAATCTATTGCTAGCAGTGATTACCAGCGTGGCACGGAGGTATCCATAGGATAATAGTAGGTACGTGCAAAATCAATGGCCGATTCACAAAATGAAAAAAACATTTGAACCCCCCCCCCCCTCACTTAAAAATACACTAAAATTCAGGAAATCAACCAATTTTAATGACATTTTCAATATTTATTAATCAACAATCACGGGATAGACCATTATTTTTTTAAAGCTTGGTGAAAATGTATTATTTTTTTAAAAGAAAATAGACCTTTACTAAAGTTATACTTTTATATATTAATAAAAAAAATGCATGCTTTTTAAAATGTTGTTTATGTAAATAAAGCATCGTATATGTTAACAACTAATTTTGTTTTCAAAATATTTCGTATATATTACGAAAAAGGCCAGTAAATACCGTGTTAATAAAATAACTATAACTCGAGGAAAAATTATTTTTTGTAATTAGCGATATTATTATTGAATAAAGCATTGATTAATCAATATTTTCACCAAAAAAATAATATAATTGAAAAATATACTTCATGTGATTTTAATGAATAAAGTTTCTGTGAAAATAACAAATGCGACATAATTATATTTCCCTTTCATACATACACGTGTCATCATCAGCGCAATAATTTCTTGTTTATAATCTTGAAAATAAACCAAAAATTACACATTTGTGACCCAGGAAGTTAACGAAAAAAAGAATTTTAAAAATGGAATAATTTCTACTAACGATCGATTCACAAGGCTATGGAAGGCACGCTATGTAATAAACAGGCGCAATTCGACCTCCCACTACTCCCCATAAAATGTTATTTTTCAGAGATTCATCGATTTCGTTAATTTCACAATTAATTGAAAAGATAAAACGTAAGTTTTTCTTTGTTTTTTTTCTTTAATAAATATTCTTTAACAAGTTTAAAATTTATAAATAAACAAATAGTTCAAATATGACATTTTTTTAAATTGAATGTTATATATTTAATTATAAATAATTGTTATTAACAAAAAATAAAAACGTTAACAATTTGTTAATGTTCTAATTTTTTCAATGAATATTTATTTACTTTTTCACACTGAAAATTAAATACTATTTTAGCTTAAAATAAAAAAAATACCCATTAAGTTTTATTTTTAGAGTATTAATGTATTTTAAAATTAAATTAATTCTATAAAAATAAATCGAATAATGTAATAGTTAAAGTTTTTAATCAATCATCATGTAAAAATAATTGATAAAATTGAAGGAGTTCGTAACGTAAAAATAATTTTAACATTTGAAAGAAAGTTATTTCAAATTCTACGGAAAACATTGGTAAACAATTACTTTAGCTTTTTTTACATATATGCTTAAAGAAGCACCATTATTATTTTTTAAACATTTCCATAAATTATCTTTCCGCGGTTTTCTAAACTAAATAAATATTACTGCAATTCAGGGCTTCCATACTTTCAGATTTGGTCGCCAAATTTTGTTTACACTTACATAAAACACCGAAAATACGCCCGTAAAGTAACGTTCATGTTTTCTTTTGGATAATTCGGAAAGTTTTAGTAGAAAAATGAAGGTCAATTTTGTTTTTAATTCACTCTCTTAAGACTTAATTTAATAATTATCTTTGAAATAGTCCAAAAAAATTGATATTTATATTTCCAACGAATTTAAAACGTGTTTTATTGAATGTGCTGTTTTAATCAATTTTGACGTTGATAGCGGTTTTTGACAACATTTTTAATTCTAGTTTTTTTTTTCAAACGTAAATATACATTAGTTTCCTTTTATATAATAACATTAGGCTTTTATCTTTCAAACACAATCAAAAGTTAAACGAAAACTACTTTTAAAAATTAAGAAAAGACACTTTTAAGAACGAGAGTCAGTGCAAGCAGCCGCCATTTTTGCATGTACCTATAGTATAGTTAAAAAGTGTGGATAACATCTCCCTCTGTCCGTCTGTCTCCCTTCCCTTCTCTCTTTCTCTATCTCTGTCTCGCTCTATCTATCTCTCTTTGCCTAACTCCCTTTCTCTGGAAACCATGTAAATATAATATAAATAAATAAAATGTCATTAACTGCTAGCAGGGTTACTCTGCTAAGCCTGGGGGCATTGGTAACAGACTAGACTTTTGATGTGTTAATATATATTGTATCTTTACAATTTTTATTCTATTCTTTCATTTCTAGAATTGATTTCTCTATTTAATATAGCTTTACAGTATCACGATAGATTATTATTAAACGTGATTCAATTATATTTAATTTAATTCAACATTTTAATATATATATATATATATATATATATATATATATATATATATATATATATATATAAATAAAATAAAAAGTAAAGACATACTCTTTTCCTCTCTTTACACTCTATAAATACATATTCTTTTTTCACACTAACACGCCTGAAGATGATTTGAGGATATCAAATCGAAAGTACTCGCAAGGAAGATGGAACAACAAAACTACGGAAACTTCATACACCAGTTTGATCGAGGTACGAAGTTGACCATTCGGAAGATGGAAAAAATTTAAAAAAAGATCACAAAGCAGAAACACTCCGTGCTATTCAACAACGTTTGCCTAAATGAAAACTTGCTGCCTAAATACACACAATATATATATATATATATATATATATATATATATATATATATAAATATATATATATATATATATATATATATATATACAAACACACACACATAAGTATATATATATTTATATATATATATATATATTTATATATATATACAAACATACACACATAAGTATATATATATATATATATTTATATATATATATATATATATATATATATATATATATATATATATATATATATATAAAATGTGAAAATCTTTTTCATTTAACTGAATAATATTTATATCAAAACACATTACTCTTACTTAATTCAGTGATGGGAAATGTATTTACTCTCTCTTCAACTGTGATATCAGATGCAGCACCAGGCCGGACATTATAGACACTACGCATAAGAGATAGGGAACTCTGACCTCCACATAATTAAAATCAATATATATATATATATATATATATATATATATATATATATATATATATATATTTAATTAGAACTTATATGTTGTCTACGTGTTTAGTATATTAGCCAATTTTTCGATAACTAATATCCAATCAGAAAATATATAACACCATTTAAAAACATTATGTAATTCAATTTTTTTATTTTCAATCGCTTTAAATATAAGATTGTTGTAATTCTTACTTAAATATTAATTAAGTTTTATATGCTCATATAAAAAAAAGCTTATACAAATAAACCTGGTTTCCTCAACTGACACACACACGTGTATCTGATGTCTTTCTGGAAATAATTATAACTAAAAAGATATCAGGGAAACAAATGCCAACAATAGAATTATCTGATTCCTAGGAATTGAATAAATGAATGACTTGGATTCTGCAAATTATTTATCTACAAAGAACACTTACTACAAACTAAACACACAATGCTCAGAAATAATGATTATTCAAATTGTAAATTTCATAGGTATTAAATAACTCACTCAGATTGATATGCCATTTGCAAAAAATAATTGAAATAACATGTTCGTTGCCTGCTACCTTTGTTGGAAATGCAATTTTAGTATTATGTAATGAGTTAAGTTCAACGTAGTATTTTCAAATATGTTTTTCTATCGCTATGAGAATATATTTCTTTCAGTTGATCGACCCGTTACGTTGAATGTTAAAATAGCACTTACTTCTGCACACATTTAATTTGCGTATATTAAAGACCTGGTCGTTTTTCATACGTTTATATCAAGTTATACTTTTTAAGCTTATTTTTCCTAATATGCGCCATATAAATGGCTAATAATTACACACATACTCGTTTGTATGATTAATATTACATACCCTCAATCATGCTAAGAAATCGGAAAATATATATCACAAATTACTTTCACCATACGCATCAAATTTTAGATTTCTACCGATATGTATACTTTTAAAGTACATAAACTGATTGTAAGATTTATTATCTCTAAATTTGTTAGCGTTACATTGACTAAGCCAAACACGATACAATGAAATTTGGTAGTCAATATGTTTTAGACGGTCGCAAATTTCAGCCTTTTTTTCTGCACCGTCTCTCTCTCACAGACGTAATTTTGCTAGTCTCAGTCCTTTTTAAAATACTATTATGACAAGTCTTGTTCAGAATTGTGTGATCTATTCCTTGCTACCTTATACTTGTGTATATATTTATTTTTCGATGTCTCGGCTGTTAACTATAATACAGTATTGCCAACTTTCTAATTGTAAACATAGCGTACAATACAAAAACTTCCATGACTACATGATTTTAATGTAATCTTGTGTAAACTCACACACAAGAAAGGTTGCTTTAATTGCGCATTCGCTATTCGTTCATTGTCTTACATTTCATTACTTTTCCTGACTTTTGCGAAAGGATTTACTGTCAGCCATTTACGCTGGTGTAATTTTAGTATACTTCTCAAAGTCATTTCCGTGGTTTGATCGTTGTTCAAAAAAAAATGTGTTGTTTTAGATAGAAGCGTCTGATCTTTGACCTTAAACGTTCGACTACAATTTATTATTTTCAGTAGAAATTTATAGCTTCTCTCCGAAAGGAAATCCGTATTGGATTACCGACGTCCATTTAGGAGGACGAGTCGAACACGCTTAATTCTAAGATCATAACCACAAAGACGTAAAGGATAGTCTGAATTACCCAACTTTAAATCTCGGGAATGACGCAGTTATCTGACTTGCTAATATTTCATGGACAACTTTGTAACTTTTTCCATTCTTCTTCGGGGCGACGGGTATAGCTTTAAGCACATAGGATAATGTTAATAACATACACGGTATATCTTCTATTGTTTCCAGGGCATGTATACGGAGTCTAAGAAGTGTCCATTGTTTCTACGATCTGTGACATAAATATTTCGAAATTAGAGGGTTTGTTAAGATTTACCTTCGATTCGAATTACTCTGTCGCTTTTTGAAAAACGGTTTAAACAATAACAATAAACGGGAGAATAGCGAGTTTGAAATGGTCGTCTTTATATACTCTTATGAACGTGGAATTGTCTGGCTTTATTGTATATCTCCTAGGGACATTTAAGTCGACCAGACATAAAATATACTTGGAGGCTGTGACGTGTGCACATTGGTGTATCGATCGAAAACATTTTGTAAAACAAATAAGAAGAATAGAGAACATAAGCTAACAAAAACGGACCCCCGATCTGCGCGACTGGAATTCTATTTCTAACTTAAGAATGTTAAATCGACAGAGCGACCGACATCGCTTCTTAGAGATATACGTGGATCATCTGAAAATGTTATTCTCAACTTGCACGCCGCAAAGTAAGATACGTCGATTCGATCTACGCGCTCGGCGATCGAAATGATATGTTCAACTTTAGCGTGACAGATCGACAGAAAACTCTATTTCATATTTAAGCATGACAAACAGAATGAAGGACTGATCTGAGTCAAGGAATGCTTGCACACATCTAAAATAAGATGCGTCTAATAATCCTACGCGGTTAGTGATAACAATTATAGTTGAGACTAACGGGACCCGTGAACGTGGTTTGTCTGGTAGTTGTTTTTTAAAGGGGGGGGGGGCTGCAAAGCAGATACTATTTAATATTGATAATATATTTGATTTGAATGTAACTACTACTACCACTACTACTACCACTACTACTCCCACTACTACTATCACAACTACACTTAATTCTACTCCGACTACTACTATTACTACTAATATTTATGATAATAATAGTAATAATACTCGTCCTACTACTACACCTAATAACAATAATGAAAAGTGTATTCATCGAAAACCACATGCCATTTATTAACCTATCTAATTGTATCCATACACAGTAACTAGTCAATCGTGTATTATGTAAATACTACTAATACTATTGAGAAGAAAAATAATCATAATGATAATAAAAAGCAAGTAATCGTAGTAACGACTTAATATTACTAGTAAAAATCTAAATAATATAAAGACTAACAGTATTTAATGTAATTTGTATTTACAGTTTACAAGCGTGAGCCGGATACTTAAAGTAATCATGGTAACATTGGGACTTGTTTGTTTCTGCCGTCACTGTTAAGCGAAACGTCATTCAAAAACAGAACAAAGATTAGAGTGCATAATTTTGTTAATAATAATACTAATGATAATAACAATGCGAATAATGTAAATATAATAATAGTATAAGTAAATTAACAAGGATAAGAATAATACACATAACAGTAGTACCTACTGTTATGTGTATTATTCTTATTCTTACGTTATTCCAATAACGAATCGGGC
The DNA here is from genome assembly GCA_963556195.1 of Sepiola atlantica. NCBI lineage: Eukaryota > Metazoa > Mollusca > Cephalopoda > Sepiida > Sepiolidae > Sepiola > Sepiola atlantica. The sequence continues at coordinate 63,941,836 of OY744523.1, forward strand.
GTTTATTTTTTCGTCTGCAGAGGCTCGTTGAGGTCGCTGTTTGGAGCGAGACTAAATTGATAGTTCCTATTTCTCACTCACGTAATGTTCGAAAGAAAGGAATTCATTTTTATCTGCATAGCGTGTTCTAAAAAATGTCATTTACATACCGATGTGAATGATATTTCACACACAAACGTAACACATCGACTGACAATTATTATTCTTATACTTCACCTCCACGACTTCTGAACGGTTCGGGTCAGGATCTGACTAGATAAAATGTCATAAAAGCGATGGTCTTTCTCTCTCTTTCACTCTCTGTCTGTCTGTCTCTCTCTGTTTTTCTCTTTCTCTCCCTCGTTTGTTGCATGACGTCATCATTTTCCGACACCATTCACTCGTTTTCAGAGTTGCGGTCATCCTCGCGTGACTTTACCATCCGAGTACGGTTATCCCTGCGTCTATTTTAATGGATGCCATCATAAAATGGTAACATCATCCACAGTACATGACGACAAACAGGATCCACGTCATTGTATTAGCGTATAGGTAGATCGATACTTACACGCATGTGAAATAAGATACGTCCATTTAATTGTGTCGTTCAGCGATGGAAATGACATTTAAAATCATACGTGACAAACCGACTGATCGGCAGAGACTCATATAAACATGCGTGAATGCATTTCAAATGAGATGTGTCTATTCAACCGTCGCGTTTCGCGATGAAAACTGAAATACTAATCCAGGCATACCAACTTATCGATTGATAAAACATATGACAGATGTAAATGACCACATCTAAAACAAGGTGTGATTTTCATGAATAAAATGCAGGTGGTTCAATCACATATGTTATTGGCAAGTCATACATATTTAAATGAGCACTTTGAATGCATAAACCCGCTGTAAACCATCACTTAAATAGAAAGGCAATCTCAACAACCCAGATGACGTTCGAGGTAGTCACTTCCGGTTACTTAATAATGGGCACAATATTAAGAGTCTATAAAATGAACTAACAATAAATCGTTATAAATTCTGAATGAATTGTGATTGGGCTTTCTGCTTTTATTCGTCATCTATTTTTTCTATCAACCTCTGTTGTTCTATGTGTTCATAATAACAACATGAATGAAATGTTTCTGGTTGATGTACGGAGAGAAACAAAACCATTTGTTTTATTCACACCTTTTTGCGTGACATGAGGCGAGACCAAATTTATTGATTAGAAACGGGTCGATACGCTTTTATTGGCATCAGTGTGGCGTCTACTTTTAAGTCGATGAGCCGGCTTCAACACTGTTAGATAAGCCCACCCTGTATTGAGGAATAAAAAAAACTATTTAGAGTATCATAATAGAAATAGTGGTGTGTTTGTTAAATGTTCATTCTAGTGAAGGATGCATGGTTTCCTGTACCAATACAAGGCGTGGCGTGTAACAAGAAGGCATCGGATGAATCACATAAAGTAATACTGGTATTAATCATGGCGGTTATAATAATAAATATAATTCGTGAGAATAATTGCATGACATAATTTTGCGAAATAATGTAGACTAGGATTGGAATCTGGATCAGAATGTGCTTTTGAAATTTGGGGGCAATTTTGACCGATCATGAGGTACGAGTATATTTTAAACATAGACATTTCTCGTTTCTAATCATTAAATTCAAAATGTAGTCATGCAGTATTCATCTTAACGGGTAGTTTTTGCACATTTAAAATACAACATTGAAACACAGGTCTGAAGAGTAGAATTTTATCTGAAATATTATTTCATACTGACCCTACATCAAGCCACATTGAGAACAAGGAAAATACATAATCATATATGTAAAGGATAAACACAAATACACTAATTTCAGTTTTACTTTGGTATGTTTTATGTTGCTGTCAATCTGTTTATACCCGTAACACATCTGATTTAGAATCGTCTCCTATGAAGTATTTTATAGATAATACATACACTCCTTACACAAATCTACATCAACCTCTTATTCTCATGTGTTGTTTTGAATAAATAATGTGTGAAAACAAAATCATTTTGAAAAATACGCTCGGGAATCAAAGAAGGTCGATAGCTTTTCTTGGTATCAGTTCAGCATTTGCATTAAAGTAGATTAGTCGCCTTCAGCACATTTAGATGAGCGCACACTGTATTTAAATCAAGTTAAAAAGCCAAATCCTATCATAATTAAAATGTTGTGTATGTTTTATAGACTTAAGGATAGAAACATGTGCTTGGTCTATCGTAGTTAGGGCTGACGGAGCTATTTGCATACATTTTGGACTGGCGGTTGCTTAAAGATATTCATATACGATTAAAAAGGGGGGGATTAAAATAAACGCGTAATCTTATCACAATGGAATTGCCGTGATTTTGTAATGAGTCCTTGATAAGAGGAGTATATATGCTCTTCATAAATCAAAGCAGAAAAGTGACGCTACACTCTGCATAATTTTTAGACGAACGGTTACTAGAAGATACTCATTCAAGAAGACACACATGGCAATGGTTTAAATTTAGACTAGATATTTTATAAACTTGTCGATAGATAAATTTGCGAAGACGTGTTACCGCATCTCTATTACTGTAATTCTTCCGTAACTACACACACACATATATATATATATATATATATATATATATATATATATATATATATATATATATATATATATATGTATATATATATATATATATATATATATATATATATATATATGTGTGTGTGTGTGTGTGTGTATGTGTGTGTGTGAGAGAGACAGAGAGAGAAAAAAGACACACAGAAAACAGATTTAAATACAGGAGAAAAACAAGAAAAGAGAGATTTGAACGGTTTCGTTCGTATCAACGAACGTTTTCAGAAAAGATGGAGATTTGAAAAAATCTATGTCGATAGCGGAACAAATATAGTAAAATGAAACAAAACGCACATCGAGGTGTGATTGGTCCGTACGTGAAATTTTAACAAGTAGGATAAATATTTTTTGAAAGTAGAGGATATTTTTACTCTTTCTTATTTTTGCATATTCGAGCTAGTATTGCGATTTGTATGACTCTGTGAAAGGGAAAGACAAGTGAAGTTACAAGCTATCAGTGCAGCCCAACTTCGCTGATCATCCGAGTCTATTCACAAGTAATAGGAATATATATTAGTAAAAAAAAACAGAAGAATAGGAAATAGAACAAAATCTTAGAGGAATACTTGATTTAAAAAAATGTGACAAGTCGAAATACATAAGAAACACTCACATGATGAATGGTAATTAATTCAAGGATTTAACCCCTCCCCCATATTTAACAAAATACGATATAACAGTAAAAGGCCGGTGTTTCAATAAATATGTTATTTACTTTTTTGTACGTGTCGTGTACGATATAAATTGTCATTTCGTTTACTGTTTAAAAATTATCTGGCATAATTCTAATAATTGTGCATAATGTAACTAGCAACAAGCTGCAGAGGCCGTTGTGCAGGTATAAACAATATTTACTACTGTGTTAATTGTGGATTATTGGTATACAATTCGAGGACTAAAAAAAACACACGACATTTTAAACGGCTTCTCAAACGGTATTTTAAAACTTAATTCTAAACTAAAATGGCCTAAACTTTCCTTAATTGCTAAATCTAACTACTCTGGAAGAATCCATACAAATAAAACTTAAAACCGATTGCTAAATTATCATTAATCCTAAAAGTAAAACATACTCATTATCAGAATTAAAGTCCATATAAAAATAATACGAAAAACAGTTGTTATTTTAATGCTATCTACTTCAAATAAGGGCAGCAGCAACATAAGACATGCATTATGTGTGTACATTGTAAATTCCAGAAAGGTCAATGAGATGAAGATGTATATTATTATTTTTTTTATTTTTTAACGAAAATACAATTAAAGTTATACTTAAGCAAATTTTATATTAAAATATTTATTTTACTTTTCCAATTAAATTCACGAACAATAAAGTAAAGACACCTCATTTTACTTTAAACGCATCTCTGCATTTACAATGAAGGGGCATAACTCATTTGAAAATTCACGTGTTACTTCCTTTATACTAAATTTAAATGTTAATTAAGACTGAATATAAACACCATTATTCTATATTTTAAATTTCAAAACAGGCCATCAATCTCGTTAAGCGTATGTAGTTGATCCGATATCGCACCCTTGCAAAACTTACAAATACTTTAAAGCTCCTCGTCTTAAGCTGATTTGAACACCGACATGTCTAGGATGTTCACAAAAGAAAGAAATACTCTTTTCGCCTCAGAACATTGCCAATTCTAGATGACAAATTGTGCATAATGGGCAGGGTTCACGTGTTCAATTCCTACTTGAAAAGAATATCGTTGAAGGTCATACATCGCTTAGTAAAAGAGCAGGAAAACCCAAGTGAGGAATATATCGCGCACGATTTCAGACCCCTGACTACGCTTCTAACGCAGATGATTCTGATTAGAACACTTCGTTTTCAAAATTCTACAAAATTCAATTTCATAAGAGTCCAACGCACATTCCAGCTCTGGATAATTTTGTATCATCGATGTAAAATGTGGTCAAAAATGTAAAATTATAAAGAAAAATCAGTACATAAATCCTACCATATATCTTATTAATAAACCAATAAAAAATAAAGAGTAATTTTTATATGACAGTACATGCCGACAAAATAATGGACACTTACAGCATATATTATGCGATTAATAACGTATTAATCTTAAAGGAGCTTCACAAAAGCAGCTAGTAAGAAGGATATTTAGGACATCAATTCCGCTGCTAGTAAAATATTTTCGGTAATCAACACAGATAAAATATAAAAATATATACCCTCAAATGTCCATGGTTTACCAATAAGAATAGCAAAGCAAACTTCAATATCAACCCTTCTATTAGATTGTGTGTCTATCATAAGCAAGAAAATATTGGATATACTTTTACTAGATATTTAAGCAAACACTCAACATTAGCTGTGGTTATAACTATGTCTAAAGAATTACAGATCACAAAATAAAATACACTTACTATGTTTGGCATTGCGTTTCATTACCCTTCAATATCCCCTACTTTGATGGATAGATTCGTTCATAAGTGAAATCAATGTAACCAATCTTGGAATTGCTATTACTAAACTAAGTAGACCATCTCTAATCTTATATAACAATGAATTATGGACTAGACAAAATAAAGTGGACATTTTGATATCACTTTGTAGGCCGTATTCGACACATGTGCTTGATTTAGTAGGACTTTATATTTTGAAAGAAATGCACGAGGACATAACGGAATTGATAAATGTGATATAAAGAGATGATGCTTTATTATCTGTTAATTCCACTGGGAGAAAGCTACAGAGAAAGAAACACATGTTATATGATTTTCTTACGAATTTGAATCTAAAAGTATGCATAGATATCAACTACTGTAGATACGATTTTTAAAATTACATCAGATTTAGTTAATTAATTCTACGACGACTATCATAAACAAAACCATACGGTGTGCTATATAGATAGGAACTGAAACCATCCACCACTTGTGAAATAATACATATCCCCTTCCATATCAAATAGAATAGCACATTATCTAATAATGAACAACTTAAATAAATAATGAAACAATAATAATTCGGCAAAGCCTTAGTTAGATCTAGATGCAGGGATAACATTATTTATATTATTCGATACTTTTGTCGGATCCACGGCGGAAAGCATTCAGGGCAGATATAGAAACAATATTTGCTTTTTTAGAAATAAGCTTAATCCAGATTCTAGAAAACCTCTACTACCCGACCTAAATATTGTAGGGAAGTAATTAGTAAGATAACTTATTTTTAGTTGAAGGTACCTATATTAGGTAGAGCTAATTAATATATGGCTAACAAAACGAAAAAGTGTAATTTATACACACTGGAATCATACCATATAATATCATCTAGAGAAAGTCTGTTAAACAATAGCAAGGGAGCCTAAAAACTGTTTACATCGAACTCGCTATATGCAATTTCATTTTAGGCCTAAATAATAGTTGTTCATTCGAGGATTAACTCGATTATCTTATATAAAGATTTTTTTAAATATGAAAGTGTTGGTAACCATACTCACATATTTAACGACTTCTTCCAGATAATTTACTTTATCTTTTAAGTATATCTAAAATAGGTGGTAGTTATGCGACTAGCCTTAACTATTTGGCATGTGCCAAACATATCATCTAAATGTCTGATTTTAGATAATACATTACATTATAGATTATAATTACATAATATATATATTTGAACATGTATAATAAATATCATCGGTATTTATTAGTATTGTTTACTAATCATAGTGGCATTTAATGGGCATATTATGCAACAGAATGTTCGATGGCATTAACATGGAATGTTAACATTTCAACATAAGTATTGATTAATTATGTAAACTTTCTTCATTGCATTCAAACTATTTTCTTTAAATTAGCTATAAAGGAAGCGAATACTTAACCATTTTTTTATCTTCGATGTTACGTATTCTAATCAAACTATGAAAATGCACATTCTAAACGGTTGATTAGAATTTTGAGCACCACATGGTTTATTTTTCTACTTACGTATGGAAAATTGTCGTCTATTTTTGAATAGGTATATAAGCTCTTTCAGGTGGTAGTTTATTGCGTAGCGGTTATTGTGGGGTAAAGGATCCGATTAAACCCGGTAAAGTGGACAATCATTGAACCTCATAACACAATGATCTAAGTTTTGAGTTGTTATGGGAGTATGGTATCGATATTTGTACAAGGGGTATTATAGTATTTGACCTATATGATTAACTAATAAATAATTATAAATAATTTACATTAGCATTAAATAAATTATGAGCACATATTACACCCCTTTATATCATCATATGCATTAAAATCTTGTTAACCATCAACTATCTTATAACTAGTTGATTAAAATAAAGGATATACACAAATCAGAGTGATGCTATAGACAATTTATGGTGTATCTACTATATCAATAAACTTATATTGAAAAGAAACTATATCGAGGGAATAATACACTTTCATATCATATTGATAGCGATGTTGTATGTTATTCACTGAAAGTACATACAGTTTAAACATTGTTTTTGCGACGGTATTTTAGTAGTACCCTCTATAGATATGGTGTTATTCACTAAATTATTAAAAATAAATCTTATATTTTAGTATAAATACTTATTTGTGAGGGGTAGGCTAATACGGATCAGCTGCTCTTACAACGTGATGGATGGCCTGTTTGTAAATTTTAAATATAGAATAAGCGATTTCCGTATAATATCTTAATTAAAATTTTAATTCGGTCAAAAAGTAACTAATGATTTGTTAAATTAGTTATATTCCTTCGTCCCAAAGGCAAGAGTGTGTTAATATGAAAGAAGGTCTTTGAATTTTTCTTCGTGAATTTAATTGGAAAATAAAATAAATGCTTAAATATTAAATTTGAATAACTATACATTTAATTTCATTTTGGTTAAAAATGTAAAAACAAATAATATACATGTTCATCTCATTCATCTTGTTTGAAATTTACGACATACAGGTTCGCATTTAATGAGTGTATTGTGTTGCTGCTGATCTTATGTTTCAAGTGAATAGTATTATGATACTGACGGCATTTTTATATAAAATCTTCATGGGAATTGATTTTTTCTTTCAGGATAAATAATAATTCACCAATCTGTCTGAAGCGTTTTTTTTCTTCCATGGTAGTTCGTATAAGAAATCAGGGCAAGTTGATGCAAGCTCAGTGTTGAATCAAGTTAAAACTGTTTCAAATTTCGTGTTTCTGGTGGGAGGGTGCTTGGAGTTTGTCACCATAATTCATGTGAGGTTTTCTCATGTATTACGGCTTAGCACACTGTTTTAGTTAAGTCTTCTTCCTGAATGTTTCTCATTTTCTGTTCGTCTGATTTCGAACAATATATTCTTTCTGCTACTTGTAAATGAACGCCTTGCTCTGATGATCAGAGAAGATAGACTGAAGCCTATATATATATTTTTAACATAGTTCATCCCAAACAAGGCAGGTAACAACTGTAGACGTAAAGGGCTACTGAGAAAAAAAGAGAGAAGGTGGGGGGTCAATCTAGATTGGGATCTGCGCAGCGAGATGTCTGTTTACATTAGTTTTACATTTCTGCATGTCAGTACTGTCAGGGAAACAGGGAGCAGTGCGGAAATCCCAGAGGCCAGCAGCACGAGGAAAGAAGCTATTTGAATAGACAGCTCTCCGGCATCTGGGGACCTCCATTTTGAATGCATGGGAATTAGTTGATTGTCGTATTGGTCTAGTGAATTTACGTCGAGGGGGCACCAGAGTAGCCAGTTCATCGGAGCATAATCCATTGAAGTATTTGTAAAACAAGCACAAGTATGCTACATTGCGGCAATGGGACAGGGACTAAGGCTTGGTTGCCAGTGAGGGACCAATTAGGTTGGCGACTCTTTATTGGACCATGCCAAGGAGGGAGAGACTAGTACATGATGTACCAGCCCAGGTGTGGCAACAATACTCCATGCATGAACGGATGGTGGGTTTGTAGAGATAAAAGATAATCAGGTGTGAGGAGTTTACTAGAACGGTAGAGGGAGCACACATTCTTTGCGGCAGCCTTGGCAATGTATATAATGTATTTGTTCCAATTCGTGTTACCTGTTGAGGTTAGACCGAGGTGTTTGAATGTTGAACTCTCAGGTAAAGAGTTATTTACCATGACAATCGGTGGTTGGAGAGGTTTCTTGTAGTTATTGAATGAAAGGAGCTTTGTCTCTGCGGCATTAAAAGTTACCAACCATTTATGACCCCAATCCACTACAGCCTGGAGGTCATTTTCTAAGGATTCAGCTATGGCCTCGGATAAGATCGCGTTTGTTTTGTCCAACATGACGAGAGTAAAGCGTGGTGTCGTCAGCAAATAAACCAATCTCAGACTTCATGTTATCAAGGAGATCGTGTATATAGATGTGGAGAAATAAAGGTTCAAGGATTGATCCCTGGGGTACACCATCATTTATATCATGTTGCTTAGATGAACGGCCATCAAGAATTAACTGGATTTTTCTTTTGGTGAGGAAGGATCTAATTATATAAATTAATTTCCCAGTAATACCGTATGAGCGTATTTATGCCATATCTTGTTAAAGGCCTTGAATATATAAAGCGCTACTGTCCTAGCTTCTCCTGCCTTGGCGAGTGTATGATACATCCGTTCTGAATTGACCGTTAGGATGTCTGCAGTAGATCGTGCTTGTCTAAATACATACTGGCGGCCAGAAAGATGTTTAGCATAAACTAAGTGCCGTACTATCGCTAGATTGATTAAGGATTCAAATATTTTAGCAAAGATCGGCAGTAGAGAGATTGGGAGGTAGTTCTTAGGCTCGGTTCTATTCCCAGAATTATTGTATACTAGTACTACAGAGGCAATTGTTCAGCTATCGGGGAAGCTAGACCATTTCTATATTACTATTACAGGTATAAGATCAGACCCACAAGCATTGGCGGTATTACGGTTTTTTATGATGTCTCTTACCTAGGCTGGAATGATGACCAAGTTGTCAAGTGTGGGTCGGTCCGCAATAAGAATTTGGGAAGGGGGAGGTTATCAGAGTCAAAAATGTGTCAGTCTTATCAGTGGCCGTGCAAACAGCATCATTGTCGTTTGATAGTGGGGGAATCGTGGATTGACAATTGTTCACTACACTATTGTATATTTTACAGAAACCACGAGTACCTAGTTTATGTGACTGGATGCGTTTTTTACTGTCTCAGTATACCTTCTCTTTGCTTCGCCTATCACGGCCTTACAATTAGTTCTTGACTCTATAAGTGTGTGTCTATTAGTAGCTGACTTATGGCGGACGAATTTACGGAATGCTTGTTGCCTCAGCAATGGAACCTGCACATTCCGAGGTGAACCATTGGGGAGAGTGGGGCTTGCTAATAATTTTCGCATAAGGATATAGGCTTCAATGTCTGCTTTGACACATTCAGTTAATTCATTTGCACGCTGGTCAGCAGGGAGTGAGAAAATTTCCGTCCATAGGGGTGTCGCTAATGTGATCTCTGATTGACTCAAAATCAGCCTGCTCGTAGTGTCTCGTTATTTTGAGGCACGGTTCATCAGCTTTTGGACGACCTTTTAAGGTGATATGAATAATAGCACAATGTGGACAGCATTCATGTGTTGGCTATGAGCTTTCGTCAATCAAGCCTCGGGCATTGAGATCAAGAAAAGGTCTAGAAGTGAGGCTTGTTGGTCTACTCGATCGGGGATGCGGGTCGGAATATCGGCAGTCTGTGAGAGGTATTTTATGATAAACTTCATTTAGGGTGTAATTTGAAATATTTCGGAAATGATAGGAAATCTATCCCTATATATATATATATATATATATATATATATATATATATATATACATAAAACCCACCCACGCACGCGCATATATATATATATATATATATATATATATATATATATATATATATATATATATATATATATATATATATATAATATATATATATATATATATATATATAAATTACACCAGCTCACGAAAATGATCTCACGTCTCCGTGCTAGCGAACGACCACGGCGTTGTCTACCAACTGTAAGTTTTCGGAAGCGGAGGGAGAGAAAGGAGATCTATATACACACATATATATATATATATATATATATATATATATATATATATATATATATATATATATAATGGTAATAATCCAGGTTAAAACATCCACAGGGTAGTAATCCAAAGAATTTCAACCTGGTTCATAAAAAGTGCTCAATATCAAATAGAGCTTTATATATGATTATTTTTATTTACACAGACATGTACAAAATCTGCGACACAATATATATATAAGCACTACCGGTCGAAACGCGTTGATTGGCGTCAACACAGCGTTTTATTTGATGTACATGTGTCGAGTTCAGCACTCTAAGATAAGCGCACACTGCATTAGGATAGAAACAGAAAAAGAAACACACCCTTTTACTTATCATGATAGAAATATTGTGTATGTTTGATTAACTCCTAATAGGGTAAAATGTTCTTTTTATATAACTATATATTCTTTTCATTTTTTGACAGATTAATACAAAGAGAAACAATAACGTTAATTTTAAATATATATATATATACATATATATATATATATATATATATATATATATATATATATATATATATATATTACCTTGTGTGCGGATGTATGTGTTTGTATGTGTCATTTCACATTAATAAATTGTGTATCTTCATCGGTCTGACACGCTTGTCTATATTAATGTGATACGCCTGTTTCTTTTGGAAAGTAACATTTTTATATATAAATCTCTAAGACTCTAATTTCACATTGCCTTCCAAGTCTCGACTGGAATACACTCACCTCATCAACCCCTAACTATAATGCTTAGACGACAAAACATCTGTCTGGGTATGACATACATATACACTAACGACGCTCTAAGGCAAGCTAGAGTGCTGAGCATAGTAGTGCGTATTATACGTAGTCAGATGCGCTGAGCACTTGGGATGGGAGATTACAAGCTCCTTAAGTAACTGTTGTATGTAAACTACATATCGGAAAACGCCCGAGACACACACCTAAGTTGAGTTTTAAAGATTGAATAGAAAACAACCTGAATGCTCTTCATATGAACGTGGAGAACAGGGAGATGATATATCTAGAGTAATCTGGCTTTGTGACAGATTGAAGGTAAATCGTGTGTATTACTCCATCTTTAAACCTACTTTGCGGAAGAAAACTTGCAAGCCACATTTCAATATTACCATGTATGTAGTTTATTTGGCAGAATCGGTCTGTTAAGGGCTGGTCTACTTATTCATATGATATGCCATAGTAGGAGTCTCATAAACAAGTGTCAACAGGTGTGCAATATAGCTACATACACAGTAAATCAGTGGTCTCGTGTGTCATAATGCAACAAGACTTGTAAAAATAAGTCCGGCCTGCTAAGCCATCTGCGCCCCAACAACCGAGCATTGCAATGTTGTCAGGATTGCTTTTTTCTGTAAGGAAGTTTTAATCACACGCACACATACCCACACATACACACCCCCACACACAGACAGACACACACACACTCAATCCAAAGAATTTCAACCGGGCTTATAAAAAGTTCTTAATACCAAATAGAGATGTTATATATGATTATTTTTATTTACACATACATGTACAAAATCTGCGCCACTGGCATGTCGATGGTATCGATAACCAGCTGTTATAAACTGAGATCTCATCAGGCAGAGTTACACTCCGATCTTAACCTTATATCATATTTGAAAAGAATGCATATATATATATATATATATATATATATATATATATATATATATATATATATATATATATATACTACTAAAAGTCTATGGGTCTTGTATGTTTGCAATCAGCTTTCAGCTTTCCGGTTTTCAACATCCGGTTGCGCATGCGTAAATAGCATCGTCTTCCAATCTGTTATTCATATTCCGTTGAACTCCTTTTATTAACGAACGCATGAAATTTTTCATTCTGGAAATGTTTATATCGCTTTAAATATAAAACAATTACATTTAATTTCATCAAATAGTTTTTTTGTTTTCTCCACGGCTAAAAACATTCAACGGCAGGACTTTGTAAAGTCTGTCGCAGTTTCAAAAAAGCTCCACCCTTTTAAAAAACAAAAACAAACAAACAAAACAACAACAACAATCATTATTAATACCAATAGCGGCGGTGACGAAACCACCTCCCACTTTTCCTCTCACAGATTTCACCACTCCTACTCCCTCTGTTTTCGTTACGTACGCGAGACAGCCGGTTGTACCCCCTTCCTTTCTCACCTGTTCAGTGCATATTTACCTATAAGTATGGCCAACCACTTATAATTCAGTAACTATAATTTAAAAAAAAAACAATTATAATAAACAGAACGACGCATAGAAATCTATCTATATTCTTTTTTAAACAATTACATTTAATTTCATCAAATAGTTTTTTGTTTTCTCCACAAGTGTCACGCACATACATGAATTCCAGGTACTGTTTTAGATATTGACCCTAATTTCCGTGACTGTCCGGCAGCAGCAAGCCGACAGCTAACGGAAGCGTCCGAGACCTGCCGAGTCGGCAGACGACAACAATGTAAGACGATGAATATACGTAAAGAAAAAGAAATGCATATATTTTTATACAAAAAATGAAATAAATGAACAAACCCATAGCTGAAATGAATAAACTTTTTTTTAATTAATATTTAACCATTTTATGTAAGAATTTTTTTTATAAACGCTAACATTTTAAACCATTTGTTTTGTAACTGAAATGAACTGTTTTTATAAACTGTAGAACGCGAAAATAATAACTTTTTTAAACCATTTTTTTTGTTTTTTTGCAATTACGCATTGTTTTTTTCCATTATTTTAGCTGGAGGGGTAAGGGCTTGTTTTTCGTTTTTGGAGGGGGGGCTTAGCGAATACAGGCAGAAGAGGAGGACCGCGAAAAAAACGTCCCCGATCGCAACGAAATCCAAGCCCAGCATTCCTGGGTGGGGCATCTCCAGGCATATTTTTCAGTAACTGTCTTTCGCGGTACTAGCCGGCAAAGTCGGACGCCGCCGCATCGCATATCTTTTGCCAGCAGATCTTTCTGCTGGCAAAAGTTAATGCACTGCTCCGGAGAGGCAATTGAACTACACAACACTTCAAAATTCACTGTCAACAAGTGCCAAGCGTCGGACGCCAGCCTCGTTTTCGATAGGTCTCGGACGCTTCCGTTAGCTGTCGGCTTGCTGCTGCCGGGCAGTCACGGAAATTAGGGTCAATATCTAAAACAGTACCGAATTCCATAGCTAATATAACAAACTGACCCAACGGGTCACGGGTGGTCTAGTATATTATAATTATAGAAACACATTCCAATGGGATGGTAAATAAAAATAGAAAAACTTAAGATATTAAATTATTTATATATTACTCAACGTTTCGGCTTTATTTCAGTACGTTCTGAAAATGGATGACTTGAAAAAAATACTTTTTCAACTTTTTCTACTGCCAAGGATGAAGTTCGTTAGCGTATAGAGTGAATTACGTGTTTCGAATCAAGACGTAAATACACACCCACACGCAAGCACACAGACACACACACAGACACACACACACAAATAAATACATACAGGCTATACTAAAAGGTTAGTTTCACTAAAACTAGTTTAGTATATATTTTTTTTGACAAAAATACATTCTAAAATATTCGTTAGTCATGTTGAAAAAGAACATCTCATTTTGTATAACAAGCATTAATGTACGAATAACTCAAGAGATTCATCGCTTAGTTATTTTCTTTTCATCATGTTCAACCTCTCGCATTGTATTTTGTTTGAAACCATCTCTTATTTCATACGGTATGCACGCCTCTTGTTTCCGCCACTCTCTCTTTACGCCCTATATGTCCCCTCTATGTTTCCATCTCTCTCTCTGTTTTTCTCTCACTGTTTATTTAGAGACCAAGTTATAAAGGAAGAAAAAATAAACAAAACTATTGGAGCAATCCGCTATAAGCTAAAGCGAATACTCCCACACAGTATTACTATTTAATATGCAATTGAAGAGTGAGACAATAGAGGGATATAAAAAAGAGATATAGAGCGCGCAGATAGAGGTTAATTAAAGATATTTCTGTTTCTATATTTATCTGACTTTGTAAACTCACTTTTTCCTAATTCAAATTATTCACCAGAGCTCAATCGAAGAGTCCCCGGGTTACATTGTCTACTGTATATATAGCCACATGATGCAAATGATATACTAATAGTATGCATAAATTACTTTTGTAATTCCATGCGGCTTTTTTACGTCATTATCGATTTTTTGACGAGCATTTCACAAAAACTTTGCATAATGCATATTCTTCTATCATTCCACTGATAACTAATATTTTATAACGCTTAATTTTGTTTTATTTTTTTGCATTTTAGTATTGATGCGATTTTAGTAAAAAATGTTAATATAACGTCACAAGGTAATTTCATTGCGAGGTTAGTCGCGTGCTCATTTTGGCGAGTTGACAAAGAACACGTAAAAACAACGTTTTTTTTCCAATGTGTTTCTCATGTTGTAAAATAGTAATTGTGCTATTTGGGTCTGTGTCTACAAATAAAAAAAAATAATGCTTAAAATAACACTAATAACACCTATGCATATCAACAACTTCCAGACATTCTCAAAACTTTACGAATGCATTTTTTCAATGTTGTCACAAATATATAAACGAACGCGGTTTTTTTATCCGTGGTTTAAAAGCAGTGTATATATTTCTTTTTGTTTCGCTTGTCTTAATTCCTCCCAAAATATATATTTTGGAGATAGAAGTCCGTTCAAAATAATTCCGACCTAGACAAAGTATTTTATGGATGTGTTTAAATCGAATTTCATTTAATTTTTTTTTGTGGCCTGTTGCAACGATCTTCAAGAAAAACTAGCCTACCCGTATCAAATACTGATTGTGTTTGTCAAAATATATCTATAACAAAAAAAATGAAAATAAGGTTTTTACTTTATACATAATATTACTAATAGACAAGTTTTATGTTCACATGTACACTGATGTTGATGTATTTCTTGTCAATTTTCGTATATCTATGAAAATAATACTAAACAAGAAATAATATTTAAAAGGAGGCGACTTTATATTAAAACATTTTTTATGATAGTGTCTCGCTTATTACAATTTAAAGTCTCGAAGTTGTAGACATTTACCTTTGCCAGTAGTATCACCAATGCTTGTATTAGTAATAAAATACTGCTTAATCATGATAATGCGGTATATTTAAGGCATAATATTGTTTTAATGTATGCCCTCGTATCAATAACTTTTAGTTCAAATATTTATAATGCATTATTTCGGGTTATTATCCTTTAATATAACTCTTACAGACATGACACACGCCTATATATATATATATATATATATATATATATATATATATATATATATAACATTTTTTGGATTATAAAATATGAACGTTTCTCTGAAGCTTAGTGTACATACATATATGTAAATGCTGATAATGAACTCTATTAGTGTATTGACACGTATTGAAATAGATACTTAACATATATATCTATATATGTTATATATATATATGTTATATATAGTTATATATATATAGTTATATATATATATAGATATATATATTCATATATATATATATATATGTATAGTCTAGAGAGAATTTCTGTGATTTTAAATAAAGAAAGACAATGCAGTTTAAATGGCCAAGGATACTAACTAAATCAAAAATATCCAAATATATATATATATATGTATATATATATATATATATATATATATATATATATATATATATATATATATATATATATATATACATATATATATACGCACACAAAATAACTTAATACTATTATATGTGTATATGCAGGAAATAGTACATTATATATATACACATATGGAGTTATTTTAGTTACAATTATGATAGATATTATTATACAAGGATAAACGCACATTAAAAACCTCATACACATTTCCGTCGTGATACAATATTTCAAATCATGAAGTCATAACTTGCAAACAAAATATATATTATGAATAACTCAGTTATTTTGAAAAGATTAATCCTCTATATGTCTGTATTAAACTTACACTTTCCTATCTAAAAGAAAGGTTACCCCATCATTCATCTACACACATATCATTTGAGAAAATTAATCCAAACGCACAGAACCTGATGGATCATGTCTAATGTAAAGGGTAAACATAAACACACTCTAGTTTCCACCTTGTCAGAGCTTGCACGAGGCGATAGGCAGAAGTAATTTATTGATGTCAATCGATTACAAATGAAGCTGACGAAGTGACTAATAAAAACACTCATAAAAGATTCATTCGTTTGTTATTAGTTTTCTTTCAATGAATACCGTGCCTCAATGTGAGCTGGAACCGCGTCAGAATTTATTACGAGAGAAGTCGACCTATTTCAACACAGTTGAGCGATCGTGCGATGAACGTTTTTCAACAAGTTAGAATATTTTAGTAGGCGTGGTTTATGAACATTTATTTTAGGTAATTGTTTAACTGCTCGCATATGTTTGCTAGTATGTATGATTTAAGTGTTGAGGTTGCAAATAAAGAACAAGTTATTGTTTCATGTACGCTACCCTCCCAAATACTCCCTCCCATATTATTTGCTTTGATAATGGTAATATCTTAAAGGATAGTCTCATGACAACTAAGCATATACTACACTATCCCTAAAAGGGAAGCTAATACCCGGCAGGATGGTAGCATAATAACAGAATAGATACTACACCCTTGCATTGCCTATTGAAAGATAGTACATTAGCCTGAAATCATATAATGAACTGAATGAGGCATTGAGAGATCACACAATAATTAATAGAAGTAATAGTAGTGTGTCGGCTTTTGACAGACATATACAGCATGTCTATTAGTACCAGAAGTGCAATAGTACAATTAATAGAGGAAATAGTGTAGTTTCGACTACCGAGAGGCATATTGCGAATCTGCATTTGTAATAGAAGTGCAATAGTGCAATTAATATCAGTGTGCGTATAGTTCCGCTGCAGAGAGGAATATGGGGCATCTTCATTAGTAATTAACAAAAGAAGATAAGTCACAGAAGTATAAGTAGAGTTTCAGTTTTAAAAGGACAGATACAAAGTCAGCATTACTAATATATATCGTGTGAATATATACAACGCCTTTGACCATTTGATTGTTACCCGATTAATATTCTGCTTTTAAACCAGTAAAACTTAATTATCGACTTTTACGGATCACGATTAAAATAACCGAACGACATTGTGAATATAAAAAGCACACTGTGGAAGACTGGTTCCGTTAACATTCCAGTCATAGTACTGAAAAATTGCAACAAGAAACAGCCCATATCCTTTCAAAGTATTCAACCGTTTCTTAAAGGAAAATTATTTCCACAACCTTGGAAGAGCTTCATTAGTCCTCCCAGTATTTATAAATACTGGAGATTAGTATTCTGTAATCTCATCACAGACTGATCAGTCTCCTGTGCGTGATGTGTACGTTGGGTGAATATGTAATAGATCAAGTTGTTAACCACCTGCACAAACAAAAAAAATCTACGTAGTAAGAAATAATATGAATTTCGTCCTGCAAGATGAAACAGATGAATTGAGGACTCATATCGCACAGAATCAGTGTATCAATTGACATGGTCTTTGTTTCCATGCGTTAGCTCTTTATATATAAATTACATCGATCGGTTTTGGTACAAAAGTGTTTTTCAGAACTTTTTTAGCGATCTGTAAATGTCCTCCCAACACTCAAAAGAGTTCTCCCTAATAGGCTTATAAATGTAGATGTTGACGGGAGATTTCTGAAGCCTATAGTGCCACCTTCTACGGAATTAGTACAATTGGGAGAAGGTTGCTTGTTACTTTAGCACAGGCGTATTTATTTTCACTATAAACGCCCAGATCCTAATTTCTGTTCACGCGAGATGAATGTATATTTTCCTGAGGAAGCTCTCTACTTTTATAAGCTCCAACAAGTGTCTCTGCCTCTTGGTAAAAAATATATTACTTACATAACATATGTTCCAAATGTAAGGCATTATAACACCGCTGACGCAATTTCCCCTGTATTAGAAGCCTCTTTGTATAAGATTCACTGTAAACCTTCACAGTGCTACAATCAGAGAAAACATGTTCTTTATGTGTATCAGACACTACACGAAAAGAGCCTTCTGCTCCAATAGCTTATTTTCCGTGCTGCTGGCCTTTGGAACTCCCTCTCTGATCCCTGTTTCCCCGACAATACCGACATGCAGAGGTTGAAAACATACATTTCGCTACACTGCTTCGAAGTTGGGGTGACTCCCAAAACCTACACCCTAATTCTGAGAAACTTCTTACGTCTACAGTGGCGGCCTGCCTTGTTTGTGGTGAAATATGTCAAAAGTAAGAAATAACCAAAGTTTATTTCGCAGAAAAGACCATCTGTGTTAAATAAACAACACGAGGCTGCCTTCCAACAGTCTACAACGTAGTCGTCTTGAAGGCTAAATTTTACAATTACGTGTTGAGTCGTTCTTCAGGGATAATCAAACTTTATCTATTCCATTCATTGTTTTTAGTTTTGTCGTTGTTGCTTTCATTGTCTATCTTACAATCGATGTCCTATACGTATAACATATAGAGGCATTGATAATTATGTAAGAAACTAGCATGTTATAAAAAAATAGTAAATGGCATTTTATATTTTTAGCGTCAATTTTTTTAATATATAATGACATAACGTTCGCAGCAGTTCGTTTCAGATAACCGACGATAAGCCAGGTCAAACCTAAGTCAGTATTAAATGGGTGACCATTTGTGAATACCTATCGCTGTGTGTACGGGGACTGCGCCACCCTCCTGCCACAAACTGAAAAGCCTAACTTCAGATGTATTATATCACCTAAAGGGGGTATGTGAACAGAACGGCTTGTTGATGTGATATTCCTCAGACACTTCCTTCTTCGGGGGAAGTAGGTTTTAGCCTACCAGGATGTATACCGCATCAGAACAGGAAAATATGTTTGTAGCAGCGTTATTGTAACTTCTCGCGAATATGTTAGTTGAACATTTGTTCCCGCTGAATTCAACATTCAATCAGTTCTTTTTTTCATGTTGTATAAGACAATAATTAAATTTCCTCTGAAAACGAATACAGCGAATTAAGTTTAGTGTTTATTTCTTAACCAGCAAGTAACTGAGTACTTAATATTATATATCAGCCCAGTAAACGGATTTAATGTTGTTTTTTTATTACATTCTTGCTGTACAAATTGGATTTACCTGTGAATTATCTGGGATGCGTGAATGAAAAATGTTGAGCCTAAGACAGAAAGCTGTGCCATAAATAACAAGGCACACTTTTTTCCTACAAGTAATATATTTAACTACCAAGTTTATAGATTGTAACAGTACTTATTTTATTATTTGCAGGTTGCGAAAATGAAGTAAATGATACAGTTCAGGAACATAGAGAGAATTTAGTATGGAGCGAACCTTAGTCGCAGCGATGACCACATACATTTCTTGTAATACTCAAGTTTATCTCCATGCAGACTACATGCACCATTTGCAACCCTCAATCGTGCTAGACGTAAAGTCATCACAGATGATACGTTTATAGTGACTGCCGTCTGTATTACTACTAGTGTGGTACCAATAGTATTAATACAGACGGAAGTCACACTAATAATATGTAGTCATACTATTGTTGTATCGGGAAGTGACAGTTCTTAATTAGATAACGACACGGACTGATGACTTGGGCGTGTCAAGTTCGAATCCAACGGGTTCCACAGTGCCAAGGTCACTCAGGGATGTTGGCAACAATTACTTGGTGCCACCTGCAAAAATTCCAACAACGAAATCAAGCCGATACACAGTTATACCATGTTGATTCATACACATTTACTTTACTATTGTGTTATCACTACTTCTATTATAGTTTAGACACCTATGCATACATCTAATGAAACTTAAACGTTATCACACGCGTGTTTTCTGTTGATCATTACACATCTTCTACATATTCTATTCCTAACTTACAGGAGGTATAAAATATCCACTAAAGCATTCGATGTTTAAGACAGGTTAGACTTGAATAACATTATTATATCACCTACACTTGTATGTTGCATTTTATGTATTTAAATTCACTTTAACTATAAGGTTTTATTTTTAAAAATAAAGGTTACATAACTGCTATGCGTTTACTCCATAAAATATCAGATGGTACGACGGTTTATATATTGAGACAGGAAAGCTTTCCTTAGCAAGCAATGCAGCAAATGAAACTGGAAAACTAAAAGGATGGTAGTTTCTATGTACACTAAATAGATGGATCTTTGTGATATTATTTAAGTGCTGGAATATAGAATTATGTTACATCTGATCTAATGACTTCAATGATTTTTAGAACTAACACGATGTTCACAAATAAACCCTTTTATATACTCATAATTGAAAATAACTATGAGAAAGTCAGTTGGTGTGGCGTCTTTGTTTTATAGCCACTTTCGGGGTCAATAATGTAGAAAGCTAATAACGATTGTAAGCGAGTGAGTGTCTACTAGAGGGACCCCGTTGAAATGTTACGGCTGTTTTCTTCATCTATCTGTATAAAAATGCATTCGTATGCGTGAGCGTGGTACGTCTTAATTTTTGCTTTTGCTTTTGGTTTCTTCTAATTCTTTGTTTGCGCAATAAGGTACATTCAGGAAGTGTCTGGTGAGGGGGTACAGTATCTTCCCATTAAAAAGTTAAATTTACAAAGTTAATCAAGGACAAAACCCAGTCGACCGGTTTCGCTCTCTCTTAACAATAGCTGTATCTAGAGGTTTAAAAAAAGTAAGATTAAAAAAAAAAGGAGGTGAAAAGAAAGAGTACAGAAAATAAAATAGCGTTATCGTATATGTACCATGGAGGATGAATCTTATATACTGATCACATCTAATTCCAATAGACATTTCTGTTTTAAAAATCTCTCGTTTTGTTTTAAATCCCTCGATACAGGCTTTGTTATGAGAGGGCGAAATCGGTCGGCTGGCTTTTTTTTCTTGCTTAACTTTTAATCATGAACGATAAAATGCGTCTTCCCTTCATGCTTGCGATAATAAAATGTTGTACTTCGCATAATATTTGTTTCGATTTAGCAACAATTAATATAAACATTGGTAAAGTCAGAACCAACACGAATTCATTTTCAATTAATATCTACATTGAATCACATTAAACCGAATATCTCTGAACGGTGATAACATACGTACTAAAAGAAAACGTGACTCCGCGGATTATTAATTAAACACAAGTTTATAAGCTATATTTATCTAGAGACTAATGTGTCCGTCCTTCTTCACACGATATTATAGTCTTATTCAGCATAATAGATTATATGTAATTAAACGCAGTTTATAGAATAGGCAATTAAGATTTCGATATATACCAGGAACATTGTGGTTATTCACGCAAAATGACTCACACATTTTTCAGTTATGGATTAATTAGCAATGTATGTTAAAAAAAAATTGAAGACGCCTTCAAAAACTGCATAACAGATTACATATACCGGAACCGCCTCCAGTACGTAAATTATGCTCCCCACACACGGACACAACCAATCTCGAGAATTTCTTTAGATATCATTAATGACTCCTATATGTAGTATGTGGTATGACCCTGAGAGACTTTTGTTATATAAAATGTAATATTATTATTAACAGTAATTTATACAGCGTAAAATTTATCACGAGGTCCCGGAGTAGTAAATATTAGATTATGTTCGCTAACAATTTATATGTCAATTCGGTTACGTATATTCCCGAATAGTATCTGTGAATTAACAATTACAATATTCACACGTGAACAGGTGTGTACGTGGTTGTAGCTGTATGTCACTACACCGTGTCTATGCTGCTTGATAAATCAATAAAAGTAAGCATCGCTGGTGATTCATTGTCAATTACACCATTGTCTGTCCATGTGTCCAGTGCTTGTCCAAAAGCTGAAATAGCCCATCAATTGGTAAATATTCACAGGTCGAGATAACATGGCCAGGTTCAACGACAAGAGTAGAGTTGTTATTACGATGAATTATACATTTCGAGTTAGTCTTGATAAAATAATTATGATATATACGAACATTAAATTAAACTGCTTGAAATGACAGAAGTAGAAGAAGTACATAGCCTTACGTGAATCAAATTTCGTACAAATATTTATCATCAGAAAAGAATTTTATTTCATACTAACGAACAGTTAATAACATTTGTTTTCCTAACAGTATTTCTATATATTTTAATCATACAACATATGTGCTACAATATTTCCAATTGTGGAGTGAGATATGTTTAATAAAAAAGCGTTTCATTTAGTTTAATAAGGCGTAACTTCAATTGAACACGTCATCTCCTTCTATATCAGTTACATATTTATTTCCCTAATTATCAATCAATGCGCATATTCAACTACTATATAATAGATATTAATGCCTACATGAGCATTTAGAGAAAAAGTAACTCTCTGTATATAACTAAGTTTCATAGTGTTTAGACACATCTTAAACATATCTAAATTTTAGATTACATCACTCTATTCTTATATATCGTCGATATAGATGACATAGAAGTGATAAATATTACTTTTAGTAATGCAAGGAGAATCATTAAAATGTTTTTATTTTTATTTTCTTATCTTTTTGTTGATGCGGCGAATGGGTATCATACCGGATACCAGCCATTCGTCACTATTTAGCAGAATCCGACCGAAAGATCATGTTAAAATGCTAACCGTCTTTTTTAAGTACAGTTGTTTATATCTCTCTTTCACTTAGTTAACTGAGTAGATTCGCCAAATTGTTTTTGAAATTATTTTTCATGAGCCGGGTTGCTCCGATGAGTACAATAATGATTGAGATTGTGTTAAGATACCAGTTTATTTCATGTCGTACATAATACTTTAATATGTTATTATCCCCTCTACTTCAGCCCTGTGTAAGCCAGCATCATTAGGGACACTGACTTTAACTAGGGTTGCCATTTTATCCCTCTTGTCCCATATCACTATGTCACGTTTAACAGCTCCGATTTCTAGGTATGTAGATGTATTGATTGCATAGTAATACTTAATTGTGTATGACTTAATCCCATAGTTATTTCTAATATATCTTGTCAGGTTTTGCTGCTGCAGGGTATATTCATTTTTTACAGATGCTGCAGTAGAGATATTTACACACTAAATAGCCGTCCTCACGCCAAACCTGACAACTGGATGCCAGGTCTCTCACACTATCTACTACTGCGTGGCAGAACCTGCAATTGTCGTTGCTGAGGTCACTTATATATTTTTACATCATTGGTCATAAAGCCTCGATCTTAGGTAGACAAAGAATTCCTTATCCATATAGTCCTGGAATAGTTCATCAAGAAAATAGTTAAACACATGGTTATTTGGAACATTCGTCAGATGTTCTGCAATGAGCGGCCTTTTTGTATATATGGGGGACCCTTTTGGACTATTTCCGTTGAAGGGTTATTTGGTGTTTCTATCTAATTTGTAAGAGAGTATTGTCCAACATTTCAGCCAGTTTCGTGATTAAGCTTATTTTACTGACTGTAGTTCCTCGATATTGATGCACCATCATAAGGTGTGTGGTCTGGGAGCTCATCAGGTATTGCTCAGTGCTTACAATAGTGTCTCTGTGTTCATGGTCAATTCATGACTTATACTTTCTGAACAGATACAGCCTTGGTAGACATACTGTATGTACATTACACTGTACAGTGTCAGCTACTTTCTTGTTGTAGTGTGTTGCTAGTTAATGCTATTTCCGGTCGTTCAATGATGCCAAATCTGTATTTTATCATTGACAACGCAATTTGATTAATGTTAGTTACTTTTTATTTTTTTTATATAGACTGTTTTTTTTTTTCAGATTTTTCTGCGAGTTTTTTTCCCATCATCTTGACGTGGTGAATTCGATAATTCTGTTTATATCAATATATGTGCACTATTTTTGCTTTTGCAGGGTTTGATGTAAATCTCTACATATATCTGCACTTTTTTCCGCGCGGATCTACTTTCAACCTCAGAGCTAGCAGCTAACACATTTAGCAAGGTCAAACGTCTTCCAATATTTCTGAAGGATGTATGTGCAACTTTCGTCAGTGTAATACAGCTTGAGGTATTCGATGATATCAGTAAAATACAGTTTAGAGGCATCTATTAAACGTATGTTGTTGTCGTATTTATGTGGGTCTTCTTGGCAGTCCTGGTTTAGGTTGTAGGCACTCCGACATTTATTTAGTATCTTACTTAACGGATATATCACAGTGTAGGAATATTCAAATGAAAATCAAAGTGGAAAAATAATGGTAGGGTTCTTAGTATCTAACTGGTCACGGATAGTATAGTAACTGAGAACACTTTAATGATCTGCATATACGAGAATAATACAGACGACAAGACGAGTTAAATTACTTTTGTGGAGAAAACAATTTTGCACAACTTTTCTGTCAAATTACAATTATTAAACATGCATAAAACTATTGTTTCAAATGAAATAATATTATCAGCAAATAGCGTGGGATTATATATATATATATATATATATATATATATATATATATATTTATTAGTATAGTTAGGCAGCATTTCTTCTCTTATGCATATTTGGTTAAACAGGATCGCCAGCTTCTGTTTATTTATTTTCTGATTCGTTTTTTTCGATTCGTCGCACGACCGATTTGGTATTGTCGTCCATGGTGTATAAAAAACATTACCATATTTTCGCGAACGTTTTCGACCGACGTCTGTCATCTTCGGGTGGATGAATGAGTATGCAAAATAAAGAAAAAATGGTGAATTTATAAAGAATACGCTTTAAAATAACATTTCAATACCACTTCAACAACACGTTAACATACATTCGCCCTCCTCGAAACGAGCATGGTTGATACTAGGTTTATTTACTTGAATAAACAACGCTTCCATTATGGGGAGACGAATACTGCAATGTGAAATCGCAGGAATGGTCGTGTTCTTGGTTACTATATTCCTAAATTCATTTTTGGTGATGCTATGTGGTATCAAGTGTTGGTAAATAAAACTTTGAGGGAAGGCGAGATTGCAAGTTAATCGCAGTGATATGCTAGTTCTTGTCACACAGATAAACGTGTTGTTTGCAGAGACACATTCTCTGATAGGGCATTTACACACGTGTATGGAATTACTAGTTTTTAGTAAGCTATTGTAGGCCGGCTATTTTAAATTAATAATTTTGTGTGTTTTCTTTTTATTTTTTGTAGTAAATAATAAATCTAATTTTAAAGGCATTATCCACGGGGGATATATGTTTGTGTATAATACTTTTAATTATTTTTTCATCGACTTCATAGTTGGGGTACATTTGGTTGCAATAACACAAGTTACAATTATTATTATTAATATTGTTGTTGTTTGAGTTTTTATTTATGGCGGTTAGGGAGCGTTTTATTTGTTGATCAACTATATAGTTAGGATCGTTATTGTTAATTAGTGTCTGTTTAATATCGGCAAGTGCTTTATAAAATGTTTTATTTGTAGAATAATTTCTTTTGGCTACATAAATAAAAAATTTTATCATAGCGATTTTTTTATCTATCAGGGCATTCACTATAAAAATTGAGTACGTTTTAACCTTTGCTCATAGTTTTTTTATGCGGGTAGGTAATATATTTATCTGTATACGTTTCTATTTCTATATCTAGGAATAGAATTTTAACATTAATATTAAATTCTTATATGAAATTTAATGTTGAATTATTTTTAGTGTGTTTTTGATTAGAGTTAAATTAGATAAGTTTTCTTTAAGTAGGAGAATGTCGTCTACGTATCGAACATATATGGAGGGTTTACGAATATTGTTAAAGGTTTACATTTCCATGTTAGACATATAGTATTCGGGAAATAATGGGCCAATGACTGATCCAGTTGATACGCCATCTACCTGGGTGTATAAGTTACCATTAGGGTCGTAGAAGAGCACCTCTGTGGTACAAGAAATTAATAGTTTGAGTAATATGTTAGGGTTTATTTTAAGTTCAGGAAGAGTAAGTTATTATAACTTCTGTTAATAATTATGTTGATGGTTTCATGTAGTGGGGCATTTGAAAACATGTGTTCTACGTCTAAAGAAGCTAGGAGTTCGTTATAGGGTTGTACCGAGTGGAGAATATATGTTCTGATGATTTCACTCTATAACTGAGGGGCAGATATGGTGTAATTAATCTATTAAGCGTTTTGGCTAGTTTGTGTATAGGTGTTGGAATTTGAGATATAATGGGTTGGAGGGGGTAGTTACCTTTATGAGTTTTAACGTTTCCATATATGTAACCAGCTTATACTCACCGATAATTTTATTAAGTTTTATTGAATCTATATGAGCGTTGTTTACTATAATTAATTTATTGATGCGTGTTCTGAGTTGTTATGTAGGATTACGTTGTATTTTTTAAAATGTTGATGGATCCGATGAAATGTCTTGTAATTAAAAATAATATTGTTCTTTGGGGATTATAACAAATGTGTTGGACATATCTGCGCGTTTAATAATGATGTCTGGGTGCTTTTTTAATTATTGGAGATGCTTCTGTGCTTAATGGATTCTGCTTTAAGAAGGACACAAGTGTATGTGTGTATTTGGATTGTGTTATCTTCTGCTAGTTTAGTAATGTTTTGAAATAGAAGTTCTATTGCAACTTTTTTATGGATGGAGTTAAATCTTTTTTGAAGGTGACAGTATGGGCCTAGGTTTAGTAGTTCTTTTTGGTTTTTACTTAGTTGAATTTCAGATAGGTTAATATAGTTAGCTCTAGTATCGGGTAGGTAATTTTTCCCATTATATAATCTATTAAGTTTTTTAAAAAATATTTTGTTTGGGATCTAGGTTGAGTTGTGCGCTAAGGTCCGACCACCATTCTTGGATTTGGTGGTACTCTTCATCTGTCGTCTCAGATTGCAGTCGATATTACATGTTCCGAATCTGCTCCATGAGTTACCCAATATTTGATTTGCTGGATTGTATCTCACGTTCCACTAGGTTGAACCTATAATTGGTGGTATTGGGTTCATGATTTGCTGTAAATCATATAGTTTGAAATTTGTAAAGTTAGGCAGCATTCCTTTTTATATGCATGTTTGGTAAAACAGGAGCCCCTGCTTCAGTTTATTTATTTCTTTATTCGTTTTTTCGATTCGTCACACGATTTAGTATTGTCGTCCATGTTGTACCCATGTTGTATAAAAGATTGCCATATTTTCGGGTCCGTTTTCGACCGACGTCGGTAATTTTCTGGCGGATGAATGAGTATGCAGAATAACAAATTGGTGAATTTATGAAGAACACGCTTTTTAAAAAATGTCAATAGCACTTCAACAACACTTCGCCATACCTTCGCCCCCTTCATAACGCGCATGGTTGACACTGGTGTATTTACTTGAATAAACTAAAAACTGCCGCTCCTGTTTAACAAAACATGCATATATATATATATATATATATATATATATATATATATATATATATATATATATATATATGTATATATATATATACATATATATATATATATATATATATATATATATATATATATATATATATATATATATATATATCTGGATGAGAAGATATAAAAGAACAACAATAAATAATCTTACCTAATAAACAGCAAGTATGTTATTAACGCTGTATAGTGGCCGGATGATTGGAAGTATGTGATATTTCGGTAGAGGTCACCCTTTGTTTAAAATAAACACACGCATATATATATATATATATATATATATATATATATATATATATATATATGTATATATATATATATATGTATATATATATATATTTATATATATATATATGTATATATATATATATATATATATATATATATATATATACATATATATTTATATTTTTAAATATGTATATATGTGGCTTCAGATCGGGGACGGCGGCGGGGACATTACATTAATGACGGAAAAAAGTATTCCCAACTTGCATTTAATTAGAGTGCGTTTCGTTCAAATGTATCGCAAACACAATTAACAAATAAATGATTTCTCTCTATCTCTATCTCTCTCTCTATCTCTCTCTATGTACACATATATATATATATATATATATATATATATATATATATATATATATATATATGAAACGAATATGTCTTTATAAAAAGTGTACGAATTTGTATATTTTTTTTAAATGGTTGATATAATTTTCGTCTGATCGTGAACATACTTGACAGTTAAATATCCTTTAAAAAAACTAATGCTAACGCATCATTTCTTTATTTCAATGATTTATATTTATATATATATATATATATATATATATATATATATATATATATATATACATATATACGTATATATATATATTTATATATATATATATATGTACTCGTGCTGGTCAAAAAAATTGAACATATGTATAAAACTGTAAAAATCATTCCGTTTGAGATAATTTTCGGCTTTTAAATTGTGTAGGCGAAATATTCTATATGTAAATAACAATTACAACTATTTTTAATCATTTGTCATATTTGCATATGTCAG
The DNA here is from genome assembly GCA_963556195.1 of Sepiola atlantica. NCBI lineage: Eukaryota > Metazoa > Mollusca > Cephalopoda > Sepiida > Sepiolidae > Sepiola > Sepiola atlantica. Next base: position 63,971,033 of record OY744523.1, read on the forward strand.
ACTTTATTGTCACAGAGTAGTTTATTGTCACATTAGGAAATTCAACGTTTCAATTTAATAGAACATTATTCGTTGAGTAATCTCAAACTCAAAAAAATTATGTGTTTAAAAAGATTTTGCAAGTAATTTAATCATAATCTCTCATTCTTATTGAGGACAATCTGGGAGATGTGCAAAGGTAGTAGGTTTTTCTTTGCGAAGCTTCCTCTTCATCTGATCTCACAAGGCTTCAATAACGTTAAAATCTGCGAGTTCGCCGGCCATTCAAGAACAGGGATCGATTGTTCTCGGAGCCAGGAAGTTGTGGACTTGGCAGAGTGTGTCGGTGCCAAGTCATGTTGAAAAATGATGTATGTGGCGTCACTGTCAAACTGATTATCCAGCACTTACAGTAAATTAGCTTCCATGATATCTTGGTACACTGTTGCGTTTACATTTCCTTTGATGAAGCAGAACTTACCAACACCCTTAGCACTCATACAGCCCAAAACCATGCAAGACTGCGGGAACTTCACAGACTTCTTGACGCATTCTTGGTTATACCGTTCCGTGGATCTTCGCCAAACACGTGGCCCTTGGTCGCCGAAAGAAATACAAAATCGAGACTCATCTGAAAAGATCACACGCCGCCATTCGTCTGTAGTCCAGGTTTGATGAGCAGTTGCCCATCGTAGCCTCTTCAACATTTGATTTTTGTTAAGGAGCGGTTTGGTGGCAGCTATACGATTTTGGTATCCCAGTTGCTGGAGCCTTCGGTAGGTAGTGCTTCGTGAAACGTCAGCACCAGAAGCCTGTTTCCACCTTTAGTAATGTGGCTTGTAGACTGTAATCGACTTTTCTTTGCCACCTTGTCCAGTGCCCGGTCTTGTCTTTCAGTGGTGCTTTTCTTTCGTCCGCATTTCTTGCAATTGCTGTTGGAAACAACCTTAACATCTTTCTGGAGCACTTTGGTCACTACCGATTTTGAACATCCGACCTTGGTTGCGATTTCAATGTGCGTCTTTCTTACTTCCCGCAAATCGAACATTCGCTGCTTCTCAAACAAAGATATGTCTTTAGAGCGACCCATAATGAGAGATTATGATTAAATTACTTGCAAAATCTTTTTAAACACATAATTTCTTTTAGTTTAAGATTACTCAACGAATAATGTTCTATTAAATTGAAACGCTGAATTTCCCAATGTGACAATAAACTACTCTGTGACAATAAAGTCTGACATATGCAAATATTACAAATGATTAACAATAGTTGTAATTGTTATTTACATATAGAATATTTCGCCTACACAATTTAAAAGCCGAAAATTATCTCAAACGGAATGATTTTTACAGTTTTATACATATGTTCTATTTTTTTGACCAGCACGTGTATATATATATATATATATATATATATATATATATATATATATATATATATATATATATATATATATATATAATGATAATAATAATAATACCGTGCTGTATTCGATTATGTCGGATCTCTACGACTGAAAATATGAAATATGTCACCTGCTTTATGAACTATATTCTGAACTTACATTAACCAGCTTAAACTAAGATGGTACGATGATGTTGTGGGGTATGTGATTGCAGCTGATGTTTAGAAAAATGAAGGCAGATACCACCACTCAATAGCGCATACAACTGTGTACACACCAGTGCTATTGCTAGTTTATAAATACTTATATTTTCCTTGCAGTTCAAATGATTGCAGCCTATTCGTTAAGTAAATAAAAAAGAAACACTATATACAGAAATTTATTAAAAATGTTCACAATCTCATTGATATAAAAATTACATGACAAAAAAGTGAATGCAAAAGATTGCTTCTTATAACTGGCTAAGTCGTCTGTTCATGCTGTGGTACTTCTTTTTATGATCTTTCTTATTTATTATTATCTACAAACCTTACTGTCTTCATCTATTAAACATTTCCTCCAAGTGTGGCTGTATTTTTTAATATGTCATTCTTTCTCTATTTTTCATAGTTTAGTATATCTATATATCTTTTTTAATTTCTGCACTTCCCTGCTTAATCCGATTAACCTTAACTGATCCATGTTATTTCATTCTTTCTGATGTTCAATGCTTCCTTCTCAATCCTTATCATTGCGGTTCTTCTTTATTGTGTTGTACCTTTCTGTATTCGTTTCATATTGTATCATCATATTACTTCATATCACAGTAAACACCTTTCTCTTTCTCTCTCTCTCTCTCTCTCTTTATATATATATATATATATATATATATTGTTTTTGTTATCGTACACACTTCGACAAGATGTTATTGGTCTTGTGATAAAACGCTAGATAGAAACAGTAATATCGTACATCCGATCCTTGCTCAAGTAAGCCATGCTAATGCTTTTCAATACAAACGCTGTTATTATAAAAGGTACACTCAATAACACACACGTAAACTAACATATTTATGCGAAGACACATCGTACATATTTCCAGACAAAGGCATCATATTCCGGTTGTAAACCTCCAGACTACAGACAATGTAACCGTAGCTTTGATCATTGTCAACGTTAGCAATGCTGATGACGTCTGATAGCCATAGACCCGTGCCCATGGATTTCGTTTATGTACGTAAAATGTAAATAATATATACATATACATACATGTATATATATATATATATATATATATATATATATATATATATATGTATATACACACGTTCTATTAAATTTGGTAATGCGATATTAATACTATTTAAGCGTTAACTATTCCTCGTTGTAGGCGAATAAAAATATAACCACACTAAAATGAAATCTCAAATAAAAGCATAATAAAAAATGCAAAAGAATGCTATCGGCCTTATTAAGTTTAATATAATTTGCAAAAAATTACAAACTATGTATCGCGAAACGATAGTCTTGCATTGATTTCAGAAGGCTGTCCAAAAGAAAAATACTATTTCCTTACTGTTCGGTATTGAACAGACCTGCTTATTTATAAAAGACTAACAACAAACCGATCATGCTGTATTTCTTAAGAAAAAAAAACAAAAGAAAATCTAGACACGAAAAAATGCATTAAAAGGTATAAAGTTTAGAACGGATATGCCATTATAGCAGTTATTAGTGGGAAAATGGTTATTTTTTTTGGTGAGAGTGTTTTAATGTTGTCACAATGGGGATTAGATTTTAAAACGGAAATTGCAGCAGGTGGTCGACATTTGTACCAGAGATGTGGTGAAATGATTGAATAATTAGCGGCATACAAGAATGCATTAGTTTAAACAATTCCATACATTATATATATATATATATATATATATATATATATATATATATATATATATATATATATATACATTTTATATATATATATATATATATATATGTATATATATTATATATACACGCATATCTATCTCTCTCTCTATATATATATATTTATATATATATAATAAAAGATTAAAAATGAATTATATTCTGAAATGAAAAAAAAAACAAAGACGTGCATATACATTTAGGTGTTTTATAGATCAGCAGGACAAAATTGGAATATAGAAAAAGTGACGAATGAAACGATAAAAGTTAGTTATATGCAAACACTAAGAGAATCGATAAAGCTTTTAGAACGTCAAGAAGAAAATAAAAATACATATAAACATTATTAAACTTTAAGAAAATAAGAATGCAGCAACCATGCAGTATATTTAACAGTCAAAACATCAAAAACAAGCACATTATATAACAGATAACGTTTACTACACGCAGTAAAATGTAACAACCTTTGCATGGTTAAAGTTCTCAAACTGTTTTAAATTACTTTTTAAAAAAAATTTAATATCAAATTTAGTCGATAACTTCATTTTAGATGAGGTAAAAATGCAATATGACGAACTAATCTGCATTGTCGGTGTTACTGCATCATATACAATAAGTCTGGGTTGAAGTTAAGTTGTAAGATACTCAATTTTTACTATATGTTCAGACTTGCATAAACGACCATTTCAGAAGAAAATCTTCAGCCATTTTTGATTGATTCGTGTTTGACAATGTCACAAAAATAATAATACATTACGGTAATAATAATACAGTAAAGTAATGATACCATATTAAAGATAATAAATCGTATAATCATTTTCTACATTTAAAAATCATACAGATAAGAAGAAATCTAAATTTTGAATTCGTGTGTTAAGTTTATTATTGTATAGTCTGTTTGTTTTCGTTTTCTCTACTTGTAATTTTACGCATGTTTTCCCTAAATGCCTTTATATTCATGACGAAAATCGCATACAACATTAATATTTCAAAGGATATACGATTAATAAACGTATGTGTGTATGTATGTATGCATGTATGTATTAGGTACGTGTAAAATGAATGGGCTATCCTCCAAATTTAAAAACATTTTTATCCTTTTCTAAACTTTAAAATACGCTAAAATTCAGGAATTCATCATATTTTAATATAATCTTCGATATTTATTTATTGACGATCATAAAATATAATAGAACACATATTTTGAAAAATATTTCTGAACATCTATGATTTTGTGGAATTACAAAACACTTAACTAACGTTATATTTCTAAGTACTAAAAAAACGTATGAATTAAAACAATGCTGATTATAAAATTTCGTATATGTATAAAATTACATTTCTTTTTAAATATGTGTATATATTACGACGAGAAAACTATATTTCGTATTAATACAGTTAATAAACTTTGGAGAAAACTTAAGTTATCGAATTAACGATATTATCATTGAATAAATCATTGTTTATTCAATATCTCAATCAAAAAATTATATAATTTCAAAAACAATATTATGTGATTTTAATGATACCAGTTTCCGGCAAATTAAAAAAACGCGATATTATTATTATTTCCCCATCGCACATGAACGTGTAATAATCAGCGTAACACTTTTTGTTAATCTTTAAAATACACAAAATAGAAAAAATGGGAAAATGGGTCATTCCGAAAAAATGTGTGTGGATATGTTGTACTAACGATTAACTTGAAATTGTATGGATGTTTGATCGCTCATTATTCACCACACCATTGACGATTTTCCATAAATCGCAAGTATCTAGTTTCTGTGACTACATGCGTTTTCTGGTCATCTCTGTATACATCTACTTGCTCCAGCTATTACAGTCTTACTATGATATCCTGACGCAATTAGTTACTGTCTATTTGTATTTTTCATCCAGTGACGTAACCAATCTGGCCGTTTTTGAGTTCGGTTTGTAACCTGGTACTGCTCGGGAGAAGTTGCTGTATTGATGAATTTCACACTTCTAACATCTAACTCTGTGTTTCGAACCGGCAAAATCTTAACACGTTCCATGAGAAGTTGGTTTTGCGATCTCAACCCTAAATCATGGGGTTTAGGCTTTTTACGACGTGGAGTCTGGTGGCGAGCAAAATGTAGACCACTATTCTCTACTTGCTCTCGTTTATATTGAGTATATATCTCTTAGTGTTACCTCCATGTGGGGATTCCTCCTCCCTGAAAAGTTATTAATAGAAGAAAAAGTAATTAATTTATAAAACATGGGGAAATGTCTTGCAGCAGACACGCTACATCTCCCTACAAATCAAAAGCAATATAATTCTTGTCTCTTGCAAAAGATATTGAATTCCTAGGCGCGGGCTATCTCAATATGGAAATATCAAGTGCCTTGAGTTGTTATGCAATGACTACCTCATTTCTACCCCTTGCCTTTCCATATCTAAAACCTCGAGGCAAAGAAAACATGTTGTTTAAATTCTTTTCACGTGTTCATAATCTAAGAAAACAAATCAAAATCTCAGTTTGATTCTTTCAATTCGACAATGTTGTGACAATTAAACTTTATCTTGGCAACAACACCTATTGTGTTGCGACATACGACACCCTGGTGACGAATTTTATCGCTTTATTTCGGGATGTCCTTTCTCCCAAAATACCGAGAAACTTAAAACAACATTTCCTTTTTCTTTTTTTTCTTTTTAATATCGACGTTCGTCTTCTTTTCATTTCATGCAAAATAAGCTCTAAGCATTCTTAGCTAAACTCACCGTCCGGTTTCGAATCAACTTTTTCTTCATTCTATAACATTGTCAATTACAAGAATAGGACAAAATGATAGGCGTATAATTTTTATAATTTTCTTGTAACTGACACCCTTTAAGCCTCGTCGTCTAGAAACACAGAGAAATAATAATATAATAATGATAACAAATGAACGAAAACAAAAGTTTATCAACTAATTACATACTATTCTGGACTGTCAGTTTGTGGCATCCTTATATATGGCTGTATACATGTGTGCAGTCTTAGTTTTCGTGTGTAGGAAAATATTACAATAAAAAAATGGCTGAGCATGAAATCAAAATTCATTTTTTAAGTTCATTGTCAAATAGGGGCGCTGAACACCCTTACAGTAACTCTGTCAATGTGTTTTTCTCGAATGCATTCTAGCTTACTGTTATTGTCTTAGGGTTAGTCCTTGGTGTCTTTTTCGGCTTTATCTCCACAGGTGGTGTCTCAACCTGGATTTCCGTCAAAGGTTACAATTGATGCACGTGATACTGCGGCATTATAACGTTGAAATATCGGTTCCCGCTAGATCACCGAAGTTAAGCTACGTTGAGCCTGGTCAGTACTAGATTGGTGACCATTTGTGAATACCAAGCGTTGTATGTGGACACACAGCTATTGACAAATAGCGTCGCTAACCGGAAATGCATAGTTTGCCGACTATTTTAAAACCACCTTAATCCCATAATGGAAATCGGGGAGGGGTTACCTCCTCCAGGAGTTATCAAAACCCTGATGGTTATGGCAGGTTCCCACAATCCGGCCCGTCCACTTGCATTTGTTCTGATCAACTCCAAGAGGGATTCTTTATTTTCAATTTTTCCTCCGCATGATAGTAAGGGGGAAGGAAAATCGATGCCCCAAATGCAGCGCATCCCTATGGCGGCCAATGGGAGACAGGCTGTTATCGTCTTGGTAGTTTCACCTACACCCCCCCTAGATATATATTTCTTTTCTAGAGTGACCACTGCCGAAATCCCATCGGATACACTGACTGCGGCTCTCGTTATTAATACCGTCCTGTTTTGGACATAAATAGATTTGATTTTTTCTTCTGAAGATATGTACTTGCTTTCAAGAAAATCATGTTAGAGATTTTTTACTAATTTTCATTTTAATATTTTTTCATGAAAACAAGCAATCAAACATGTGGTGCGACACTTCTTCTGGAGTACACAAAAATGATCCTGTTGCTCATGCCTTATAAATTATTGTAGAAAAATAAGTAATCAAATCACATAGTTCATTACTTATCTTTCTAAAACAAGTTATTAAAAAAAGCAGGCTATCACACTTTCAGAAGAAAATCAAATCACCCGTTCGATTACTTATATTTATCAATAATAGCACGAATAAATTCTGATCAAACACGGCCTGCCGTCAACCTTTAGTAGGGTATTCTTCTGGTTTGCCATTTAATGACTAAAGAGTATCGTAATAATTTAATGTAACTTTCAGAATTTTATCATTTTTTAAGTGAACTAGCTTAAAGTGTGACTTTTGTGACCTTGACACAGATATGTTATTTTCTTTTTAACATAGTTCACCTCAAACAAGGCAGGCCACCACTGTATACGTAAAGGGCTACTGAGAAAAGGTGATAATTGTTTGCTTAAATTGGGAGCTTTTCAGCGAGATGTCTGTTTACATTGGTTTTAAATTTCTGCATGTCAGTACCGTGAGGAAAACAGGGAGCAAGGAGGGAGTTCCATCCAGCAGCACGAGGAAATAAGCTTTTGGAGTAGAAAGCTCTTCGGCATTTGGGAACCTCCACAGTTAATAGGTGAGGTCTGGCAGATTGTCGGGTTGGTCTAGTCAATTTTCGTTCATCAGAGCACAATCCATTGAAGTACTTGTAAAACAGGCACAAAGAAGTATTTCTTGCTCAGATATTTTTTCCAGGTTTTGTGACGCTTGGTCAAGCGATGTTAGCGCTTAGCTGAACAGAAACAATTACAGAAACAAACAAACACGACAAAAATGATAATCTCTTTTGCGGAGGTAATACCAGTTTTACACCCTCTGTATGTTTTTTCTTTATGAATAGTTCGTGTGTTTGTATTAGCTCTCGTTTCTAATGTGTAGACCGTGGGTTCAAACTTCGAAAGGCAAAAAGGCGCTGTGCGTTGATGGCGTCACGTAGGTTTGTCCTGAATTACATTGAAACATATACCCAAACACCGATGAGTGTAATTAATTCTAATTAATTTCAGTGTGTCTATTTCATTCCAAATTAACAAGAAAAGAAAATGTTTGTTTGACGGTTTTGGATTATTTTACATTAATTAATTTCTTGGTGAAACTGAAAGTCTTCGGAGAAAACCGAAATTTCAGTCGATAATTTGAATTATTATTTTTAAATATAATGCAATTGTCTCTGTTTACAATCATTTTATTGAAATTAATTAAATATCACAAAATATAATTGATGGTTGAAGTAGAGTAATTTTTTAGATATATTTTACGACCAAAAGCAGAAAATGCGACATTTAGTCTGGCAACTGTGCAATGTTGGTGTAGCTTTTTTCAACATCGTAATCAATATTCTTATCGTGTTATTAAATATAGGATCTAGTGGCTCTTTTAAATGCTACTCCATTCAATAGTGTTAGATGCTGTATGTATTATTAATTATAATAAAAATTATTAGTAGTATTATTAGTTGTAATATTAGTATTAGAAGGAGAATAAGTATCGGTAGTATGTGAATGTATACGTACTGTGAGCCACCTTGAAACGAGTGGGCGTTTATTCGATATTAATAACGTGGGGTAGTTAGTCTGAGTAGAAATAGGGATAGGTGTAGTAGTAGTAGTAGTGGTGGTAGTAGTGGTAGTAGTAGTACCGATAATAATTATCTTTGTAATAGTAGCAGTTGCTTTAATATTACTTTTTCCATTCAGATTTATTTTGGATCCTATAAAAGTTATTCATTAAAATAGAAAAAATAATCATAATAATGATAATAATAATGAGTATGTGTATTGATAGTATGTGTCTTCACTAGGAGGTATGACACAAGTTATCATCAGCGATTGCTCACCGACAACAACTGCGGTGTTTCCTGCAGGTTACGTGTTAACAAGTATCACTAGATTTCAAGTATTCACTACCTCGTTTCGATAACAATCGTAAAAAGGTTGGCGATATCGCAACAGCAATCTACCATTGATTACTTGCTTGCAACCACCATTGTTTTCCTCTTGGATTTGGTTGGCAATAAGCAGGTCTGGTAAGTACTCTCCCTTGTCGGTCTTCCAATCGCACTTTAACCTTCACGACCATGGGTAGAATAAGCTGTAGTTGATGTCATCTATTTTTTTTCGGGTGGGTGGGTCAATTCATGAGATTTCCTGCATTTTCTGTTCATTCACTCGTGTGGTGCTGTCCTTCTTGTGAGTTCCTTTCTTCCTATTGTGACTTCAATGTGACTGGCTACCTGTCGTAGCTTTTGAGTAATATTATTATTATTAGTAGTAGTAGTAGTAGTAGTATTAGTAGTAGTAACAGCAGTATGAGGATGAGTACTTTTGAATGTTCATGTTTCCAAAGTCTGCTGTTTTCAGATTGTGTCCAGTAGTAGTAGCGGTAGTATTACTCCTAGTAGTATTAGTAGTAGCTTCTGTATTTGTAGTGTGTGTGTATATCGTGTAACATACTCGGTGTTCTATAGATGTTTCGTGAAATATTTGATACACTTTTTCAATAATTATGTAGACCTTTAATTGATTCCTTTAAATGTATTATTGAACAGTAAATAAGAAATTGTTTAACAAATTATTGAAATACACCAGAAAACAAGCGGACAGTAAAATGCTTTTCATTCCTGTTATCATTTCTACTCAACGGTTCTACGACATATATATGTATATTATACGTTAGATTTTAAGGGTCACCAGGGGAGAATATGTATCATTTTGAGGCCTTCTTTTCAGCGATATGATTTACACACCGGTCACATTCACTGTTATGAGGCCGCATTATATACTTTTTATTAGTTCAAATAAAATTATTTCTATACGTACTGCATTTCACTATACATATTATTTTTCCAATGCGAGGCTCCGAATTTGGCACTTATCGTTCTGCATTTGATATGTGAATGCAACGTTGGTTGATTAGCGTAATGCTATAGTATTGTTTATGTAATTTTATAAATGCTCTACTTGGTATTGCCCATTCTTTAATAAATAGTTTTACATTCACTTTCTGAACGTATTTAAACTTGATCAATTTATATATATATATATATATATATATATATATATATATATATATATATATATATAACTTTATGAAGTTAGTTAAGTATATATTAATATATTTGCATGAACATGATTCACTCTCACATTAATTTGCTCGTTATTAAAAATTGTGGAATAATTAAATTTGATTTATTTTCATAAAAAAGTGGTAAGAACTTAAGTTATATCCGATGTTTGTGAAATCTCAACAATAAAGATTCGAGATCTATTCAGATATTTTCTACACATGTCATTTCTTGGAATATTTGGAATGTTTGTTATAAATGCATAATATAGCCACAAACTCCTATTTAAAAAAAAAAACAACTTAAATACAAAGGTTGTCTAAAATGAATCGGACCATTATTTTTCCGTGCAAAATAAGGACGATAGGGCGGCCCCACTCAACACAGTGAAGGAGGACACCTTCATGCGCATGTGTGCACTCTATGAACGCCTTTCTGCGCGTTAGTCGCTACCTATCGGTCGTGAGTGAGGTGCTATACAACGTGTTCGTCGGATTACCAATTCTCTCAAGATGGCTGCACGTGTTGAGCAAAGGTATTGCCTCATTTGTTTTTCAAAATCTTGATGATTATCAAAGCAAAAGAATCGTACGATTCAGCAGGTATTTTTAGAAGATGCGATGGATGTTACACACATTAAGGAATAGTTCAATCGATTCAAATAATTGCCGCTCATCAGCAGCGAGTGACCAGCTTTTTACCAGGCCCCAAACTGAGCGGAGTGCAGTTGTTGTTGACAGGGTGCGAAATTTATTGATGGAAGATAGTCGCAGGAAAATGATCTTCCGTTTTTCAAGTTGCACAGGACCTTCTGGAAGCCACTAACACTGTTCCTGTTTTTTTTAACACCGTGATAACTGGAGATGACTCATGGGTATACGTGTACGCCCTACAAACAAAAAGGCAATCGTAGCAATGGAAGCCTCCCGAGTCTCCAAAGCACAAAAAAGCGCTACAAGTGCGAGGCAAAATCAATGTACGCTTAGTTTTTTCATGATATCCGTGGAATTGTTCATCACGAATACGCACCGGAAAGACAAACAGTGACAAAGAGTACTATCAAGATATTCTCCGGCGTCTCCGTGACGCAGTTCGGCGCAAAAGACGAGAAATGTGGACGGCGAAAACTGGCAACTTTATCACAACAACGTACACTCACATTCATCCCAATTGATCCAAAATGTATCGGCCAAATATGGAATCTCTATCGATCGCCATCCTCCCTACTTTCCAGACACGGCACCTTGCGATTTCTAGTTGTTTCAAAAATTGAAGACGCTACTGAAAGGTTCCTGTTTTGAAACTAGATAAGACATAATGCGGAAAGCGACGGCAGAGATGAACACCATTGTAAAAGAATACTTCCAGAGGTGTTTCCGGCAGTGGATGTGTCGGTGGGCAAAGTGTGGATGAGCAGAAAAGGCATATTTTGAAGGAGATAAGTGTTTCAGCCCAGTCAGGTATTCGAAATATTTTTCTTGCTTTAGGTTGGATACTTTTTAGACCTGCATGGTATATCAGGTGTATATTGAATTTGATACACAGCCAATAGGCATCAATTAATCAAAAAAACTATATCTTGTTAAAAGCCCATAATTTTTAGTCAAACATTTTTTATACATTCTAAAATCAAAATCATCATATATATATATATATATATATATATATATATATATATATAGTACAAGAAAACCAGTCACAGAACGGTTACAAGTAATTACTATAACAGAACACGTCAGAAGGGCGTTCAATAAGTAATGCCCTGCCCTACTTCGAGGTGTCTGATCTAGATGACATTTTGCATGTGTAATGATTTACATCTGTATGGGTTATGTGGCAAAAAAAGCTCTTCACTAATGGTGATTTCTGATTTACAGGTGTTTGAACTGAGTCAGGTGTGAAATGGAGCAAGTTGAGAGTCGCGCAGTGATCCAGTTTTTGTATTTGAAAGGATGCACACCAAAGGAGACTTTTGGAGACATGTAAGAAACATATGGTGAGGATGTCCCATCATATGACTTTGTAAACTCTGGCATCGTGAATTCAAACTTGGCCAGACGTCTTTGAAAACAGCTCCCAGACCTAGTCGTCCGACTTCTGCCATTGATGAGGCATCTGTCCGACAAGTTCAGGCTGCAATTTGGGAAGATCAACGCATTACTATTCGCCAAATATCCCAAGAGGACAAGATTAGTCCATGGTGTGTGGAAACTATCATTTATGACCATTCGCGTATGCATAAGGTGTCTGCCAGATGGATTCCTAGGTTGCTCACAGTTTTCTAGAAGCAAGGACGCGTCGAGTGCTCAATAATTGATTTGGAGAGGTGCCAAGAAGATGAGTCAAATTGTTTCAAACGACTGATTACATGGGATGAAACTGGGCCCATGTAAATTATCCAGATACCAAAGTCCAGTCAATGCAGTAGAAGCATTTGGACGCACCACCTCCTAAGCAGGCAAGGGTGCAGCCCTCAGCTTGCAAGGTCATGCTCACAGTCTTCTTGGACCAGAACTGTGGAGTGATGACAATGGGTACCGACACTACAAGAACCTATAATGCTACACTTATACTGATGAAATTAAGAGATGCTATCAAAATCAAGAGGCGGGGCAAGATCAGATAAGGTATACTCCTCCTGCAGGACAACGCTCCGGTCCACAACTCGCATGTCGCCAGATCAGAAGCACGGGTGTGTGGCTATGAAATACTCCCGGATGCCCTTACTCTCCTGAACTTGCACACTCTTACTTCCATATCTTTCCAGCCATGAAGTTGTGTTTGAAAGGAAAGCGTTTCCCAGATGATGCAGCCTTGATTTCTGAAGTTGCGATGTGGTTGGAAGACCAACCTGCGGTGTTCTACAAAAACAGGGTCAAGAACTGCTTCCTACAATGGGAGAAATGCATAACTTAGGGTGGACCCTATGTAGAGAGAAATTAATCACTGGGCCAAGTTTCCTTGATCTACTGCTATGGGGAATGAGTCAGGAGCATTACTTATTGAATGCCCATGGTATATGTCCTCTTACGACGATTAATATATAATTATATATGTAGAATGCGTATCCACATTTTCATAAACGATCTTGATTCTAGAAAATGTCTAAAATTAAAGACTTAACTCTAAACGGTCTGAATAAGAAATTGCATTTCATAGAAACAAGCTTAATTGGTGTGTAATTAAAAACAATTTAATGTAAATCTGAAAAAACTTTAATTTTCCAATAAGAGATGGTGCCCATTAAAATACACCAACGCAACTTGACTTTATGAACATATGCATTAATTGATGACTAGTACCAATTGTAAAAAAAACAAACACATCAGGCGTATGTGAATTGTAGTGAAGGACTTCCACCCTTTTGTTGGACATGTATTAAACTAAATTAAACAAAATCTTACCAATTTTCACTATACTTACGGTTATGCACTGTGTTCCAAAATAAATTACTTCAGGTATTAATCTTGTACAGGGATATATATATATATATATATATATATATATATATATATATATATATATATATGTGTGTGTGTGTGTGTGTGTGTGTGTGAATACCTAACTTTATATGCGTTCACCTGATAAATGTTCAATGTACAAAACATACTTCGGCCTTGTTACTTACCGTATTGTGTAGCATTTATATATTGCAAAAATATGCTTCCTGGTTGGAGATGCCATACTGTTTATATATATATATATATATATATATATATATATATATATATATATATATATATATACACACATTTATATATAAGTTAGCTATGTGTATATATATTTCGTCTAAGGCTTTGCTTCCATTGCCTGTTCTACACATCTTTATTTGTCTGTCATAATTTTTATTTATTTCTGAACTGTCCCTCTCCTTAGTTTTACTAATTCTAATAATGTTACCAAATTTACTTGTGTTTACGTTGTGCTTTTTCATTTAATTTTGATTTTCAATTTACCTATATTTCTCTGTCGCCTAGATAGAATAAAGTGTTAACTAGTTTTTCACAGCTGTTTCTCTACTGGGTGTCTATCTTTTATATGTACTAACTTTTGAGAGAGAGACATATCTTAAATTTTTGTCGCCTCTAATAAGTTTACAGTGAAGTTATTCTATCTACATATATATATATATATATATATATATATATATATATATATATATACATGGCGTGTGTGGAGGAATTTTTATTTTTTACCTGTGGGGGCTCGGAAATATTCGACTAGTACACGGGCTATCCTCTCTCGGAGTGTTGGACCCGTTACTTGTCAGGTCTCATAATAAAACCTTGCTACTGACCACTAACGTCTTGGCACCAAACCGTTGTGGAGGAAGGCCCCCTTAGTCTTGATCGACAAACTTCTTAGTAACTGAATCTCGATCAAAGTATCCGGTTTGCAAACCTATAATTACTTTGGTAGATGGGCTCTGCCTATCGCCCGGCCTTCGCACTCTTTCTTCGTGTATATGGTACAAGCAATGGGACGCCTCTAAAGACGCATAGTTATTGGCCTATTTCCTGACTAGGGCAATGCACGCCGTATCTCTTTCTCTCTATGTGGGCAACTTCGAGACTGTTTTGCGTCACTAAGTCCTGCATGACTAGTCCGGGTCACTCTTGTTCCGACAGGTTGAGAGTACAGGTTAGACAGCTTGTATGGCTGCTGTTTCTGACTGGTAGTAAGGAGCCATAACTCTCAGGTAGAGCTGAGCACCGGTGCTACATCAACAGTTGCATAATATTGTGGGTAACTGTATGTGCCCTGCCCCTCATGGAAAGTTCCCCTACAGTTATCCCCGATGGGCTTTCCCGAGGCCAAATCACTCATGCACCAAGTCACGACTAATGGGCTGGTTGTGTGAGCTTATTGGCGCCAAACAAGCACCCACCTTGTCATCCCCACTCCATCTCAAAACAAACATTAATTTAGAAAAAAAACCAAAACCATACACTCAACAAAGAACATCTTCGCCTCCGCCCTTGAAGATCGCATTCACAAATATCCGGGGACTTAGAACCAACATTAACGACGTAGACACTTTTCTCATGACAAACTCCATGGATATCCTAGCACTAAGTGAAACGAACCTTCAGTCATCAATCTCCACTTACCACTTTTACATGACTGATTAACTTCCACTCTACCGTAAGGACTCTGACAAACATATGCATAGGCTAGGAGTTTATGTTTGGAATGTTTGACTAGAAAAAATAGGTTAGAATTAGATGAGCAAGCCTACATGTGCTTTAGATTGACCTTACATCACATGCTTAGTTACTTATCTTTCTTATACCGTACTTCTTCGACCCGGGACTGTACACTGCGTGAGTCTGTCTCCGAAAGCTTACATAGAGCCCTTTCACTCCACTCGAATGCCCAAATACATCTATTTGGGGATTCTAATGCAAACCAACGTGGCTGGTTGGGATTTTCCAGCGTTACTAATGCAGCTAGAAACTATACGTTTAATTTCTCGTCAGCTCACGACCTCTCACAAGCTGTCACTTTTTCGATCTGCCTTCCTGATCGTACGGACCAGCAAGCCTCACTTCTCGACCTGTTCTTGCCCTCATTACCCGATGCTTGTGTGGCAAATACCCGATATCCCGCTCGGAAACTCTGACCATGTTGTGGTTATGATTCTTATCACCTTGAAAACTCTTTAAAAAGCTTAAAATCCGTTGCTCAAAACGACGAAAAACTATGAACAGGCTGATTTTGTATCCATCAGGGATCACATCAGCGACGTCCCATCGAGTGAGAAGTTCTCACTCCCTGCTGATCAGTGTGCAAATGAGCTATCTGAATCGGTCAAAGCAGGCATCGAATGTGATGCTGCTATTGCTGAGAAGCAGAAGGCATTCCGAGAATTCGGCCGCCATAAGTCACCTGCGAATAGACAAAACATTATATACGCAAGAAATGATTGCAAAGTAGTGATAGATCAAGCAAATAGAAGGTATACAGAGATAACCAAAAAACGCATTAACTCACATAAACTAGGTACTCGTGATTTCTGGAAAATCTACAATAGTGTGATAAACACTGGCAATCGACAATTCCTCTGCTATCAATCCACTACGATGTTGTTTGCACGGCAACTGATGAGGCTTAACTACTTGCCCAGCGTTTCGCTTTAACCTCCACTTTGGAGTCAGCTACCCCCTCCCGAAATTTCAATTGCAGATTGAAGCCACAATTGAAAACTTGGAGATCACCCCATCTTAAGTCAGAGACATCATAAACAAACTTTACACCTCCAAAGCTTGTGGGCCTGATCTTATACAAGTAATAGTAATAAAAAATGCTCTGCTGAGCTGGCCCCTCCACAAACTATACAACATATGCCTTGCTGAATCTTCTTTCCCTGGTAGCTGGAAATTTGCCTCTGTGGTATCAGTCTTAAAGAATTTTGGATATAGAACTGATCCTCTAAGCTACCGTCCAATCAGTCTACTCTCGATCTTTGCAACAATCATTGAATCATTAATCGATCTAGCGATAGTCCGGCACCTAGTTAATGCTAAACTTCTTCTGATCATGAATACGGATTTAGACAAACACAATTCACTGCAGATATCCTAACGGTCATCTCTGACCGCATATACCATACATTGGGCAAGGCAGCTGAAGATAGGGCTGTAGCGCTCGATATATTCAAGACCTTTGACAATGTCTGGCAATAAAGGCTTTTACCTAACACTACACTCATATGTAATCAGTGGATAGATATTTAATGGGATTAAATACTTCCTAACAAAAACAAAGATCAAGGTTGCCCTCGATGGCTGTTCTTTGCAGCAACATGGCATAAATGCTGGTGCACCCCAGGGATCCATGCTAGGACCTGTATTGTTCCTGATTTTCATAAATGACCTCCCTGATGTCATTGAGACTGGCATATCAATATTTGCTGACGACACCACGCTCTACTCCCGCCATTTGGGCAAATCCAACGCGCACATATCTGAGGCAATGGCTCAATCCTTACAAAATGACCTCCAGTCTGTAGTGGAATTAGGTCAAAAATGGATGGTAACGTTGAATGCCGCAAAGATAAAGCTACTTTCCTTCAATAACTACAAGAAACCTCTTCAACCACAGATTGTCATGAAAAATAATACTCTACCTGAGAGTTCATCATTCAAGCTCATCGGCCTAACTTTCACAGATAACATGAATTGGAATAAATACATGTATGACATTGCCATTGTTGCTGCAAAGAAGGCGGGGCCTCTCTACCGTGCTAGTAAAATTAACACACCTGACATTATCCTGTATCTCTATAAAGCCACCATCAGCCCATGCATGGAGTATTGTTGCCAAATCTGGGCAGGGGCATTATCACTTATCCCTCTCTTAGACAAGGCCCCAAAAAGAGTTGTGAACTTGATAGGTCCCTCACTATCCACCAAGTACTAGCCCATGTCCCATCACCGCAATGTTGCTTTCTTGCGTCAATTGATTGTGCTCTGATGAGCTCGCTGTGTTGGTACCCCCACGACGTAAATTAACTAGATCAACCTGACAATCTACCAAATCCCATCCAGTCACTGTGGAGGTCGCCAGATGCCAAAGACCTTTCTACTCCTAAAACTTCTTTCCTCGTGCTGCTGGACTCGGGAACCTACTCCCTGCTCCATATTTCCCTGACATTAGTGACATACAAACACGACTAATGTAAACAGAAATTTCGCTGTGCAGCTCCCAATTTAGGTTTGCGCCCCCCCCAAAAAAAACTTTAACCCTTTTTCTCAGTAGCCCCTTATGTCTACAGTGTGGGCCTGCCTTGTTTGGGGTGAATTTTGTGAAACAAAATGAATATATATATATAGAATAATATCCTTAACTAATAAAAATAACATTATAAATTGTCAAATATCTATTCGAAGCAATACGCGTAGTAACATGGGCACATTATTTTAGTTGGTAATGTTAACATTTAGAGAGTGCATATGTATGAAGTGGTTTTGTTAAGTTTCTTTCTATTTTTCATGAACCGATCATTTTAAATGTTAGATATAGTCACTATGAGGGCATCGGCAGATGATTGTCACTACCATTGTATTAGCTGACGTACCGGTCAAATTTCGTATTTCTTAGCCTGCGGGTTGAGTGTTCAGTGTTACTTGAAACGGAAGACGTACTGATGTATAGTAAAACGTGCCCATTGAAAATGTATATATATATATATATATATATATATATATATATATATATATATATATATGTACATATATTGTATCATTCGAATAAGCCTGCGAACTGAAAATTCACAAAAATCTCACTAATTACTAATACGCCGTTGGCTTTTTTAAAGACAGACAGCTACTGTTCTGTTGGCATAAATACATGCATGCATTAGTGATTTTGTATATATATATATATATATATATATATATATATATATATATATATATATATATATATATATATATATATATATTATATTTGGATTAAAATATGATATGATAAATATTTCATTTATTTTACAGAATTACACATAAAGGTTTCTGGTTTCTCAATTTTCAACAGACACACATACACACACACACATATATATATCTAATACATACATTTATTTTCATAACTTACTATATATATATATATATATATATATATATATATGGGTATGTGTGTGTGTATGTGTGTATATATGTATGTGTGTATGTATATATATACATGCATATATATAAATCTATATATATTTAGGTATATATATATATATAGAGAGAGAGAGAGAGAGAGAGAGAGATTTATACATGTATACACATATATTGAATATAAGAGAAAACAAACGATATCATAAACACAATATAACATTAACTTTTTATATACACATTACAAATGATGAGTTGAAAGCAACTATGTATGAGTTAAGTAAATGTTGGATGGATACCAATTGTTCAGCTTGTCTTTGAACTCAGTATACACTGATGAAGGTTTATTATGAATATCAGTAATGTTTTGTATATAATATAAATATATGTGTTTGTAATGGGCAGAAAAAATGTTTGTAAATAAAGTATTTTTGAAGATAATTTGGAATATTTCTCAAACTAACTAATGTTTACATGATGCATCTCATATATGCATCTATAGACGTTCAAGTTAAATTAGTTTAGTCTTTTGGGAAAATAACAACTCCCGTATATAAGCCGGCTAATTTAGTTCATGTTTTCTGGAACTTCTACAAACCATACATGATAAGTAGGTATACTTCGAGGGAGTGTAATGGGTATCGGCACCGAATTTCAATCCAGTTTGATATATTGCATTCAATTTTACTTATATACAGTTGCGAAATATATGATCTCCCTCTCCAGCTATAGGTAGTATAGAATTTTCGTTTCAGTGAATCGTTGCCAAAAGACAAGTTGTTATTCCCTATTAAATAACCCGGAAATGACATATGCCGGAAATAAGGCCAACCAAACAATATCCCATCATTTCTATTACTTTAGAAAAGTTAAAACGCTATTCGTTTTACCGTCCAAAATTATCAAGATTCTCTGATATCTTCATATCATGTTATAATGATTCGAGTTTTCATGTGACAGATTAGAACACTACCAGATTAAATGAACCAAAAGTCCATTAAAACATGTGTGTGCATTTATTAATACTGAATTCGTCTCGTGGCTATATTGGGAAAGCATAATAAACACACACCACAAATGTCGTAAGTGCATTCAGACATACTTTAGCTTGTCATCTACAAAGAAAAATGCATACACCGAACGCCTCTCATGTTTGTATGTATACGAATATTCGTTTCAATCCATGATCTTTCATCTCCCTATTAATGTGCTCTGCTTAAGAGATCGATGAAATCTTCCTGATGAATCACAGACAAAATAAGGTAAATTGAGTTGGTGTAAATTAGCGTAGACTGTCTAAACGTCGGAATAGATTACTGATTCTTCAGCGACTTCTCGTTGAATAACTGCGTTAAGTGTCGCATGGCCGATTCATTGAACATTATTGTTAGATTTAAGTGTAACGGTTTAGGTTAGGTGCGCGTTAGTGTTCCAGATTATCAACCACATATTATTTCTAAACCAATTAAATGGGTTTTCATGTGTGTTGTACTGTGTATAACAAGCCAATGGGTCATCGTTTATTATTCCTAGGTAATGAAATTTGGGTACGGTTGAGTCAAATCTAAAGTTTGGGTATTTGATCCGACTTTTTCTGCCACGTTGTGTCTTTCTCATCCTGCTTCCTTTAAACATCACTGTGTGTAAACATTTCTCCTTTCTTCAAGCTTGATGTACACTGGTGGCATCAGTCCAGGTCAACGTGGCGTGCGTCGGTCATTTAGTCAGTCGTCGACATAAGATTGCAATCACTCATACGATCGTAAAGCGCCTTGCTATCCTATATTGCATTTATTCCAATAATATAATGCATTCGCTTCTCGCTCGTTATATACCAAGTTCAATTTTAATTGTACTTACCAATAAACCAACCAACAAGAAAACAGACAGGAGTGTGATATATTATCTCCTGTTAAAGGTTAAAGAGTGTCTGAACGAGACTAAGGCGTAAATAACATGGTATACCATGTTAAGAGAATAACGTAAATTCATGAAAAGTCGATAACGTGATTTTGCTATGTTCCCAGGTTACCAGATAACAACTATATAAATATATCTTAGCAAGATCTAATTGCGAAAAGATCAGACGACCACCAAATAAGTGGGTGGGCAAGATAAAGATTAATTCTGCTATGTCGCTCCAGCATCTGTAAAATTGTTTTTAATTAATAACTTCATATTTAAAATCATTTGTCACATTCCGCAGTCATCATTTAATACGAATGCAGCTGTTAAATTAATAAATCAATAGTTAAAATTGTTTACATAATTCGGTGCAATAAATTAACTCTTATATAGTAGTAGAAATAATAAACGAATAGTATATACATATAAGACTGTTCTAGGTTAACACTTTATCTAATTGTAGTTTTTTCAATACATATAATAATATGCTAAGCCGTATAATTATTCATACGTATGTTATCACTACTGATACGCTTTTAAAATATGAGATCCCCGATACCCGAAGAGGTAGTCCAAAAAATAATTAATTCAAACAAATATGTTTGATGTGCCAACTATTAGAGAACATATTTTAATCCATCCATGTTGACAACAGTTGACCTTTATGTCTATGTAGTACCTGTTTTGTTTTGTTTTCCACGGTCATAAATTATTTCTTTTAATACATATTGTACCTGAAAAGTGCTGCATTACACACGGTATACCTTCCACGCGTGCATTTCCACATCCTTTCCGATGTGATGAGTCTATGGTCATAACTATCGACTACTGAACGTGTTCGCAAATTAATTGAGTTACTTCTTTTAATAAATATCGTACGTTAGAATTCATGCATTACTCACAGGATACCTTTTTCCAAGACATTACAGCATCTTTTCCGATAAGAGGTTTGGTTATAACTTCCGACTACTCAACGTGCTAATCAATTAGATGCATTATATTATTTAAAAAAAAAAACACGTACATGAAAGTAACTGCATTACTGACAGGATGCTTAACTCCCAGGCATAACAACTTCCTTTCGGTTGGGTGTTTTTTTCTGTGGCCTTCTACGTTCTAATCTGTGAGAGACTGGCGACGGGTCAGAAAAAATCATTTTCCGAGGAAATTTAATTTTTACGTATCCTTAGATTCCTATAAATGTATATTTACACGGTTATGTAATAACTACTGGTGCTGACCTTTTTAAAACAGTTGTTAAGTATATTACTATACGGAATTACCTTTACTGTTAATATACAAATAGATACAGCGCTATTGTGTTACACTGAAATCACCCCACACGCAACGGTTACGGGAACCCATTCTTCTAGGGTTTCCCACATCTCTATGCCTGTTGTGTGTTTCCTTAATCGGTTGATGCACGTGCTCCCTTTTTGTCTTTTTTATTGCTACCCGACCATAGATTTAATGTCTGGATACAAAATAATACAGACCTTATTTCGATCCATCGCAACATCCGAAGGTTAATAGAAGCCATCATACCAGGCATTACTAACTGAGGACGTGTGTGAGTGTATTACATGTCGTCTGCGTCTCTCTTATTCGGGATTGGGTGTCGACAGAATTGATCAGGATAGTCTTGGTTGACATTGACTTTTTACACTTACTTTTATTATTACTAGAATGAAGCGGTTTCATTACTCACCATTTCCGTCTTATATTAATTTCCTCTCAGTCTTTGTGGAAGTGACAAGAAAACTGCAGGGCATGTATTGTTATTTTTATTTTCATACATAATATATCCTTCCATCTGAAGTTTGTAGATAGAGACAATTACTACCCTCCAAAAAGTAAACAAATGTTGTCTTTCATAATTATGAGATAATATAAAACGTTTAAATATGTTTTATAAATGTAATTATTACCGAGCACTATAATTAATATTTATAGGTAAGTAATAAATCAAATAAAATTATGTATATTGAGTTCAGAGGTGTCCTGAATCATTCGGTGTTTACGGGCAACACCACTCCACGGGCCCCTGGCGTTAATAAATTGTTGATAAATTGATAGTCTTAATGCTATACTTATTTCATATATATATATATATATATATATATATATATATATATATATGCACTTTCTGAATGAGACAATGTATATGTTTAATATACTGACTCGTTTCAAGTCCTGAATTCATCCTCATGGCGAGTCCTGCTTGCTATAAAAATAATGAGAATAGCAGTCAGAAAAGGTATATAAATAAAACCGTTAAACGCATTATATCCTAGCGTTAGATTCAGATGATAAATAAGAGTGAAAGGCTGTAAAACTTTAACCTCGCAGATAAACCTCAAAGAAGTAATTTATTCACGCGATAATTTACGGCATTTCATTATGAAGTACTATTCTCATCATTATTACCTGTTAATTACACTAAAACACGTGGATGTTTATCACTATTATCGTTGGCTATGCTTTTATGTGATTATCTCTTATTTTTATTTACTATAAATGTGACTTCTGCAACTTGCCTGATATGTAATACAATGCGACGTTCATTTCTATCTAAGAGGTGAAATTATGAAACGCTTTCGAAGTGTTACATAGAAGAGAATCCCCCATCTACATAAACGTATTAAAAGATCACCGTGTTTTAAATTAGTATTACATTCCTAAAAGTTGTTATCTTGGACATTCCATGTATATCCGTGATACATCATTGTTTCACACCTAATATGCGACAAGAAAATACATTTTAGGTAGAAACAAAATAAATCAGTAGTGAGCAAGTGATCCACACATGATTGCCATGCATCATTCTGGAAATAAAGTTGACATTGATTTAGATGAGGAGGTTGGGGCTATTTGAAGGGTAAACTATTCGAAGCCGACAACTCTAAAGTAAAGAGAACATTTTGATGGAACAGATACAAATTAACATACGTTAGTAGTGTCTGGTCGATTTAGTGCTGTTTTTTTTAGTGTTCTAATGAAGCCTATGCAAATATAGTGTAGATAGACCGAATCGGAAATAATGTATTATTTTATTATGATATAATGTAATTCATCCTAACAATTAAATAGATTTGTTGGGTCCTTATTGTTAACAACTTGCTTACGCCTACTTCTCTGCCGGATTGATTTATGGATCTTTCCGTATCGAGGGAATTTAGGGAAGCTTATAGGTTTAGCCAACCTTGCTCGGTGTTACATTGTTAAATACACACTGTTTCTATTTATGTTTGCTAAGGCTGCTTCAGCTCAGGCTCGTTTCATGGCTCTACTGAACTGAGTAAGTACCAGTTACCGACACAGTTTTCCTGGGTATGTATTTTTGAGTGACTTGTTTAGCCACAACATTCCTCAGGTTCTATTGCGTGCCACTATGATTACCAAGCATCACGAAAACTGGTGCACACTTTACGAAATAACAACGCGGAAGAACTAACTCCTATTTTACGAGTTCCATAGTCGGATGACTATATTTCCAACATCAGGGTTGTCTGATTTAAATAATTTTTGATTAGATGTACCGTTCATAGGAATATCATTTTCATCTACTTCCAACGACTATTCCTTTATCAACCACCACGAACATTCTACTAGGAAGGTATGCTTTTGTATATTATTGTATCCGTTTCGTCTAGCTTTTTATAATGTGTATCAACACTACCGGTTTAATTAATGTCAAAGAATACTATATTTTTAAACGACTCATTATATACAATTATTTTGACACAGTTGTCTAGTATATTCATAGTGATGGGATTTGACCATTTTTATAATCATCGAAAATATATGACTAGAATAATCTAATGATGATATATACGCGGCATAGATCATTCTATAGTGTCATTAGGTCCACATTGTCGTTTTAAATAAAGTTATATAGTAATCTATATTTAAAAGCAATTATATTTTAAGGCAGATCCCATGTTTTTATAGAATATTGAGCAAAGTTTGCATAGTGTTTCAAATACAGAAGTCAATCAGACATCAGAATTAAAATTTGCACCAAAAAGTCATAAAAGAGGCAATGGTCAAATTTAGTGTTTTCAATCAAAATTACACTATATACCATTATTGATTTCAATATGAATTCCACTATATACCATTATGTAAATTAATAAATACTTAAACAAACTTCATTTCTAACATTTGTTTGTGTAAAAATACTATCGCAAGTGATATCATCGTATTTTTAATTTCGAATATTATGATTTTAAACTCAGCTATTTTTTGCCACGATTGTGTTTTAAATTTGGTTTCTCATTAATGAAACAATTATAATCTTGATTTCCATAAAATATCGTCACTACTTTACGTTTGCATATGGATTTCTAAAACTTCTTTAATTACACCGTTTTTTTATTAAACGAATATTTATTGAAAAATAAGAATGAGAAGTGAACCAAAAATAAACTTCCGTGTTTATTGGTGCCTAACTACAACATAGGTTGGGTATGTGATCCTCACAAGTGCCTTAAATATACGTCCGTATCAGACGCGTCTCAACTTGAAAGGCTCGATCGATCGCCATCATTCAATTCCCTAGCGTCTCCACTTATTATTTCTCAGTATACAACATAACATCAAGTTAATACATAATAAATCAACGATTTAGATAGGCTTGAAACCGTATGTTTTGGCAGAAAATCCTGCCAGAAAACGATTTGCCACAATATGCTAACCAAATAAACGAATATACAGAAACGAGAAGGTTTTGTCTAGGAAACAAGTGGGAATCAAAATCGATAGCATAGTCTGGAATAACGCCATATACCAATCTAACCCAAACACGGATACGAGAAACACGAACATCGTCGGATATAAGCAAATGGTAATGTGCCCAGTCCAACTATGCAATCTCACAACTTGTTCTCCTCTCAGACTGGGGCCCAGGTGTTCGTTTCCGGGTATCCTTTATAGATTTAACACACAGACAATACAGGAATGTTCTTCATCTGATTCATGTCGAAACATTAGAGTTCCTGTCGGTCGTTTCGCCGCGGGCGATACCAGTTGATAAGAAGAGAGAAGCACGAGTCTTAAATTATTAGCTTCTTAACAAAACAGAGTTCATGGTTTGTTCAGTGCTGACAGAAAAACGGCAAGGCGGAAAGATTTAAGTGGCGGGTACATTCTTAATCGCTTTTTGATGAGGTCGAATTCTTTACACGGTGAGAAAAGAAATATAAAAAAATGCATATAACAGTCTGTAGGCAGAGTGCACAATAGATATATAACAGCAATACAAATTACACACACTCTCATATATTTACACCATGTGTATATACACTAATTATATATATATATATATATATATATATATATATATATATATAGAGAGAGAGAGAGAGAGAGAAATATTTACACATGTATATATATATATATACATTATATGTTTATATACACATGTGACTTTTCAAACTATATATATATATATATATATATATATATATATGTGTGTGTGTGTGTGGGTGTGGGTGTGTGTGTGTGTGTGGTTGTGTATGTGTGTGTATCCGCGAAAGATGAGTAATACAATACATACATTTTACAAATTTTATTTTTCGTTTTACAAACCAGAGTTATTAGTAACAAGTGTTCGCGGCAGCACTATTTGTCCCCGCCAGACACCGCCACTAGTCTCTACTGGTCGCCAGGATTTGTCTCCCGTGACTCACATGAACCAATCAATCGCAATAATAATACAAATATAATATCGTATTAATTATTAAAAATAATCATCGAATTGACATTTTATTCACCACAGAAATACAATTTTTTCGGTGTATTTCGAGTATGTGTTACTTTACTTGAAAATTTAAAAACATCAACGGTATTAAATAATTGGCTCGATAGAAATCTAAAATCTGAAACAAAATAAACACAAGATGTTAACTTCGTATCTGATATACAAATTCTATTTTTTCTCTCTATATATATATTTGAATATATTGAAGCAGTTAGCTTCCCAATGAAGGGTATACTTATTTGAGTAAGACACAAATGATAAACTCAGTATTAAACATTTGTTATTCTTAAATTCATAATGAGTTTCTAGATGAGACCGTTATTCCAGCATGTTTCTTAAACTGCAAAAGTATCGATAGAAGAGTAAGTATACCATAAAAAATTATACACTTAATGACACATGAAAAACTAAGAAAATCAACCTGAATTCTATTTAAAAAAGTAAGAAAAGAACGCTGCGGTCTACAAAAAATGCCTGGGCGGCCACGTCGGCATTCCCCAGTAAAGGCGCTATAAGCGATTCACAATAAACTAATCCCTTCTCAAAGGGTGAGAAAGCTAGGTGTTTTCGAGGGTTGACCTCCTAGAACCGCACAAACCGGCTAAATCAAGTCCCGGAGCCCAAAGCGCTATCGATCTACAGAGTGTAGCATTCATCAGAATTCTTTCTAATACCGATTAATACAAAAACTCATTTTGGCCGACTATGAATTGAAGAGTTCTGAGATAGCAAATAAGTTGAACGTATCAAAATTCCCAGTATTCGCAATTGTAGATAAATATTTCGAAAAGAACAAAACGGTACATATTAGGTGCCGCGTTTTTAGCAAGTCGATAAAAAATAACGACTCCCCAATTCAGAGCGATGTTTGCAAGTGTTTCCACAGAACAAAACATGGTATTTTGGGGCAATATGTAACTTTTCTCTTTAACATGGTTCAGCGAATTAACTTAGGAATTAAATCAACAGTTATCTGAGTCCACAGAGGCAAGTGAAAGCCGTCCAAATTGACGAACACACCAGTAGGCAATATTTTAGTCCTGGTATTCGGAATGCGCGACGTATTTTTAACAATTATAAATTTGGGAAAGCAAGACACAACAATAGCGAATATTATATAGCATCTTTGACAAAAGGAAGATTCCTCAGATATATCAAATAATTCTTAATCATCATCCGGACAGCACGCACTGCTGATATCACTTGCTAAGAATAACAAATAGTATACAGATTGATTATTTTTGGTCTTTTCCAGCTTCTCATCAATCCGGCCTTCAGCCTGTCATATATTTATTACAATTATATATATATATATATATATATATATATATATATATATATATATATATATATATATATATACATATATATATATGGTGTTGCAGACAAATCCGAGCAAGTACGTCGCTGACATAGTGTGTAACAAGTCGATACTCTTTTGAACGATTACGAAACACACTGATGATTTCTTCATTCCGTAAGTCACACGGCATGTTTATCACGAAAACCTCAAAAAGGGTTGAGGAAGGTAAAGACGTCAACTTGGCTTAACGACCTCAAGCACGGGTTCGCCTGGACGTTGACGTTCTTCTCTGATCAATAGAATTACTAACATATAAAACCACAGGTGGATCTGCAAATACATCGTGTAGGTTCCAGTGGTGAAGAATACCCCTGTTGTGTAGCGTTATCTGCAGCCAGGAGGGACCTCCCGCCCCAGAGGATGTTTCTAAATGGACTGAATGTTCGCTGGCTTCTACCTGATAGTGCTAACAGGCGTGATATCGCCGCCGAACGAACCTGTGCGTTTTAACAGGACTTAGCTCTTGCATTCAAGCGTGGATGCTCAACTAGGCACCTTGCAACTGGTCGCCGGACTTGTTAGCCTTTAATCAAGCGATTGCAACCGTATTGACAAATTTTGCAGGGGCCTGCTAGAAGCCAAGAAAACAAGCACTCTTACAACACGGTCGACTCCCTGAAAGTTGATATCGGATAGGCATTCTCCGCTCTAAACAAGGGTACAGTAGCCAAAGTGTGTGCCTCCTTTCACGCTCGAATTAAGAACATCGTCTCTACAACTGGCCGTTACAATGACACAATATTTAGTATATTAACTAAACTGTTTCTGAATTATCAGCATATACAATTCATGTGTTTATTGCCTATTTTGTTTTTTTGTCAAGTGTCTGATTTTTTTCTGCAATACCATGTATATATATATATATATATATATATATATATATATATATATATATCATCTTAATACACGCTTAAGGAAATTGTTCATAAACTCTATCGAGGTTTTAGTAGTTATTTCCATATTTGAAAAAAAATCGATTCAGTTCCTTACAAAAAATATTTACATAATCATTTATACAATAACCAATTATATATATATATATATATATATATATATATATATATATATATATATACATATAACCTATTTTTCTATATGTGGCGAGATATGAATAACGGTTTTACATTTCGTGTTATATATATTTAATAGATTATATGTACAGACACCTTACACTGCCTTCTGCAATATTACTGGAGCTCTACTCCGAGACTACAAACATGTCATATAAATTGTATTAACAAATTTACATGTATCTCTGAAACTAAATGCATAATCTAAGCGGGAAATGATTTTGTGTTTGTTAAACAGAAGCGTTTAATGTCTGCTCTCTAGTATCGTCCACGATTTGTTGAAAGTTAAGATTTCTCGCAATGTGGGTTTAGTATCATTCGATACACGCATTCGCCATTAATTATGCCACATAAATATAGCAGTTGACTGGTTTCACGACATTCAACTGTCACTGTTAATGTATCTAAGCAGTTATGCTGATAGAATCAGAAGTGGCTCTACCAGACCCGAAATATTATCCGGTGAAAAAGATTGTGGGAGAATGCCAACTGGAGATGGGATTCTGCGGAGCCATTAATTTGAGATGCGAATATGCCGGGACCATGCTAATAAGGATGCTTTCCAGGGGCTACGTACATTATCGATGGTAGCATGTGGGGGCATACCCACTAAGGTTAGGATGGATCGGGGATCATGTTTATTGTAAATGCGATCATGCAGTAGATATATCAACGGTGGATAGGTTCTTCCGAAGATTGTGGCATCTACGGAAACGATTAAGCTAGGCCCATGTCGAAGGGGGTTCTGATTTTAACCGGGGGCCAGACGCACCGTACGTGGAAGTCTGAAGGGGTTATACCCACTGGTAATGCCCATCTTCACTGTCCATACCGACTTCGAATAAAATTTTGCGGAAGTAACTCCGACACGGGTGAGATAACGAGGGGGTCATGCTCACTATGAAGGTGATTTTGCTGGGGCCATGCACACTGGGCATGTAATCTAAAAAGAGCAAGGCTCACTAGGGATAGTGTTCCGGAGTTGCGGTGCCCACTGATGATGAAGTTTGGCAGGATAAAGACAAATCAAAGAGGTCTTCTGCGCTAATTATGCCCACCGTAAATGGTGCTATAGGAGGGTATAGCCTGCATACCATAAAACTAATGTGGGGTGAGAGTCGTGTAGGGTATATCAGCCTGTGCTGATACTTTACACGCTATGTGTTCGATTCGTGTTGTTCCCATAGCTGAACTTTCCATATGAATAATATTACACTGATCCATCCGATTCACATTTATATTAATATAATAGTGTGTCCAACGACATGCTTTTACTGAGAGGGTCAATTGCGAAGAAGCCGTCTCCATTAAATGCCATCAACATGGTCGGATTGAAAGACTTCTCAAGGTGTTCAGTTAAGTTTGAAACAATACTACCAATTCACTAGTATTTACCGAGCTAAACTTTTCTTTTTCTTTTTCCTTTTTTTCATGTATTTTATTTTTATTTTATTTTTTATTTCTTTTATTTTACTCTTTCCCTTTTAATTTTGAGTTTCAACTATCTTCTGTAGCGATTACTCTTATAAATAGCAAACTAGTGACCCCTTAACTGGCTGTAAATCTCGATGTCCCCTCTCCCCCTCCTCTTTTCAAAAGCTCGTCATTCCTCAGATGTACACGACATGCTTTTACTGAGATGGGCAATTGCGTAGAAGCCCGTCTCCATTAAATACCATCCACATGGTCGAATTGAAAGACTTCTCAAAGTTTTCAGTTGAGTTTTTCTGTTTTACTAATCTTAAATGTATTTATCATTTGTACTAATTTCAAACAATGCTACCAATTCACTAGTATTTACCCTGTGTTTTCTTGAACATTTTTTCTTCTCATATACACTGTCGTATTGCCTGTTTATTGAGTTCGCACTGAAGAAATTTTTGAAATCTCATGCTGGCTGAAGTTTTGGCCCTTTCTTATTTGTACTTACTTGCGAGAGGGAAACCTATCTCCAACTTTCTGTTCCCTCTTTATTTACAATGATCTTTCTATGTACATACATACATACATACATACATACATACATACATACATACATACATACATACATATATATATATATATATATATATATATATATATATATATGGACGTGTTTTTTGTTTTTTAACTTGTGGGGGATAGGATATACCCGACTAGTACACGGGGGTAGGCTATTTTTTAGCCCTCTCGGAGTAAGGCTATCCATCTAAGAGAAGGAAATCCCTGACAAAAAAACCTTGCTACCAGCTACTTACGCCGTGGCAATAAACCGTTGGGGAGGGAGGCCTCCTTAGTCCTGATCGACAACCTTTCTAGAGTTGGAATCTCGAACAAAATATCCGGTTTGCAAACCTACAATTGCTTAAGGAGTAGATAGGTTCTGCCTATCGCCGGCCCTTGCACTCCTTCTTTGTTAGTTAGTCGGGCGCAGAGGTAACAGCGCCTGGACGCCTCTAAACTCAGTGCCTAGCCTTGTTTCCTTACTAGGACAATGAACGCAGTTCTTTTTCTCTCTATTTGGGCAACTTGGGGAGAGTTTTTCGTCACTAAGTCTTACATGACCAGTATGGGTCTCTCTTGTTCCGACAGGTTGAGGGTACAGGTTAGACAGATTGTCTGGCTGCTGTTTCCGACTGACAGGACAGAAGCCCTTATTGGCACTAAACAAGTACCCACCTTGCCCAACCCACTCTATAATCAAAACAAATATTTCATTACAAAAAAATAAAAGCAAACCTAAACAAGACACCCAACAAAAAACACTTCCGCCTCCGCCCTTGATGCTCGCATTCACAAATATCCGGGGACTTAGAACCAACATCAACGACATAGAATCCTTTCTCCTGACAAATTCCCCGGATATCCTAGCTCTAATTGAAACTAACTTTCAATCCTCAATCTCCTCTCACCACTTTGACATGACTGACTACCTCCAACTCTACCGTAAAGACTCTGACAAACATATGCACGGGCTAAGAGTTTATGTTCGGAACACCCCCCCACCCTGACTAGAGAACATAGGTTAGAATCAGATGACCACGACTACATGTGCTTTAGATTGACTTTATACCACAACGTCAGTTACTTATATTTCTTATACCGCTCCCCGTCGACCCAGGACTGTACTCTGCTAAACTCTGTCTCTGAAAGCATAGATAGAGCACTCTTAATTGACTTGAATGCCTAGATACATGTATTTCGGGATTTTACTGCCCACCACCTTGACTGGTTGGAATTATCCAGCCTTACTGACGCAGCCGGCAACTCTACGTATACTTTCTCCTTAGCTCACTCCCTATCTCAGACTGTCGATTTTCCGACCCGCATCCCCGATCGAGTAGACAAACAAGCCTCACTTCTAGACCTTTTCTTGACCTCAATACCCGAGGCATGACTGACGAAAGCTCATAGCCTACTCGTGAATGCTGATCACATTGTGCTAATGATACATATCACCCTAAAAAGTCGTCCGAAAGCTAATGAACCGTTGCTCAAAACAACGAGATACTACAAGCAGGCTGATTTTTAGTCAATCAGAGATCACATCAGTGACACTCCATGGAGGGAAACCTTCTCACTTCCTGCAGATCAGTGTGCAAATGAAGTAACTGAATGGGGCAAAGCAAGCATTATAGCCTATGCCCCTATGCGAAAATTCCTTAGCAAGCCCCACTCTCCCCAATGGTTCACCACGGAATGTCCAGCTGCTATTGCTGAGAGGCAACAAGCATTCCGTAAATTCGGCCGCCATAAGTCAGCTACTTATTGACATAAGTTTATAGAGTCAATAAATAATTGCAAGGCCGTGATAGGCGAAGCAAAGGGAAGGTATAATGAGTTAAACAAATAAACGCATTCAGTCACAGAAACTAGGTACTAGTGATTTCTGGAAAATCTATAATAGTGTAGTGAATAAAGGTCAATCAACGATTCCCCCACTATCAAACCACAATGATGTCGTTTGAACAGCCACTGATAAGCATGAACTACTTGCCCAGCGTTTCGCTTCTAACTCACCCTTGGACTAAAAAAATTACCCCCTCCCCAAATTCCAATTGCGGACCGAAGCCACACTTGATAACCTGGTCATCACCCTTTCCCAGGTCAGAGACATCATAAACTACCTTGACACGTCTAAAGCTTGTGGGCCTGGTCTTATACCTGCAATAGTAATAAAGAAATACTCTGCTGAACTGGCCCCTGTCCTCTCCAAACTCTACAATAAATGCCTAGCTGAATATTGCTTCCCGGTAGCTGGACAATTGCCTCTGTGGTACCAGTGTACACAATTTCTGGGAATAGAACCGATTCCCAGTACTACCGCCCAATCAGTCTACTGCCGATCTTAGCTAAAATCTATGAATCCTTAATCAATCTAGCTATAGTGCGGCACTTAGTTAATTCTAAGCTTCTTTCTGACCGCCAGTATGGATTTAGACAAGCACGATCTACTGCGGACATCCTAACGGTCATCTCAGAACGCATGTATCATATACTCGACAAGGCAGGTGAAGCTAGGGCAGTAGCTCTTGACATATCCAAGGCCTTTGACAAGGTATGGCATAAAGGGCGTCTCCTGAAAATACGCTCACACGGTATTACTGGGCAATTACTTAATATAATTAGATCCTTCCTAACCAAAAGAAAAATTCAGGTTGTCCTCGATGGCTGTTCATCTGAGCAACATGACATAAATGCTGGTGTACCCCAGGGATCTAGCCTTGGACCTTTGTTGTGCCTGATCTATATAAACGATCTACCTGATGACATAGAGTCTTAGATTGGTTTGTTTGCTGACGACACCACACATAACACTTGCCATGTTGGCAAAACAGACGCGATTATATCTGAGGTAATGGCTGAATCCTTAGAAAATGACCTCCAGGCTGTAGTGGATTGGGGTCATAAATGGTAGGTAACTTTTAATGCCGCAAAAACGATGCTCCTTTCCTTCAATAACCACAAGTAACCTCTCCAACCACCGATTGTCATGGAAAATAACACCCTACCTGAGAGTTCATCATTCAAACTACTCGGCCTACTCTTCACAAGTAACATGAATTGGAACACATACATTGAAAACATTGCCAAGGCTGCCGCAAAGAAGGTTCGCTCCCTCTACCATGCTAGTAAACTCCTCACACCTGACATAATCCTGTATCTCTACAAAGCCACGATACGCCCATGCATGGAGTATTGTTGCCACATCTGGGCTGGTGCATCATCAACTACTTACTCCCTCCTTGACAAGGTCCAAAAAAGAGTCGGAAACCTAATAAGTCCCTCACTGTCAACCAAACTCCAGTCCCTGTCCCATCGCCGCAATGTAGCATACTTGTGCTTGTTTTACAAATACTTCAAGGTATTATGCTCTGATGAATTGTATATATATATATATGTATATATATATATATATATATATATATATATATATATATATATATATAGCGAGAGATAGATAAGTAATTAATAATACATATTTTACTATTATTCACATACATATCTGTTTCATCATAACGGAATCTTCAGTATAGAGATAACTGTTTAAATAGTTCTCATGATTCGAAACCAGGAATCAAATACCAGCCCTCTAACTGATGAGCGCAATTCTGAATAATAATGAGACACATTAAGAAATACACTCTGTTTTGCCAATTTAGGCGAACAACACAGTTAACCGTTTTAATAGTGTTTAAAAATCACCAAGATAAGAACTTACTTTTTTTTGCTTAGATTAGACAGGTTATATAATTTCTCTGTACATGCCCTAGAAATCGGACAATAAATAATTATTTTATAATAAAATATTAAACTACTATCTATATAATGTACATAGTGTGATATTCAGTGGTATTTATCGCACGTATGTCGCATGGAAATATTGGCAATTTATATTATTCATGTTATTGCAATAATGGAAATATTTTTATATATACACAAATACCTGGTTTTCCAATGCAGTTTCTGAAATCACTTCAGACTTACATGCAGTTAGGGAAAACACATATTCCATATCTGTTAAGTAGCAACTTAATTAGTGTGCTATAAATTATTCTAGCTTGAATTGACAGCTTAAAACGGAACGCTTTTTACATTATTGTTAACGAATATTTAAAAAACTTTTATAAAGCTAGTATTAGATGAAATTTATAAATGTTGACTACATTTGTTTCTTGTGACTATAGTCATATTCATTTTTGAAGAATGACAAACAAGTCATAAAAAACAGAAAAACAAAGATTAAACATTTTTTTCAGTCAGGGGCTAATATCTCCGTTTCGACTTTATATATATATATATATATATATATATATATATATATATATATATATATATATATATATATATATATATATTGTGTGTATTTAGGCAGCAAGTTTTCATTTAGGCAAACGTTGTTGAATAGCACGGAGTGTTTCTGCTTTGTGATCTTTTTTAACATTTTTTCCATCTTTCGAATGGTCAACTTCGTACCTCGATCAAACTGGTGTATTTTTTAAGTTGTATGAATTTAAAAATAAATATGAATAAAAAATAAATATGAATAAATAAATTAATAAAAATAAAAAATAAATTAATAAATAGAATAAATAAATAAAATAAAAAGTAAAGACGTACTCTTTTCTTCTCTTTACATTCTATAAATACATATACTTTTTTCACACTAACACGCCTGCAGATGATTTGAGTATATCAAATCGAAAGTACTCGCAAAAAAGATGGAACAACAAAACTACGGAAACTTCATACACCAGTTTGATCGAGGTACAAAGTTGACCATTCGGAAGATGGAAAAAATTTTAAAAAGATCACAAAGCAGAAACACTCCGTGCTATTAACAACGTTTGCCTATATATATATATATATATATATATATATATATATATATATATATATATATATATATATATATATATAAGCCGTAAGAAAAAATACACACATAACACATTTTTCAGAGTTAAGGGTCGATATCTTCGTTTCGACTATATATATATATACACCCCCACGCACCACACGCACACCCATGCACACCCCCTATATATATATATATATATATATATATATATACATATATATATATTTATATATATATATGTATTGATCAAGTTCAAATGTGTTAATAAAGTGAACATAACACCAAGTTTTTCAAGAGTGCTTAATACTAAGTAGAACATTTAGTACATTACATAAACAATCAAAGTTTTACGTATGTAAAATATTTTTTAAAAATATATACTTTAATTGTATATATATATATATATATATATATATATATATATATATATATATATGTATGCATGTGTGTGTATGTGTGGGTGTATGCGAGAGATAGAGATTAGAAAGAATGTATGCTTGTACAAATATATTCGCTGTTTATGATATAAAACGTTGCTTATTATGAATTAGAATTAACATGCCACGATTTTTTTCACCGGCTCTGTTTTTGGCATTGGGTTCTTAAATTGTTTCTAACATCGAGTATTTATGATAGGGAATTGCTGAAAATTGCTAATATACATATTGAGAGTGGTGTTTAGGAACAGGCTGAACTCGAACTTGAGAGTTTTGGGTCGTCCGTTTACATCGTTAACAACTGGTACTACATCACCTCCCCCATCCATTGATGCTGATGACGTAAGAAAACAAGGATAAAAATAGTAAATGCGAGTGGATATCGATGTTAAGAAAATTAATTGATTAATCGGATTTTCTTATTTTTTTCGTTCGATTCTTCGTAATTGGAATAGGTTTAATGATAATCAATGGAAAATAATGAGGCAAACGTGGAGGATCTAAAAGAACTGATGGAAAATAGATTACCTCGAAAAAGAACGCGTACACTCTCAGTTATAATATCACCTACGCATATCGGACGACTTACAACCTTTCTGCAGAAGACATGTAAATATATGTTCACGTGCGCCCACACGCACATACACACACACACACACATATATATATATATATATATATATATATATATATATATGTCACTGTCTACTTTCTACCTATAATACAAACAGATTTATTATATATATATATATATATATATACAGGGTGGGCAAAAATAAGGGTCCTATTTTTAAAAATTCATAACTTTTTTATTTATTGATTTTTTTTTGATTTTTTTTTAGAATAAGTAAAGGACCCCTTCCGAAGCAAGCATGAGCCGTATTAGCCCTAAGGAACGTACCCTCATTTAGAAAACATTATTTTTGCTTAAAAAACTCAAAACAGTGTAAAAAACAATACTTTAGTTTTTGTAAGTTTTAAGAAGTGTTTCTCGGCTAAAATTTGTTTTGTTTATTTCAAAAAATCTCGGAAGGGTCAGTCTACACACACATAAAGTTTGGTGAGGTTAACTTTTATTTTGTGGAAGTTATTCAAATTCAAGTTATTCAAATTTAAAGATAGGACCCTTATTTTGGCCCACCCTGTATATATATATATATATATATATATATATATATATATATATATATATATATATATATATATATATACGAGGCCTGTCTAAAAAGGATCCGCCCGTAGTCCAGAACAAATATTTCAACGACGTGAAGAGATTGGGACTCTAATCCCCTTCAAAGTAGGTTATTTGTGCCTGCACACACTTAACCCACCGATCGATCTACTGCCGGAACCTCTCCGGAAAGTTTTTTTTACGAATGGTGTACAATTTGTTGTTCGCCTGCTTGACATAAATAGGATTTATTTCTTAACATGTTGTGTAACGGTTTAAAGTAGTCTCATTGGGCAGAACGTTCGGAATTTGAATCAAAAGTGACTCTTGTTCCAGATTTTGCATCGTGCGACCGGTTTATCTCTACACCGAAGATTCATCAAAGATGAAGCATATACTTATGTTGATCATAATTAAATATGTATTCTCAAATAATATATATATATATCATTTGCTATTTTGATTTAAATATACATCATTAAATCAATATCTACTTTACAAGAACAATTAATGCAAGGCAGTTACGAATATTTTGTATTACTCTTGTTATTTTTATATACTAATAGGTTTCTTTTGGCTAAGATCAAAGTGTAGTATTTGTTCCGATGGATACTGCACCCAATAGACTTGTATTGTCTTGACCTTCGGGGCTTGATTTACGCCAGTGTATGGGGCTGTCCTTTGCAGTTCTAGGAGTTCCACCCTCCCATGCTTCGCCTCCCCTCTTTAAGGAGGAGTAAGTCTATTGCTTACTGCCTGATGCGCCCCTACCGGGGAATGCCGGCGGGGCTGCCCAGGCAATTTTTTAAAAGCCAGAGTGCTCACCCCTCGAGCGCTGGCTTATCTAATCCCACTTTCCCGACCTTGTGCCTCATCTTACCTTGTGGGAGGTAGATAAATGCCCTATTCTTGGCCTTTTGGCTAAGATCAAAGTGTAGTATCTGTTCCGATGGATACTGCACCCCATAGACGGGTATTGTCATGGCCTTTGGGGCTTGATTTACGCCGGTCTATGGGTCTGTCCTGTGCAGTTCTAGGAGGTCCACCCTCCCATGCTTCGCCTCCCCTCTTTGGGGAGGAGTAAGTTTATTGCTTACTGTCTGAGGCGCCTAAACCGGGGAATGCCGACAGGGCTGCCCAGGCAATTTTTTAAAAGCCAGAGTACTCACCTCTCGAGCGCTGGCTTATCTAATCCCACTTTCCCGACATTGTGTCACATCTTACCTTGTGGGAGGTAGATAAATAACTTCAAGGATAAGCTTTTCTATTCTTGGCCTTTTGGCTAGGATCAAAGTGTAGTATCTGCTCCGATGGATACTGCACTCCTATAGACGGGTATTGTCATGGCCTTCGGGGCTTGATTTACGCCGGTCTATGGGTCTATCCTGTGCAGTTCTAGGAGGTCCACCTTCCCAGGCTTCGCCTCCCCTCTTTGAAGAGGAGTAAGTTTATTGCTTACTGCCTGAGGCGCCCCTACCGGGTTATGCCGACGGGGCTGCCCAGGCAATGTTTAAACCCCAATTTACCGACCCGGTTCAACGTGTAGTGTTATAATGCGAGAATTGAAAAACAACGAGCAAAAAGCAAAAATATAATAAGACGAATATATTATTCTAAATGTCGACTCAACAAGTGTATGTTTACATGAGACTTTAAGTCGCCCGTGTTGTAGTTTGTAGGGAAGCACCTCTGTGGTATGTTGTTCCACAGATAAGACGCTGTAGGGAAGACACTTTGTTCATGGAATTGTCGTGTGCTCTTTAGTACGGAGAGGGAGATAGCGGAAGTCCTCTTTTACAGGGAGAGGTGAGGGTGTACAACTCATTCAAGCATCTACTATGAACATATAAATACAATAGAAATAGTAAGCAACATCTTTTCTTTGCGAAAGGAGCTATAAATAATAGGAAAGATCACCACAACTAGATTCAGATGAGTTGTTGTACTCTGTCAAGACTTGAAAGAGTGATCCGAGCAGTATCTGCCCATATATGACATCAGTATTCTATACAAAAAAGTGAAATACAAATAAAGGAAAACAAAAGTAGGAAAATTGAAAGAATGTAATCAAATTAAAGAACGATGGTAGAAAAAAGGATAACAAACGAAGAAATAATAATATAGAATGAATACAGACAAGACAGACACAATGAAGAAAAGAGAAAATAAAGTTACAAGGCAGAGGAGCACCAACAAGCAATAAAAGGATAAATAAAATAAAGAAAGAAAAATAGAAAGAAAGAATAAGATGGGACGAACGAAACTAAATTAAAACACAGTAAATCTGTTAGATATTTTCTTGCTGTTGACACCATTCCTGACATAATTGCAAATCGCACTCAAATCCTTATGATATGAACTTCAGTATGTAGTTAAATGAAGCTACACATGTTTGCTTACATCAAATGCTAAGCAGACAAAGCAACTTTCCATCAACGATTACAATATCCCACCGATTTATATGGGTTATAACATCAATCTGGAAAGTGCAATATTCAAACATCGGAACCTAACATTCACAGTGAATATGATAAGATAAATACATCGAATTTACGTCAAAATCTTCTTCGAAAAAAGGTGGGCTCCTTAAACCGAGCTTGACAACTTCTCACACCTGCCAATGTCTTATATATCAACGGCATGGAGTATTGTTGACACATCTGGGCTGGTGCACAAAACACTACTATCAACCTCTTGTACAGAGTCTAAAAAAGAATGAATGACCTTATAAACTCCACATTGTCTACCAAGCTGCAGTCTCTACCCCTTCGTCGTAATATTGTATCCGTGTGCTGGTATTACAAGTACTTCAAAAGAATATGCTCCGACCAACTTGCTGTACGTGTGTCCTCTCTACGTAAATATACCTAAGCCGAAACCCGACTAGCAGTAAAACTACATTCCTGTGTAGACGTGTCCAGATGCCGAAATACATTCTACTTTAATAGCTTATTGTCTCGAACCGATTGCCTTTGGAATTCATTTTCTACTCTCTACTTTCTCGACTGTACTGCTATGCATACATTTAAATGTAATGTGCACAAGAATATGACTTCACAACTCCTTACTTAGGATGTCTCCATAAATATGCCTTCTAGTTAAAGTAGCTACTTAAGGAAAAAAGTAACATTGGATAAGAAATATAACGTTATGTAAATCTATGAGACAGTAAAGGCAGTAATATATAAAAGAATAAAATGAGAAATTTGAAGAAAAAAAAAGAAAATAATAGGATAAAGAAATAAAAAGTAAAACCGTCAATAAGATATATAAAAAATGAAAACATTCGGTAAAGTAAATAAAAAGAAAAGAAGTATGAACCCACGTGAGAATTAAATAAATGAAGAACATAATGAGGAAAAAGAAAGTACACAATGAGATAGAATGGTCAAAAAGATAGCAAGAATAACAAGTAAGAAAGATACAGAAGTCTCTTAAAATAAATTGAAAACACGGAAATAATCAAGAGTGTAAGACACAAGAATAAGAGTATTGGAAAAAAAGAAAAATGACAAAATTAAAGATAGAATGAAAACCAAGAAAAAGACGGATAATAAAGAAATGAGGAAAGAAGAAGAAAGAAATTATGTAAATATAACTGATAAAAATGTCGGAATTAACAAAAACATGATTTTGAATGAAAAATCGATTACAAAAAGAAAAAAGAAACTAAATGGAAAAAATTTGAAAAATCGGAGACGAATGAGATAATGCGGTTACCATTTGATTACACACATTTTTATCAACAGGAAAAATACAAAAAATACATTTCGTATGAAAACATAAATTATGAAAAAATAAATGAAATGTAAATTATATAAAAAAATATATATCAAATTATTTAATTTTATCTATAATTGCCAATAAAATAAATTTAATTCCTTTTTGAACATTTTTTCACCAATTTGCCAGAAATATCTCCTGTGACATTTAAAGAGGAATACATACACACATGCATACTGACATACACATGAAGACACACGCACACATATACACACGCGCGAATGACACGTACAACATTTACATAAACGCATGTACATATATATAGATGAGGTAACACTAGAATATACATGATTACACACATATAAAAATAGTGTACCATAGCGAAATAGAGACTCACACATATGTGCAAACACCACGTATGATTTTAATTTACTTTTTTTCTACTAAATATCTATTTTCGTATTGCATCCCATCTTTTTTTAATTAATTAATTGCAACATGAAGATATTTAAAATAAATATACTTCAAATGATGACGTGCGCCACTTGTCAAAGTAAGAAGAGAAGGAATAAATGTTCTCTAGTGTACACAAAAATACATATTTTTACCCGAATGAAAAGAAATAACTAGCTTCAATAAACACACATGCGAACGCACATCCAATCTCTTTCTCTCTTATCTCTCTCACCCCCCACACCCATATATATATATATATATATATATATATATATATATATATATATATATATATATATATATATATATATATATATATATATATATATATATATATAGTGATAAGCTATGAAAATATATTATGGCAATTAAACAACACTAAGGCTCCCACGTTTCATCCCCGGAATGAATCTGCAGGCTGAAATCCATTGGGTTAGTTATGCGGGTCTTTTATATACACGGCTTGCTAGTTAACCAATCAGATTATTTGTTGTTCGCTTAGCTAATCCCTGAGCTTCCCACGAAAAAAGATCCGGTTATATATGCATACTGTGTATATATAACCAGCATTTTCTAATTTTTGCAAACATTGTAAAAATAACAGAATTCGTCTGTTTTATTATACTTTTTTTTATTAGTAAACACTTTCTGATAGTCATTTTAATATTAAAATAATAAAAAAATAAATGCCCCATAGGTTTCACGAACGTGTTTTATTGTTCGTCAAAATCAAATGAACAACAATGCTGGATAAAGAACAGCATTTTTTAAAAAGACTGCGGAGAAACGCGCAGATAAAGTGTTTGGCATTGTTCCAGGAAAGTCGTTGACTCTTAAAATTAAGCGACGAGTATGATCACAGAGTAAAATCGCATTACTTTAAGCATGTTAAAATGTTGCACCTGAGTTCATACGTGCTGTTCGAAATGTTAGATTGTTTTGATTTTATGTATGGGACTTTTATTAAATTGTTTGATTTTAATACAAAAATACAATCAGAAAAATGTTTAAAATAAAAAAGGTATACTCAAACAGATGAAGTCTGTTATTTTTTACAATATTCTTATATATATATATATATATATATATATATATATATATATATATATACATATATATATATATATATATATATATATACATATATATATATATACATATATATATATATACATATATATATATATATACATATATATATATACATATACATATATATATATATATATATATATATATATATATATATATATATATAAATCGTCTTAGAAACAATAAAAAGTACAAAGATGAAATAAAGAAGTTAAATAGCACAAAATGGATAAATATGGACCAATGTGGTTGGTGTTTAATCAATCATGAATATATATATATATATATATATATATATATATATATATATGTATGTAGTTTATATTTATTGTTATGGGTGATTGAGTAATACTTTTCTTAAGATAACAGTGAAAAGAATTTGATCATGATAATGTTTCAAAAATTTACTATAAGTGAATAGGTTAAAGTATGGATTACTCATTTGACTTTGTGAAAAATAAGAAACAAAGAGATATATAAGTTAAAAAGAAAATATTGTTGCATTTTGGTAGATTTTCCCCGGCCTAATTTTGGCGAATTTACACTACTGAAAGCCTTTAATAATTGCATTTAATATAATTATATACATACGTAGATGTTAACACACGCAGA
Organism: Sepiola atlantica; assembly: GCA_963556195.1. Lineage (NCBI taxonomy): Eukaryota > Metazoa > Mollusca > Cephalopoda > Sepiida > Sepiolidae > Sepiola > Sepiola atlantica. Next base: position 64,014,393 of record OY744523.1, read on the forward strand.
GAGTGTTTGTGTATAAACCGTGTTTATAGTTAATTAATTTGATTACCCTTGGAATGGGTGAATACTGACCAATATGTATATTATATATAATATTCGGTAATGTTGGTAGGGAAAGGAGATGTCTCCGTTCTAAATATCTATCTATCTATCTATCTATCTATCTATCTATCTATCTATCTATCTATCTATCTATCTATCTATCTATCTCTTTCTCTCTCTCTCTCTCTCTCTCTCTCTCTCTATATATATATATATATATATATATATATATATATATATATATATATGTATATAGATAAATATTACTATTTCATGTATCAACATAACATTTTATAAGGAGATATAATTTTTTATGTATCAATTTTCAGTATTTACTTTTACCGTAGTCGGTACGTAAGTAGAGCTAAGTAGTAAGTTATGAAAATATATTTATGCCAATTAAGTTACACAGAGATTCGCGTGTTTAATCCCCGGTGGAATCTTCAGGCAAAAATGAATGGAGTGAGTTTTGCCGGGTGTTTTTATATACACGACTAGCTAGTTAACAAATCAAATTATTTGTTGTTCTCTTAGCCAATCGTTGAGCTTCCCACGAACAAATGTCCGGTTAGTTTTACTTGCTATTTCATATTCTATTGTTCTGTTTTATATACATAGGTATATATATATATATATATATATATATATATATATATATATATATATATATATATATATATATATATATATATATAATGTGTGAGTGTAGATGTGTTTGTATATATATATATATATGTGTGTGTGTATGTCTGTGTGTGGGTGTGGGTGTGGGTGTGTATAGGTATATATATGAAGATATATGTATATGTGTATGTATCAAATATTGTTAAATAGATAAAAACGTGATAATGGATGTCCCGAATGATGATAGCCTCAATAGAGTTGAACGCGGGCAGATAACTAAATACCAGGGCCTTTATAATGATGTAGACACAACATGGTATCTGAAAGAAATACACGTTATACCAGTTGTGGTAAGAGCAACTGTAATATCGAAATAATGCGAAAAAAACATAGACACAATCCCGGAAAAACAAGCTGAAGCGAGACACATATTGTAACCAAAAAAAGGGTAACGTCTATCCTGAAAAAAAGCTTGGAATATGAATTCTAATTATAACGGAATCAACTGTTAGCTTTAGTGGGGAGCCCCTTGATCATCGAACTACCGAGTGTGTGTTGTTACTTATGGTGTATAAAAAACAACATATTTTTGGCGAATGTTTTCGACCGGCATCGGTTAGCCAAAAATATAGGAGATTTCTTACACACCATGGATAACAAAACATAATCGGTCGTTCGACGACTTTAAGAAATGGATCAGAAAATGAATAAACAGAAGCTAAAACTCCTGTTCAATCAAACG
>OY744523.1:64020797-64110797 GCA_963556195.1 Sepiola atlantica
GAAGGGGGACAATTATGTTCTCAATATTATTCCAGAACATCTTTATCCTCATCTTATAATGTTTAATATCTAGCAATCACGTAATATTCTCAAGCCTTGCTATGACTCGACCGCGCCTGAAAGTTTTTTTGTCTCCCGGCCCATTAGCAAACTTTCTTACAATTATGTCAAATAGTGCCAAACTACAGCTCTATAAATATAATATTAATTTCCTTTTGATATTACATAATTCATGAACATACTTAAACGCGTGAAACTAAACAAACACACCCACCTTATATATATATATATATATATATATATATATATATATATATATATATATATATATATATATATATATATATATATATATATATATTCCCGTCGGGAATAAGCTTGCTGCACTGAAGATTGCGAAAGCATGAAACATCGATGTTTGTAAATAATAAATAATTAATATGTATTTATAAATATTAATTATATATCTCTCTTTACTAAGGCTGGGCACTCTGAGTGAATTTAATAACAAACAGTACTAATAGCTCCATTGCGAGATCCAACATGATTTGTTGTTGTTAATCACTCTGCGTTGCTCACCGACTTGCAATTATGAAGTTAAATTCCTCCTTAAATTTCAAGCTAATTCCTGGTTGCCAACTGGTAACTCTCTTGACTGCGAATCAGTGGTGATTTGTGATTGGAGTTCGCGCCCGCCGACCGTCGGGAGTTAGCTTCCTGCACTGAAGATTGCGTAAGCATGAAACATCGATGTATGTAGATAATTAATATTTATTTATAAATATTATATATAAATCTATATGAAGGCCGATTCGCGAGCTTCAAAGATTACAGATGTAATACTTCTTTTTCTCGTAAGGTAGCGAACAGGTTACAAAGTACATTTGTAAACCACTCGTATACGGGTGTAACGCATATATATATATATATATATATATATATATATATATATATAATGAGATACATTCCTTCATTCATATGTTTACTGTACATATTAAATGAGGGTTTGCTTAAATTTTGTTTCGCGCATTAATCCCCAAGGGCCTTTCCGATAATTAAATATAAGGTTTCTCGTCATTGAGTTTATGTAGAAAAATACATGTTATATCATTGCAAAGAGAATCGAATGAACATATATATATATATATATATATATATATATATATATATATATATATATATATAAAATAAAGATAAATAATCAATTAAATAATAAGTCGATAGAAGTGTTTAATTTAATCTCGTATTAAAGACAAAACATTTTCAGTTTTTGTTTACTTTTGTTAATCGTGAGTTTATGTTTTAGAGAATATGACATTAAATAGTATAAGTTATTTATATTTCTTATTGTTTCACATATAAATGGTATATTAAGAAATTGTACCTTAAAATATCAATATTTCATGTGATAATTCCATATGAAAGTATAATATTTAAAATACATGTTTCTGTACAACATTGTAATCATTTTTATACAGAATCCACGTGCGAATATATTATGTTAATTGTCTTGACTGCTGTTTATTGTATTTGTCTGTTTACGCTTGATTAATATAGTAAACATAACTCATCGTTTAAACGTCATGATGAGGTACACAGAGCTAAACTATTAAAACAGGATGAATTGTACTTTGTGTTATATGAATTTGATTTCCTTTAATTTATACATTAATTGAGGAATTGCTCTTTAATACAAGTTTTAAAAATGAAATATATATTTCAGTATTTTTAATGTAATTGATTTATAATTAACATTTCTCCACTCTCTTCTTCGCCGTTTATCGGGCATACTTAACAGTTCACCATAAGAGAAAATGTGTCTTATTTCAACACGCATCAATTAAGCTCACTTCCACAAACACGTTTTTGAGCAATACTAAGGAAAATGCAACTTCAGAGTGTCCAAGTAAAACTAAGTGGAAATTAGACATTAATTTTCTTCAAATTCCGATAAATGTTTAAATACTATGAACTATAAACAGTAACGAATATATGTCTACCCGCTGCCCTTGTATGGTTTTACTTTCATTTCAGTTTTGCTTGATTATTATAATTTCTTTATATGAATTTCGAGTATAAGATATTTACATTTTTGAAAAATAATTAATTTATATTGTTCACTAAAATCTGTTTTGCGATAAAATTGATGAGCCGCCTTAAGAAATTTTAAAATTTAAATCTTATGACTACATTTTAATTATTTTAAGGTCGGAGTAAAAATGTAGTAGAAATGGTTTGAAAAAAATATGTTTTAATACAGTTTTTTCGTGCTGTTTGATAATTACATAACTCAACTAATAATGTTTAAAAATATATGATGCGTCAAAGTTAATTTAAACGTTACTTTTGAACGTAAAAGGTCACCCACATACGATGACTTTTAACAATATTACGATATAAAATTTAAAGAAAAATACATATATTTAGGATCATCTGTATTTAAAAAGTGAACGTACGTGTCTCAAACGTGTTTCAATAATCGCAAATGCAAATTTCATTTTATGAGAAAAAAGAATATTAACAAAAAAGATGAAGAGTTGAAACCTTTTAAAAACTTACTATTCGTGCGTTGACGGAAACTGCTGTGGTTGTGTTTAGTGCTGGCATTATATACACATTTTCTTAAATATACTGACTGTTAATTTTAATACATCAGGTAGAGTATTCGAGCAGAGGCAACATATACAACTGCCAATGTAAAGAAGTTACATTTAGACACGTGCTTCCCGTCGTTTCTAACTGATTTTCGCTCACTCTTATTCGTGAAATTCCCATTCGTGAACCCTTGAAACCTAACACCGTGTTTTCTTTCTCTACAAGACAATAACTATATATAATATATATTTGATTGTGGTTAATTTAAAAATCTATATATTATTATTATTTTTCTATCGCTGTGTGTATATTTAGATATACATGAACTCGTGACACATTGGGTTGTAGCATAGCCAATGCTAGTCATATATCTTACAACCTACAAAGGAGACACAAACATCAATGCGGCAAGGGCAAAGTAAAAGAAAACAAATTCACTTGTGCAGCAAAATATGAGGCGATATTAATTTCAAAGAAATAAACATGTAGATATAAAGAAGAGTTCACGATTCAGTAAGTCGGCAGGGGAGATGATGAGTCGTTAACGTAGGCAGCAACGATTAGCATAAACGTCCACCTTCTTCACTGTAAAGGAGTCCCGATTCCGAGAGCTTTTTTCCCCGGAACGCCTGTTTTCAAAATTTCTCACATGCTACCCCGACCGTACCAAAATGCAGGAATTTAAATATAATATTGTCAAATATTTTGTTACCATGCTTCTTGGTTGCACCTCTATAAATATGTATAACAAAAGTACATGACGCTTTCATTAATATACGTGATGCGCGAGGTGAATAAATGTAAAAAAAAACAAGAGTGTAGTCTCGAAATACGACAATGCCAAATGAACTGAATCTAGTGAACTGAAACTAGTAAAGACGCTGAAAAAGTGTAAACTAAACACTTTTATTTAAGTTAAATATTTAAGTTTGTTGGATTTTGATCTCCCCTATTTTTATTGAGGAGGTGTTATTTAGATATTGAAAATGTTTGATATTTCGTATACATATACATTACATATTGATATACTTTTTACATGATTATACATTTTATAAGAATATGTATTCTTATGAGGATAAAGGGAAAGGTAAAGCGGTAGTATCTGTCCCAGTTGTCCCCCAGACATGTATTTTACTTGCCCTCATGACTTCCAGCACTATATGATGAGCAAAATATAGATACTTTATAGTGAATGCCCGTCTGCACGTGGCGTAGATCCACATCTTTCTTGAAGTTATCCTGTTAATATGTGATGGCATAACGAATACGTCGATCGAGAGCTGTAATCCTCGACCACAGTTGTGCTATTTAACGGCCGATAATAAAGCTTGTTGACGCAAAATCCGACACTTATGAAAACTAAACGAAATATTAGCACGTGATCGCGAGCATGGTGAATACCTATATTGACGAGACTGCCACGTATTCCATCAATACCCGGTACTTGCACACAACCCCAAAACGATCCAGACGTGGCTCGTAAACAATGTTATTCACCAATGGTCGCCGGACTTATGTCTGTCTTCCACACCCGACTGCGACTCTTTGCGATTTCTTCTAAGGTGTAATCGAACTCAGTGTCAAAAAGACCTCCCACAACACAGTCGACTCGGTGAAGGCTGCCATCGTGGAAGCGTTCACCAGTATAGAGAAGGACATCGTCGTCAAATCTCGTGACTAATTTTGCGCTCACCTTGAGATTGTTGCCTCCGCTGGCGGCGGATACATTGAAAAACGATGTAGTATGTAACTTTAACCGTTGCTAAATAAACTGCCTTATCTGCGTATACAACTTTTCTTAATATTGTCTATTTCGTTTTCTTTTTGCCAAATTCCGGAATGTTATGCCATACCTTGTGCAATGCGTCTCAAGTAAAAATAAAACATAGTGATGATTTTACCATCAATAGATAGGTTACTCTAAGAATGAGAATGGGAACAAAATACGGAATACACCTGCATATTATGAGTTAAAGAAAAACGAAGGTCAGAATTATGTACAATAAACAAACGTCGTGATTTGTCGTTATAATTACATTTTTAGTATGGACTTCAGTGTTCTATATTGAAAGTAAAGTTGAAGAATCTACTTAAAACAAAAAGTGTATCCATGTGTTCATCATGCGGAGAAGACTATTGAAGTAATCCCGAATCTTATTTATGTGATATTAGCGGGGAGTCACATCAAAACTCTAAATGAATCTTATTTTGATGACTTTTAATAATTTATTTAAGAGATTTTCCAGGTTAACAATGGAAGTATTCTCAAATCTTTTAGTACGTTTCTATCGATGTTGTGGGGGCTAAACCTCCCTTTCTACTTACAATACATCCTATTTTGATGAAATCTAGATCATATGTATGCAAGTATACCAGGATAACAGTGGAAGCGATCATGAATTTTTAGGTGACCGTCTGTGTGCCGAATGACTACGCATCATACTGTAAGGGAGCTATACGACAAATACATTTGAAATACGTACACGCGATATAATTACGATTTAAATAATATTTATGAGACACTAATTCATAGAGTTAGCTAAAATTACAGTTACTTCTGTCTATAGTAGGGGGAGAATAAATAAATAAAGTATGGCGTTATGAGACGAGTAAAGAACACTCTGTAGTATGTTTCATTCAATTCTAGGCGACCTCTTCCTGCAAGTCATATATACAATTAAAGACTTATTGGCTAAAATAGATTCATTGTTTTACTTATTTAAATGCGTACTTTGAAAAATGGAATGGGAATGTATAAGACAAATAAATGCATACTTTACTAGATTAAAACACGATTATTTTGACAAAGGTAGGGAGTCTTACCACATTACGCTATTAGAACAATCGTACTATAGTAAGCCAAATCTACATGTTTACAGTAAGCACTTTTCAGCAACCGAGATGCGCTCTTTTTACAACGAGCTATGTATTACAATTAACGACTACTGGCGATTTCACTTATTCATGTCCTCAATCAACGAAGATAAAATACATTTATATATGATTTAAGTTAGATATACACGTACGTGAGTCAGTCTCAGTCGCTCTCCTCATTTAGTATACACAGGATTCACTCCTAAAATTAGAAACCGCTCATTATGTATGTAGGAAAGTAACTTTAAGGTTTGACGGGTCGTAGTATGAGCTATAGTTTGTTTTAGTTTAATAAAATACGGGTAAAAATAGGATTGAACCCTTTCTTAAAAATTCAGATACCTCCGATTTTCAAAAATCTTAGCAATATTCGATTTCCTAGTGGAAAAAAAAACTTCGCCTTATAGCTTAGAAACTTTTTCATTTTTCTCCCCATAGTGAGTTTCAATATTAATTATTATTATATATACACATAATTACATGTTTCATTTAGAGTGATAGAGAGAGAGAGACAGAGATGAAGTAAGATAATGAGGTAAAAAGAGAGATAGAAAAAACAAAAAAAGAAAGAGAGACACGCACCTGTTTTTAATATTTTTAAAGACTGATATGTCTTGTGCAGATGACATAATTAAACCATAATTATGTCAGATGCGTTTAATTATGTTGATTTGAATGTACCCGCGTACATATGTTAATTAACACTTAAGTGGCTACATCAATTTCTCTACCATTAATGAATTTCTAACTAAAAAGTAAACAGAAAATATTCTCCGTTCTTTTTATATATGTTGTGTGAAAATGTATACACATCCACAAATGTTTATCTTACAGTTTTGATCTTTGAACTCGAAAAGTATATTCAAAATAAGATAAGCTGTGCTTGAGATGTAGAGACGTATTTCGCGAAATCATTACGAATCTAACTAAAAATACATGCGTAAATCTCGGAACAATATTTTGCTTTACTGACACCTTTGTAGAATGCTCATGTTTATACAGAAGGTAAACTGTATCTAATAACATAATGACATTGAAATAGATCTATAAAACATTTATGTATTGACTTCTTTTCTATTATTATTATAAATAGCAGTTATAGTATTATTATTATTTAATCAATAAGAGTCCCCAAACAATCTATCATCAGTGATTGTACTCACTGACAATAACAGGTGGTGTTTCATGGAACCTGAATTAAAAGTTCCTCCATATTTCTATTACTCCCGACCTCTTTCGATAACTATTGCAAATGATTTGAGTTATTGCGTCGAAGGTTTCCATCGATTTCTCGTTCGCAACGAGTTCCCTTCATTCATGTGGTTATGTTCTTTATGTTATCTGATTTATTTCTATCTACATTTATATGTGTTAGTATTACAAGTTCTTGTCGGTTGATTTAGCATGCAAAGATGTGTCTTAAGATTTCAGCGTGTTTTGGTTGTTATTATTATTATTATTATTATTATTATTATTATTATTATTATTATTATTATTTGAAGTAATAGTAGTAGTAATATTATAATTATCATTATAATTAATATTTTTATTATTATTACTCACTAGGAGGTATCACACAGGTCGTCCTCAGTTATTACTCAGCAGCAGAACGGTGGTGTTTCCTGGAATCTGAGTGACAACAAGCATTTCCAAGGGTTTCAGTACTCTCCATCTTTTTTTATAACCAACGCAAATAAACATGTGGTCTCGCAACAGCCGCTTACCATTGATTTGTAGCTGGTACAGACCATTGGTCTTCTCTGAGATGTGAATGGCAATAAGCCTCACCCAGGTCCCAGCACTCTCGGCATTTTTCTAGCGGAGGTCTTGTTGGTGCTGCCTCTTCGGTCTTCTAATCCTTCTTGTACATATTGTGTGTATGGTGTTGGCTTAGACTAGCGAACAATTTTTAGGGGGAGAGTCTTATGGCGTTGTTTCTCACAATTTCTTTTCCCTTGCTTAATTGGTGTCAAATGACTATGGATTAAATTTAATGCAAATCTCAAGAGGAGTGGCAGTTTATTAAATTGCTTGCAGTTTCTGTTCTTTGGTTCGTGATGTGGGGTTCTTCATGTGTTTTTTTTTTCTTTTGTAAATCCCATGTGACTTGTTACCCTTTGTAGCATATTAGGGTTGGTTTCCGCATTTGAGTATTTTCCTTAAGATTGCAGCTGTTTTGAGAATTGCTGCCCTTTGTATGGTCTTAGTGATTCCTTTGATTCCAATTCCTATCAGTCTTTTCTCCGGGCTTGTTGGGACTGCTCCTAGTTCTCCTACGAATATTGATACTATATTGACTTTCTTTATGCTCCATGTTTTTTTCATTCTCTGGCTAATTTCTTTTATTTGCTTCGTGTGCGCTGTCTCTTTGATGTTAACTCTGTGGGCTGCTGGAACGGCGTAGTATATGATTTTGCAAGATTTTTCCATCTTGTCGATTATTATAACATCCGACATTCTTGCTTGTATGAGTTTTGCTTTTTGTATATCCATATCCTACAGGATTTGTTTTTTTTTTCATTTTCTAGTAATGTTTCTTATTCATGTGTGTACTATTTGTCTGCGTATTCGAAATTCAATCGTTTTCACAGTCACTAGTGTACTGCTTTTCCTACGTAATTATGTCTGTTCTTGCGTTCTATTTACGCTAGTTTGCTGCATTCACTTGTTATATGATTTATTGTTCCGTCGCTGTGCCTACACAGTCTACATTTACTGTTTTCCTGGGGTTTATCAATTTTAGCTTTAACGTTATTTTTCCTAAAAGCATTGTTTTGTGCAGCCAGCAGTTAATATTATGTTTCTCTGTTCAAGTGTCATTTTCTTAACCATGCCCAACAATTTTCATCGGTTTCTTCTTTTGTCAGTCTTCTGAAGCGTTCATGTAGTTGATTTTGTTACCACTTTTCTTTTCTCGTTTTTCTGTTTCTCATTTTAGTGCTTCCCGAGATTATCGTTGGAACGGTGTCTCTGGCTGGGGTGGTTAGCCTTTCCGTGTTCTGAGTCATGTATTTCTCCAGCTCTATTTTTGGTCTGCCACACAATCTTCTATACTTTCCAGTTTTCTTCCCACATCGTTTCTTTTCATGTATCGCCTGATAGATATCGTGCGTCATGCATGGTCATTCATCTTCCAGTCCTCTGGGCACGGTGTCTTAGTTTTTCTTTGGACCATCCTATGAATTGTCCAGAGTATCTAATCAGTTATAATTTCCAGGTGTTTTTTCCTTTTACTAGATTCCTGCTATATAATCTCGTTTCGAGGAGTTTCCTTGTATTTCGTAAATATTATTTTCCAATCTACTTTTGTTATTACATCAGGTGGGTTACACTTTGTTCTTTGTCTGTAAACTTATATCCGGCATCACAGTTTCGGAGTATGTTATTGGGCGGCATCATGTCTATTATCAACAGTAGTAGTTATAAGGAGTCGTCTTGGAAAATAAGTCTTAGCATTTTTATGTCAGTCAAGTGGTGTCCTCTGCCTATCAGTTCTAGTCACCACGTTTCCATTGCTTTCTTAATAAAATTAATAATCCTGATAATTTGATCGATTCATTGCAGATCATGCGTCCCTCTTTTCACTGTACAGCACCCTTTTGGTTCTTCGGGGAGTAGTCCATGATTGTTAAGGGATTGTAGATTTGTTTTCTCAGTTGTGCCGTCAGGATTTTCCACATTATTGGTAAACATGTTGTTGATGTGTAATTGCCTGGGATCGTTCTAGTTTTTACCTCTTTTTGTATTAGCGTAGTCTTTCCTTTAGTCATCCACTCTGGTACGTCTGTTTTGTGGATACATCCTTTCAGTTTCTGTGATAGCCTCTCATGTAGGGTTGTTAATTTTTAAAATTAGAATGCATGTATTCCATCGTGGCTGGTGCTTTCCAGTTTGCTATTTTCTTTATGATTGCCTTAATCATTTCTTTATTCATTTCTATTCATGTTCCTTATTCAATTGCATGTAGTTTATCTTTCATGATTTTCAGCCACTTTTAATTTTGTTGTTTTTTTTAGGCTTTTCTTATATCTTGCTCTAGAAGTGTTTTGGCGGTGTCGTGTCCGGTTGTTCTGTTGTTGTTCTTTATCAGTTTACCTTTTTTGTAAAACTGGATTTCATTTGTTTTAATAGGCTTATTCTTTGTTTACTATTCAGATTTGTATAATAATAGTAATAATAATAATAATAATTATTATTATTATTATTATTATTATTATTATTATTATTATTATTATTATTATTATTATTATTATTACTATTACTATTACACTAATTATCATTATTATTCAGAATTTCCTACATTGTTCACACGTTCGATAACCGTTGCACATCATTTTGGCTCATAGCAACAGACGTTGAGCATTTATTTTTCGCTGGCAACTACAGTGTACATAATCTTGACTTTGAGTTACAACGAGCTTTCCTAAAATACCTGTACTTTCTTAAATTAATGTGCCACACTTAAGTGACAATTCACGACTAGCCAAACTATTGCTAATACATGTGGGTGTACTCAATGTTTTGTAGGTAAATCTCATATTAAAGAACTTTTAGCAGTTTCATTACCATTATATTTAATACCAATGACTTAACACATAATTCATCATCCGTGATTGCAATAATAACTTGTGTTTAGGTAACAACAACAGTAGATTCCCAGCATTCTTTGCCTTTTTCGAGAAACCTTGGAAACTATCTTACGTTTTCCCAACAGTCGTTAACCATTTATTTTATATTGACAGTTTTTCTCTTGTGGAATTCGGGTAGAAATTATCCTCCTCAACCTCCCAGTGTTTCCCTCACCTTACAACTTAAAAAGCTAGACGCTTATGTCCCTTCTTTGTCATTCTATGTTCCGTGAAAATTTCTACTAATCGTGTGCGGTGGTTTTCTTATTGTTGTTTACAAATTAGGAGTTTTCAGAAGTATCATTTTCAGCCATGGTTGTCCCTCAGATTTCCACAAATGTCAACGTTTTCGATAACGTTTATAATCATTTTGCGTAATAGAAAACACCGTTTAAAATTAGTTCATCGATGATATTCCTTGGAATGTATTTGGCAATAAGCCTCACTATGATCCAGTACTTTTAGCGCCCACTGAATTGAAATCGGTATGGCTCATTTTAGCCTTTTTTCATCATTGTAACGTTACGACCATTTTCTATTGTACCAAGCGAATCTCATGTCATTATTATTTACTCACTAGGAGTTATCACACTGGTCATCGTCAGTGGTCACCCACTGCCGACAACCTGTGGTATTCCCTGGAGGCTGAGTGAAAACAAGTCTCCTCAGGCCTTCAGTATGTTCCACCTCTTTTCGTTCATCACCGCTGATGACCTTGCGGTAATCGCAACAGCCACCTACCAACGATTTCCCGCTGATAAGGGCCATTGGTCCCTTCTGGGGCCCGAGTGGCAACAAGCCTTCCCAAGGTCCCAGAGCTGTCCGCGCTCTTCCAGTGGAGGTCTGGTTTTGCGCTTTCCCTCCTCGACCCTCTGTCCATAATTTTCGTGGCGTCAGCCATTGCTTGCGCCTCTCTCGTGCGGTTGTATTTTCCCCGGTTCTGTTGTTTTGTGCTTCCATGTGTTTGTTCTCCATTCGTTGCTTATGTTGGTTGGTTTCCGCATTCGAGGACATTTCTCAGGATTGTAGCTGTTTTGATCATTACTGTCTTTTGTATGGTCTCAGTTATCCCTTTGATTCCTATTTCTCCTAGACTTTTCTCCATGTTTTTGGGGACTGTTCCTAGTGCTCCTATGATTATTGGTGTTATACTGACTTTCTTCATGTTCCATATTCCTTTCAATTCTCTGGCAAGTTCAGTATATTTGCTTCTCTTTTCTGTCTCTTTGATCTTCACTCTGTGGTCTGCTGGAACGGCAAAGTCCACGATTTTGCAGGATTTTTCTTTCTTGTTGATTATTATCATATCCGGTCTCCTTGCTGTTATGGGTTTGTCTGTTTGTACATTATTATTATTATTATTATTATTATTATTATTATTATTATTATTATTATTGGTAATGCTGGTATTGATAACATTCAACATTTATTTTTCTATCCTTAATATCGATATTATTATTCTGATCGGCCCCCGTTTCTAATTTAGTTATTGCACGCTTAAAATAATTTAAATTTAAATTCATTGTTCATTTTGTCTTCAGAAACGTGTATGGACATGTTGACTTATGTAATTGAGTTAATGTTTAGTCGCTTACTGTATTTTATTCGAACCAGTATACAACCATACAACTCTTCCCACTATTTTACTCTCACGCACGATACATTTTTTCACATGTTGAATGTTGACTTTTCCACTGCCAACTTATCTACCCATATAAGACTTCTGATGATAAGATTTCGAACTTTGGAAAACCTTGGCTCAAGCAAAGAATAATGAAGATAATTTTATTACAGAATATACCTGGCATGGAACAATCGAAGTTTGAAATAAATCTGGACATTGGCACATGTTTATCACTCTACTTTCATCTCTCTCTCTCTCTCTCTCTCTCAATATATATATATATATATATATATATATATTATGTATCAGATAAGTTTCTAAACTAAGGAACGAATCGTTATAACTTTTGGCACACCTTTTTAGGGCAATATTTTGTAAACTTTTGTAAGATTTACGGGGTTGCATCTGAAAACCTATTAGAATAAGTTCGATACAAAAAATGCAACAGTGAAAAGAATTAGTTTACATAAAATTCAATAATTTATATCACAATATTTATATTAAGTAATATAATATTTAACGGATCGGTGCGTGCGCGTAAGTTTAAATAATATATGTTTCTATAGTATATATTCAAAGCAACAGGGTGAATAAAGTTGGGATGCTATTTTTGTGCAGTTTACCAGCAAAATTGTATCATCTTCCTTCCCACAAAAATAGGGGCATCATAATTTAATTTATTGTATGGGACGAGACGGGTATTGTACTTGCAACCGTTTGAGATTGTCATCACTACACTGATGAAAGCGAAAGCATGTAACGGTAACACATGTAGGTAAACATAATTTAATATTATTTACTTTAAATTAATATTGTTTAAGCCGCGTATATAAGATTACAGTTGAGCCTTGTTCCGGTAAGTTAAAAATAAACGATTAGGAATTAGGCTGCCAACACGGTCACGTCTTTTAAATATTTTATTCTGGCCTTTGGTTTTAGAAATTGCTTGTATATATATATATATATATATATATATATATATATATATATATATATATATATATATATATATTGTTGAGGGCTTTATTCCATTTAGCTACATAATATATTTTGTTTCATTAACGCTTAAAATAAGCGTCACATCTGCAGGCATTCTGGAAGCCACTGTTCACATTTCAATATTTCAACCACAATAGGAAATTGAATATGAGGGAAGGGAATGAGGAAGGGGAATGAATGAAGACGCGGTTCGCATATAGCAAAGAAAGGAATAGAAGAGGGGGGACATTCTAACGGGTGATGTTTTAGGAAATTGGGTGGGGTGGTATTTAGTGCCTGGGTTATTGTGACCTTAATCTTATCTAGAGCAGAGAGTGGGATGGGTTTGAATTTTTTTCATATAATAAAATAAAAATAAAAAATAAATAAAAAAATAAATAAAAAATAAAAATAAAAATATTGTCGCATATCATTGGTGGTTATCGTATAAAAAAATATAAGAATGTTTGACAATTTTATTTAGGGTATTAACATTCCATTCTCATATTAATTAGTCGTCACCATCCAATAATACCACCAGTTATGACTTTTACCATGATACTAATATTAGTAATAGCAAGAAGGTGGAGACATATATTGTCTTGTGATTTTTATGCGAGTGGAAGTACACGTTTCTGAAGAACTTATATCCTGCTTCCTACGACTGACGGGTTCAGAAAACCTAATTATCTGTAAAATCCTTAAAATAGAAACGACAAAACAGCGAATCATAACAGCAAAACAAACATATCTGTTGTTATTACACTGAGCTGATATTACAAAAGAGATGATATGCTACAAATGCTGGCACTGCAATTCCCAACAGCATGACAAAACAGAGTCTCATACGGCCTACATTCTCTGCTAATACTGAGGATACATATTATCGGTACGTACTGCTCCTACAGCTAGCCAACACCCGTTAGTTATCATCTAAAGATTCGAAGACTGCTGTGTTCTAGGGCGACCTATTTGATACGTGGGCCCGTTCCTGAAGTTACAAAAATAGTTTACACAAATGCAGTATTTATATTCAGTGATGAAATATAATTTAATTCATAAAAACTAGGAAGCGGATAGTTTGCGTCTGTACGTCATTGTGTTGACAAGAATTTTTTAGCAAACACTCTCTGTAAACAGCTCGATCATTGGGTTACTCATATGAGTGTTTATGCCTTTTTATGTGGCACAGAACTGTTCATATATTTAGATTTATTATATTTTAATAAGACCGATAGAAGCTAAAATGGTTCCCAAAATATAAATACAAAACAAGTTTTATCTGCATAAAGTCGTATTCGTTATCCATTGAAAGAAAATAAAAGGTGCCGCAGTTTAATCGACTGAAGTTAAATTAAAAAAGAATTGCAGACACAGTTTTGACCAATTTCAAGTCGGAGAGTGTATCGGTATACCGTATATATATATATGAAGTATAATTTACCGTTAATTTGACATTAATATTTTTTAGTATAAGCTAGATACCTAAATGTCTTTTCCAAGATAATTATTAGAACTTTAAGTCTGTTTTCTTTAAAAAATGTATTTGCGTTTAGAAAATGTAGGGAATGTTAATTCTCACATTGAGAGCTTTTCATCTGGTTTTTTGCACTAATGTAACACATTGAATCATACACATTTTTCGAGATGTTCTGATCGTAAATAAAATCCCAAGAGTTTTGATTGGAAAATAATTCCCTTATAGACTCCTTTTAATAAGAAATATATCAACTAAGTCGGAAAGAAACACCGGAATACGCACTATCTTCTCCGTAGTCTTCCATTCTGAAATAGTAAACTAGTCTATCTCTACTGGCTGTAAAATTCGATGTTCTTGTAGCTAACTATTTAAAAAATGGAAAAATGGATAAATAAACATGATAGCACAAACAGTTCTAACTGCCTTTGATATACACACCCACCTCACACCTCCCTGTACCTTCCTCTTAGATGTACATGGTATCATTTTTTTGAAAGGGTAATTTGAAATTTGCATAACATCGTGGGTAACTGGCTGGACCATGTCGCTCATGGAAAGGGAAGCCACCGTTATTACCGGTGGGCATTCCCGAGGCCAAAACCCGCATGCACCAAGTCACAACTAATGGACTTGTTGTGTGAGCATTTTGGCACCAAACAAGCACCCACTTTGCTCTCCCCACTCTAACTCAACACAAACATTAATTTCCAAATGGAAAAAAACACAAATCTAAACCAAACACTCAACAAAACACATTCACCTCCGCCGTTCAGGCTTGTATTCACAAATATCCGGGGACTTAGAACCAACATTAACGACGTAGACACTTTTCTCTTTAAAAACTAATCGGATAGCTTAGTACTAAGTGAAATAAAACTTGAATCCTCAATCTATTCTCACCACTTTTACATGACTGATGACTTTTCACTCTACCGTAAGGACTGACAAATATATGCACGGCCTAAAAGTTTATATTCGGAACACCTTCCCCTTGACTAGAGAACATAGTTTAGAATCAGATGACCAAGCGTACATAGTCTTAAGATTTACCTTACATCGCAGAGTAAGTTACTTATATTTATTATACCGTTCTCTTTTGACCCAGGAGTGTATCCTGCTTGACTCTCTCTCTCTCTCTCTCTCTCTCTCTCTCTCTCTCTCTCTCTATCTGAAAGCTTAGATAGAGCACTCTCACTCGGCTGGAATGCTAAAATCCATACATTTGGAAATTTTAATGCACACCACCGTGACTACTTGGGATTCTCCAGCCTTATGAAAGTTAATTTATAGATTCAGTCGGTAAAAGTATGTGTATTAAGTTAATACAAAAACTTCTACCGACTGAATCTATAAATTAATTATAATTTAAGACACACATTTGGTAACAGGCAGAGTTACTCTCTTTACACTGTATGACGGTTAAAACCTGAATTTAACTAGATTCAATTGAGCCTAAACTAAATTTAAAATCCTATAATAACAAATTACATTAAATCGATGAACTAATTCAATGAAACCCACAATTAATAATACTTTTTGAATATATGATAACCAATAACAGTTAATAACATTGTTGATGATAAAAAATAGATACATACATTACTTTATATTAAAAACAAAACAAAAATACGATAATAAACCAACACGCAGGAACAAATAAAAAATACATAATCAAAACTAACAGTTAATTAATCACATATACCTTATTTAATATTACACACATATTTTGAACACTACATTTATATACAAAACATAATTTTAAAATGTATTAATTTTTTTCTCTGCTGGACTGGTTTGCCCACGACCCACTCACTTGCATCAGTTTGGGTGAATTCTCTACACAAACAGATGTTTCCTTTGGTGTTTATAATTTTTGACAAAGGTAAGATTTTTTCCGAAATATTAAATACATGATTTTTAATAATCATCCGGACAAACCACAAACAGCCAACCCTTCACTTGCTGTTATGTAAGATGTTAAGGAAAACTAAATATTAAGTCCCACTTCGATTTATAATTTTTGTTCCTTCTAGCTTACAACATACCGGCAATCTTCATTGCCCTCAGCCTTCTTAAACATACTTATAATATATATATATATATATATATATATATATATATATAGCAATAGATGAAGTGAAAGAATAAAATAAGGTGCGAATGCAATTTGATTACAATTCAATGTTCAGGTAAAATTCTCTAAAGTCCTTAACTCATGAGTTTTCAAAGAAAATCTTCTCATCAGAGGGACATTACCGCAATGACATTCCTGCAGGTAATACAAATTAAACTTTGAAAAAAGGGTTTGGAAGTGTCTATACATTACATTAGTAAATAGGGATGTAATACTAATAGAGTGCACACCCACTTTACGCAGGTGTGTTGTATTGATTCTCACCTCGATTATATTGCTGTAAGATACTCTATTCATGAGTCGGTTTGTCTGGCACGCTTAAGTTTTAAATATTATTTACACTTAGTAGGTATGCATAAGATTGTAATTACATTTTCGTTGGCTTTTATGCATTTTAGATTCGACCACGCATCTCTGTAACACACCTTGTCTGTCAATGTATTTATTTCTGACAAAATATTTGATCATCACGCAACGTTTTATGTCACCATCCCTGTACGTTGTTACAAGTTAAATTAAGACTTAAGAATGCAAGGGTATTTGCCTATTGGCCGATTGATTTTGTAAGTAATGTTTAGGCTGAAGGCACATTCCTTATTTACTTTCCTCACCAAAATAAGCAAAATTAAACATGAGGCGGTGTATTGATGTGGTGAATAATCCAGCCCTTCGAAAAGGGGCACTGTGGATTTGGAAAAATATTAAAATTGTCCTAGTCCAGAAGAACACTTCCTTTCCTGATCGAGGACAGAAAAGTGCAGAACCAGAACTGATACCACACATTTGACCTAGCAAAAAAATGATCACACCCAG
Organism: Sepiola atlantica; assembly: GCA_963556195.1. Classification (NCBI taxonomy): domain Eukaryota; kingdom Metazoa; phylum Mollusca; class Cephalopoda; order Sepiida; family Sepiolidae; genus Sepiola; species Sepiola atlantica. The sequence continues at coordinate 64,037,924 of OY744523.1, forward strand.
GAGATTTGCACATACATTTGAATAATGTCAGAGATTCTATTAAAGAAGGAATAGCAAATTAATCGCTAAACGCGTAGATTGAACGGACGTAAGTTAAGATTATCCATACTTGTTCTTCAACGTGCACGAATTCCACAGCCTGTCATTTTCAGAATATTAGCATTTTAATTTAAAATTCAATAAAAGTTGGAATTTAAATGGAAACCGAGAGCCTATCCTTTTTTTTCTACAGAGTAAACGAGTTTCAGATATTAGTTGAAATCTGCGTGTTTTTCAGATGATATTTTTAACTTAATATAATGGACATTTGGCGTGCGTCGGTATATAAACACAACCCGTCTCACAATTCTCAAATATGTAATGTAATATTCGCATATAAATATATATTTTTAAACTGAAATAATAATTACTATTCCTTTATTTTCTTGGCAACTCACAGGACACGTGTCTCGACGTTACCAGAGAGAATTGAATCACCCATTTTCCCCAAGATGTTCATGTTGATATAGAAAGATAACAATGATTATTATTTCGTTATTTATAGTGTTACTACTACTACTACTACTACTACTACTACTACTACTACTACTACTACTACTACTAAAAATAATAATTATTATAATAATATCAATAATAATAAGAAGAAAAAGTTGTACAAGAAAAAGAAGTAGAAGACACAGATGAGTATTAAAAAGTAGACAAGAGAAAAACGCTTGTAAGACTATAAATATTTGTGCAGGGTTTCCTCTATGGAATTGCTTTACGGGTCACACATAGGAGAGTAGAAGTATCTGGAAATAATAAGTTAGGTTCACCTTATCTCTTCTGTAGTCATGGCAAAAAAATACACATTTGATAAATATTAAAATTAGAGAAAATGGAGTGAAAATATTAAAATCACAAACGAACAGATGCGTATTATCTACTTTTGCTTATTAAGCGTATTCTAGTTAGACTTAAGGCTGACAACTGGCTTCATTTCATATGTAAGATAATTATATCTCTACATAAGATATATTTACTATAAAAAAGTAGTTTAATCAATATGTGTTGGTATTCAATCTCTTCGTAACGAAAACTCACATGACACAATATTGTTTTTATAATGAATCCCCATACTTATCAGTATTCAGTGTTTAAAATATTACTAGCTCCTTTTGATATTTTGTGTATGAGTTTTCCCCGAAAACAGTGACAGACAAAGAAAGATGTTCGCCACCATCTTTGTACAAACTAAGAGTTTTGACAGCAAAGGGTATTTTGCCTATTTACTGATTGCTTGTGGTAAGTAACTGTTAGACTGCAAACATAGTCCTATTTTACTTCCCTCTTTGGGAGGGAAAAGTGAAATATAAAGTGTTTTTTTTATGTGGGAAAACTCACCCTTCCACTAAAATAGGGAACTAAATTGGAACAGCACTAAAAATTGATTCAATCTAGATGGAACCCTTCCTTCCTTGATCGCGGACAGAAAATGTTAAGCTCTGCGCAAGAACAGATACCACACCTTTCTCTCAGCCAAAAAGTAGTCCGTTTAGAATAACAATATGATGATTTACTTGAGTGACACAATGGCGATGATAAAAAGTCATTGTGATAGATATATCGATGCTAGATGCCTCTCTGTATTCTTATCAACATCTGGTGCTACAGTCCAGCTTCAGTCTGCACGTCCCCATTGCTTTATTGATAAGCTCACTATTCTTGTCGGATATCTTGTACATTTGCAAGCACTGTATTATCTATTCTTGAGATGTTCTAACATAAAAAGTTCTTTAGTCAATATATGCCATGAGTATGTTTTTTGTGCTTTTACCTTCTTTAGAATATGTTGAACTATGTATAGCAGTATATGGTTAATTGCTTTCAAAGGTCGCATTATTTTGCTGAATTGTAAATAACTTAACAGCGCGAGATACGCCTTTAAATTGTGGTTAGCGTATTCTTTAACTAAGAGATGGGTTGAGATATAGTAAACATTTTGTTTTTGAAACAAATGACTAAAGTAAGCATATATGTGCCTTAGGAATTAAATGACTAGATAAAAAGTTGTTATTGCGTAATATTGTGACTACAGTAGTAAAGGACCAGAAGCAATAATTGATATCAAGTAAAATTGGGGTGAAGCCTTGGAATAAGGTATCATGACGGACAAACATATGCAATACTCTTCAATAAGGAGAAGGTTATGCCATGGAAGATAGCTCCCTAAAGAGAGCGTAATACTTGTGAACAGAACAGATAATACAGTACACAATCAAAAACTGTAGGTACTACCTAGAGGAATGGTCTCATGTCAACAGAACATATATTTAACTGTCATTTTTTGCCGAATGTCTGCCAAGTTAGCGACATCAGTAAAATAAAAATAGTTGTAATAACACTGCATCCGTAAAATAATGATACATACATGTTGAGTAATATCGCATAAGACGTCACGGGGAAACTAAGGGTATGAGCCAGCAATAATGAAGAAAAGCCGAATACTAGATAGATTGTCAATTAGGCTAAAAACACCCGGAAATGAATAGGTGACTTTTGAACGAGCCCAAGTGTATGAAGACAACGAGCTCATTTTGGAGTATAACGTCGTAACAAAATGACTCGGTAAACTTTAAAGGAGTCAGGTGCACGAGGCAAGAACAAGAAGGCGCCCAAAGTGCAAAATCAAGAATTAAAACGTATGTTTTGAACGAAGGGAGAAGGAGGGCGTACGTAGCAGAGATTGAGTTGTGATTGTATATAGGAACAACTGGTCGTGGGTCTGTCTTGCCTAGATTGCGGGAGCAAAGTGCTACAGAACATATTGTCGTATTTCCCTCTAGGTTGCAAGGTTTTCGTGAAAATAACCTACGTTGGGTAGAGTCGAAAATCAACCGCCGTCAAGGTAAAGAAAGAGGTTACTTCGTAAGACAAGGGAAAGAACAATAATGCCAAATAACTTTTGCTAACAAAGAAATATTTAATGATATATATCTGTGTATACACAGCTTACACCAGCTGGTTGTGTTGTGTTTCATTCTACAGGGTTCCCCGAAGGAACGGGTATTGCAAGACATCCTTCAAAGGAGGTAATTCCTGATATATTGATATTATTACAACTGAACAGACTGTACTAGCTTAAACATATATACGATAATTCATATCATTTTCCATCATGCAGGCATAATTTGTTATACTAGTAAAGCATATACTGCACTAGTATATACTAAGTACATTGTGCAATAGTGCTAAAAAGTTTTGTTTTTTCGACGAACGAATGCATTTTTTTTGTTAATAGATTATAATTATTATTTGTATTGTTGTGGTTATTATTATTATTATTATTATTATTATTATTATTATTATTATTATTATTATTATTATTACTTCTAATCATCATCATCATCATCATCATCATCATCATAATAATAATAATAATAATAATAATAATAATAATAATAATAATAATAATAATAATAATAATAATAATAACAGAGCAACAAAGTCTCCTCTATGAGTTGTACATAAGAATGCGATTATGAATAACTAAATTAAAGCAAAAATAGATGAAAACACAGGAAAACAGTAAACACAGATTATGTGGATACAAGGACGAAACAGTAAATCACCTAATACGTGGATGCAGCAAACTATTCTCAATAGAATACATAAATCGACACGACTGCGTGGGGAAAGCAGTACACTAGGAACTATACACACGAATGTATTTCTAACGCTTGGACGAATGTCACAAACAAAAATTGGGGGGGGGGGCAATACTGGAAGACGAATAGCAGAAACTCTCTTGAGAGCATTGAAGTGCAAACAAATACACTCATACAACCAAGTATACCGGATTTTATGAGGGAAAAAGTCTGACTAATCGTAGAGTGGTCGTTCCATTATGCCCCATAGTTAATATCAACCAAACGGAAAAACGACTCAAATAAACGTAATAGGCCAAGAAATTGAAATGTATATATATATATATAAAGCATTAAGAAAGTCAATATTATATCAATAATCATAGGAGCACTAGGAACAATCCAAAACAAATCTGCAAAAAACTGGGAGAAATTGGAGTCAAAAAGATTAGTGAGACCATACAAAGGACGCTAAAAACGGTTAGCAGTCACATTGAAACTACAATAGGTCGAACAAATAAAACCACAGGAAGAACACCATATAAACCCACGGAACAGAAATCGCAGGGCATTTCATAAACTGTTCCCTCTCAAGTAATATCACAAGCCTGGGTTGATAAGACACAATATAGTCATGAATCATCAAAGAGGATGGGAAGACCGAGGATGGATAGCACTAACCAGACCTCAACTGGAAGAGTGCGGAGAGCACTGTCATCTTGAAGAAGCTTATTGCCACCCAAATCCCACTGGAGAGTAAATGTAGTTACCAACGAGATATCAATAGTAAGCATTTGTTGCGATATCGCAAGGTCATTTGCAATGCTTACCGAAAATGGGGTGAGAATACTGTTAATCTAGGGAGGCTTGTTGTCACAAAGACCCCACTTAATATCGCCGGTTCTTATCAGTGAATAATCACTGATGATGACCTGTGTGAAAACTACTAGTGAGTACAGATAATAATAGTCTCATTTACTGTTGACATTTTTTTTTATTGCCTTAAGGATATGATTGTCTATCAAGCCACGTACTTACACTGCTTTTTCATTCAGCGTAAAGGAAGAAGCGCATCTCTATGGAAAATGAAAACATGATATGTGCTGCCTGGCCGTCAAATACCTCGCTCCGCGTCTTACTACTGTGTGTAAAAAAATAATGTCATTTGTGCTAAAGAAATTGACTAGAAAAGTTCTAGAATAATATCTCTTGAGGAAGCCTTACTCTATCTTCTTAGATGTCCCTAATTCCCCTTCAATGCTTGCTTGCGGGCAATTTGTGCTGAAAGTGTTTCTTTTGTTTTGACACGATTCTGGTTGAACCTGCATTTCTGCACATAGCTTGTGAATCAACTGTCAAATCTAAGAACTAGCAAGAAAGAGATACGTAGCTCGATATCCATCTACCTCTGAACCATGCGTATATAAATATTTACATAGCTAATAACGATTTACCTATAACAATTCCATCTGTCTATGCGCATTATTTATTTCCGAACTGGGGACATATCCTTTACATTTTTGAATATGTTATGTGTGTCCTTGAAAAAATGAAATACACGTATGACTATATATGGGGCTCTTTAAAGAAAAGAAGATTGATTTTAATTAATCAATAAACATAAATTATATATATATATATATTATGTCGCCTGCCTTAAAGCATAAGTTAAATGATAATTTCGGTCTCATTTTTGTATTTGTCTAATACTTATTTAATTATCATAAACGGATGTTCATATTTATTTATAAACGCTTATTAAGTGTAAATATTCGAAACAAATATTAGTCAGTGTTCTGTAATACGTTCTTCAACCACTGTTTTTTTATGAATTGTTAAACAGAATTTAAGGAAATAAAACAGAACTAAATAAGTAAACATTTACGTTGAATGGTAAGTATTGTTCAATTTATTTTAGTATGTATTAAAGGTATATAAACAATTCTAGACGTATTAATGCCGATACAGTATACTTATTGTAACCCATTCATGGTATACTATTCTATGCACTATTTCCTCGTCTGACACACGACAGAATCGACTTCAAATCTAGTGACGAATACCCTATTTCTCTTCCCTACATTCGTTCTTTTCACAAAAGTGACGTTGTTTGTCTTTTTCTCATCTATAGTTATTTTCATGGTATCTTCTCGACTGAACTCCGAGCTCTGGATCCGATTGTAAAAGTTCACATAAAAAATAACCACGATAATTAATTGTCCTATCATTTTTTGTTTATTTAGAGCTAAATTGAATTTTCATAAGAAGTTTTTATCAAGTAACTGTCTTTCTGCTAAACGCAATACCACGGGATGCTTCCCAGCTAACTACAAGATGCTCTTTTAAAAATAAATTCTGAGAAACACTTCCTGAGCGGTCCTATTAAATCATGAAAAAAAAACATTTTCTGACATTCTTTTACCTCAGCATGCACCTAACACACACACTTGATCTTTGTCCTCGACTGGCTTTTTGACTGATATGTGGTGATTCGTTAGAAAAAAAAGTTATTTCACCACAAGTTGTGGCTATTATAGTAATGGCTATTATCTTATCCTTATATTTTCGGTGTTTTTGTTAATTTATTTATGTATATGTTTAACTGCTAATAACTTTACTAGCCGAACCATTCTGTATTTATATAATGTGTGAATGTATATATATATATACATATATATATATATATATATATATATATATATATATATATATATTATGTGTGTATTTAGGCAGACATTTCTCATTTATCCAAACATTGTTATTAATAACAGAATTCGTCTTTGTAATTAAAGGGGTTTTTTTTCAATTTTTCTGATCGTCGTTTTGTATTAAAATCAAAAGAAAAATGTTCCATAGGTTTCACAGGTTTCAGAAACGTTTTCGATTTTTCGTCGAATCATCCACAGGTGTAAAGTGCAAATGAACAAAAAAGCTGGAGAAAGAATAGAATTTTAAAACGACGGTGGAGAAACGCGTATAGCACTACACTAATTTGGGTATTTAATTTCTTATACTAAATAATGAGTCTAAGTGTATTGTTATTTTCAATTGTGGATACGTATATGTGTATAATAATCTTGTAGTATAAGGAAACAATTCCTCCCTAACTAAAAAAAAACACTAGAAAGAAGCAATGTGTTTTGTAAGTTTAAATGGCCTTGTGGGAATGTAAGTCACATAATAATAAGGCTAATAGCTACATTGTTGTTACAAGCACAACTCTATCCCGCCGTCTCACCAAGCTACTTGTAAAATCCAGCTCAATTTACCCACATCTACAAACACATAACTGTCCTCCCATGATTTAAGACAAATTCCAGTTAATAACACTAAATGTATACATTCTGAAACCAATTTAAAAAAAATAAAGATACTCGAAGCTATCTACATTAAAACACAACAACCTAAAATAAACACCACCATATATGAAACCAGTGGTAGCATTTAAAAATGCTAAATGTAATGCGATTTTGTTCTGTGATGCCATCAAGCGTTGCTGAATTTGAAATCGCCAACAACTTCTTGAAACAATGCGGAAAACGTTCTATGCGCCTTTCTCCACCGTCTTTTAAACATTATTTTGTTTCTCCAGATTGTTGTTCATTTGCATTTGACACATAAGGATGATTCGACGAATAATCGAAAACCTTTGTAAAACTTGTGAAACCTATGGAACATTTATGTATTTTGTTTTGATTTTAATACAAGAAAAACCATCAGGAAAGTTGAAAAAATAAAAAAGGTATGATCAAACAGACGAATTCTCTTATTTCTTACAATGTTTGCATATATATATATATAAATATATATATATATATATATATATATATATATATATATATATGTAAGTAGATTTCGAGTAAAACAAAACTGTTTCATACATTTCAAACATATTTTTACTCAATGAATCGGGCGTGTAAAACAACGAAAATTGCGAAGATTTCCACTTAAGTCTTTATCGTCTAACCCTCTAAGGGAGAACGTCAAAATAGTAAATTAAATACTAAGACAAATTTAATGAGAAATTACGGGAAAAGAGTTTCAGATGAAAAAACAAACACAATTGATAGACAGAAAAAGGGTTAATTGTTTATAAAACAAAAGGAAATCAGATTGTAGTGACCAGTTCTTAATTATTATGTTAAAGAGATATGATATCTTATGATCTGTTTAATCTTTACTTAGACAAACCAAATACAGTTACATATCTTGGATGGAGTATGAAACCAAAACCTTGTCAAAATATCAGCAAAAGAAAAAAGAAATAACACATTATTAAGGAATTTATATATGTAGCTTATTTATGTATATAAGTTACTGTTTACATTCATTAACCGGCACCATGTTTAATTATGACTAAGCCAGTAAACATACGTATATTTTTTCTTAAATATATCATCATGAAGAACATGACAAACTCGAATCAAAAGTAGAGATAAAAAATAAAAGTTCAGATTAAATTAAAAAATATATGGGTGTATATATATATATACACATATATATATATATATATATATATATATATATATATATATATATGTAAATATAGACGCATATATACACATATAGATAGTTAGATAGATAGATAAATAGATAAATAGATAAATAGATAGATAGATATACATTATACCAGGATTTACTATAATGATCGGTGCTGTTTCGCACTAATCTTATCATAAATATTACAAGGCTACTCATATTCGATTTGTTCAAAGTTGGTACATCGTTCGTCCATGTATACATTGTTACTTTAAAGAAACCGTGAAGGTAAATTGATACTTGCCACGAGTCCACCATATTTGAACGTGTGTTAATCACACATCTTCATAGATTCAACAAAACGTGATTGCCACACATATTTTATATACCAGTGTAACATCTCCTGAGTATTTCAATACACAGAATAAATAAGACAATATTTTTAAGAATTGAAATCATTAAAGTCAAGGTGAATTATATCTCAGTTTACTTCCAGGTGTTTAATGCATACACATATCGTAATATGTACATATATAACTTTATATCAACAATAATAAAGCTATATATATATATATATATATATATATATATATATATATATATATATATATATATATATATATATATATATGTATCCGGTTGAACAAGAGTGCCAACTTCTGTTTGTACCTTTTTTGATCCAATCTTTCTATTCGTCGGACGATACATCTTGGGATTTTAATAATGGAGTGTAAGAAATCTCCATATTTAACGCGAACGTTTTCGACCATCATTGGTCCTCGTTGTTCATTCCATTAAAAAAGGCCAACATGAACCATGCTCGTTATGAGGGGTGCGCAGGCGTTTTGAAATGCTGTTGAATGATTTTATGTTTTTAATCACATGGAAACGTCCTCTTAAATAAATTCACCAATTACATGTTGCATTTATAAATCATCCGCCTGAAGACGACCAATGATGGTCGAAAACTTTCGCGTTAAATATGGAGATTTATTACACTCCATTATTAAAAACACAAGATCTATCGTCCGACGAATAGAAAGATTGGATCAAAAAAGGAACAAACAGAAGTTGGCACTCCTGTTCAACCAGATATGTATAAAAGAAGGAATGTTGCCTAACTATACAATATATATATATATATATATATATATATATATATGTATATATATATATATATATATATATATATATATATATCACGATATATAGCAGACATGATGAGGCTACACATGTATATATATATATATATATATATATTTATATATATATATATATATATATATATATATATATATATATATATATATATATATATATATATCGATAGATAGATAGATATAAATACACTATGCCAGAAGTATGATATAACAGAAACATGATGGGTCGAGAACAGTTTAGGTTTACTTATTATAAATATTACAAGCCTACTCATATTCGATTTGTTCAATGTTGGTACATCGTTCATCAAGGTATACAGTGTTACCCGTAAGAAACTGTGAAGGTAGATATATAATTAAAAAGTACATCAAGAGTATGAGAATAATTACACCATCTGCTTTTAATTGAAAAATAATTTGCGGAAATTATCAAATAAGCGTGCTGTACGTCACACAGACCGGAAATAAAAGCACGAACAAGTCTATCTCGTCACCATTGAATCAACTTACTTGTTGGTGTAACGACTAATCGGACAGGCGACTCTTCATGGATTGATCCATTATTTACGTTATATGTATATTTATACTGTCATAATCACACTCTCCCTTTTAGCTGCTATTACAACTACCACGAGGACTATTACTGATACTACTACTACTAATAGTCTCGTTTCTTCTACTACCATGATTTTTCCACTATCACATTAGTCTCCTACAGCCACTTGTTTTCACATTCGTTATTCTTTTAACTATGTAATATATCCATTGTTTTAATGAGCTTGTAGGCAATCAAGGTTATCAAAGTTTTATTATGATCAAAATTCGTTCTTTGGTAACAATTACAATGACAGCAACTCTCTATCATAGCATTTTTTTCGGGCATGAAAAGACAAATTCAGTTCGTTTAAAATAATAAAAATAGTAATATATCACTCGATCCTGTCAAAAAAGGTAAAACAAAAACAACATACTGATAATAGATTGATGAAAACTAACGCTTCAGTTTTTTTTCTTCCAGCCAGTTGACCAATTGGCGAGGGCCAAAGTGATTTACAGCCAGCCAAATAATTGAAAAGCATGAGAGAGACAATCTGAGTAAGAAGTAGGGGAAGTGTCTCAAGTGACCAAACCGTTGGCGTTTTCTCAATTGCGTAGCTTTAAATGACTTCCCTTGTGTCTAATACACAATTTAATCGCTGGACGAGGTAGGAAAATAAAGTAACAAAAAAAGGTTTTCTTTTTGGTACGGCTCCAAAGTCTGTAACTGCAGACTACATCAATTTTGTATCGACACTATATTTGTAAATTCAGTCACGTCACGCTGCCTGTGTCACCTTCTTAATGCTAAAAAATAAACATATAAATTCATAAAATACATATATACATTCATAAAATAATCAATCAAATATATCAGCATCTTCAAAACTAAAACTATGTATATTATCATTATGATTATCATAAGTACCAAAATTATTATGGTTATTGCTACTAACCGTTGCTACAAACGCTACGGATAGCACTACTTAAACAACAACAACTACTACTAATAATAATTATAATAATAATAATAAGGATAATGCTAACATATACAATATTTATGAGCAGGAAAATGTCAAATAATGGTATGGCACCTGTTATGCCCCAGTTTACAACATAGAACATGCCATTATTGCACGGTGTACACATAACGAGATGAATCAAATATATAACTTCAACATTAGATACTAGTAAAAGTGAATTGTGTGCCTTATTTATAAGTGTGCTCCTGTAGAAAATATACATTTTTAAAGATATTACCGATGATTGTTTAACTAAACTGTTCGATTTATTTTCATTTTCGTGAGTCGCTGATGATTTGCATATCTTATAACGAATTAGTCTAACCAGTAAAACGTGAATGCATGTAACTGGAACCTTTGAAATATGTAATATATAGTTAATGCTTTGTATTTTAGATCTCACATTCTTGTAATCGAGCATTTAGTGATTTATTTTAAACATACACCGACACACTGTTCACACACATATATATATATATATATATATATATATATATATATATATATATAATTAGTCATCCACATACAGACCGTGTCAACTAATTATCGGAAGAAAGCATTTGTCTATAAGCCGTCTTTGTCTCGTTTCGTTTTCTCTCGATTGATATTAAAAAAATCTCTTTTTTTATTTTTAAACTGTCTACTCTGAAACGTTTTCTTTCTTAACCTTTCCGATTGAAAGAGTTTTTTTTATATAATGATGTGTATTCGTGTGAAAACTAGTGAAGCATATTTTTTAGCACTCTCTAGCAAAACATGAATATCTTGAGGTTTAATGTTAAACATGAGAATACTAATAATTGCAACGGTAGGAATGCCGACGGGGCTGCCCAGGCTATTTTTAAACAGCCAGAATGCTCAAAATCCCGAGCGCTGGTTCTTTCCCACTTTCCCGACCTTGTGTCAAATCTTACCTTGTGGGAGGAAGATAAATAGAACCAATAATTTATGGACTAAGGACACTGTTTTCATAGGCAAATTGAAAACTAGTTGACGTTTCATTTATATACGAGTTTTCAATACCCGTCATTAGACAGGTAATATTAATTCGCGAAACAAAGGTTTACAGCAAGTAGATTTCGTTTTACGGGGATTAAAATCAAGATCCCTAGTGCCCTTATTCGCATTTTTATCAACATGCATTAAATGAATTTGAGTTGGGAGTGGGTAAAGTAAAACGTTTTTTCAAAAGTGATCTCATAAAAAGTTAAATTCATGGAATATTTTTTAACTAATTTACAATGAGCATGCATACAATTTATTGACAATTGGAATAATTTGAATGTTCGAATCAAAGGTTCTGTCTATATCATGCACACTAAGCACATGGTCATATACTCAAGAGAAACTAAATTCGAAGATATTGCGAATTCGATGTCTAACAATTATTGTTCAAATTTCCCAAAACATCTGAGGGGTATATATATATAAATATACTAGAATAATCGCATTTCTGAGACCGGCTCAATCTTATTTGAATAAAATAGGGTTGCACCAATTTTAAGTTCTTTAACGAATATTAAATTCAAGATATGATGCTAGTAATGCTTATATCTAACATCTTTATTCCACATGAATAACACTCTATTACATCATATTTATTCTAACACTTTCTCAAAGTGTATGCTTAAGCTTAAGTGGTCATAAGAAAAAATTGAAATTCAGTATACTTTGCTTGATTGATGTCTAATTTCTCTTGATATACTTTAATGATAATCTAAAACATTTGCATTTTGAAATGGGAGGTTCACCCAATATTATTTCCGAAAGACCCGTTAAAATATTTCAGAGAAAGTCAAATTCGGGGAATATTTATAAATTCATATTGTATACTTCAACAAAAATCGTAGGTATCAGAATTTTAAAAATAGATATCCACCTGGGCATACTTATTTTTAAATGAAACTATATTTTGCAAAATAACGCTGACATTATCCTTCTTTTTGGGTAGCAGCGGTGTTGCAAAATTCATGATGATTGGTTAATAATTTTAAGTGTATCCTTACATACACACATTTTAATTGTATATACATATATATTCTTTCAATTAAGGCATAACAATTTGGAGCAACATATAATGTTATTCTATGAATAGTAATAAACCGTGTTAATGTCGTATTTCGATAAAACATAATTTGTGTTGTGGTTAAATGTTTATATTACTTTCTCAAATATATTCTGATTTACGCTCATCACGCTTACCCATATACTAGAATGAAGAATACTCACAGTCGTTATGTTTAGGAATTTTGATTGTTATTCTCGCAACGTTTCGTCCAATGAAACCTCTGACCATTTTCACTTGCATCGTGTGTACTCGGGAATCTTAATGCCGAACTCAGGAATATGTACAGAATTTCGAACCATTTATTAAATCCACTGGTAACCTTTGCAAGTCTTCGTTCCGTAAGCCATGACTATGTAAAGCCATACACATCTCTTTATTAGATTCTTAGTATCGGTCGTTGTGCGGATTGAAACTTAAAGCTGCATCATATTGCCACGTCGAAGTTATTATTACCTAGCACTTTTTTCCGTGGCGACATTGGTACTTACGCAGTCTTTATTCGGATGTTTTTATTTTGTGAGGGTAAAATGTCCATAATGCGACTCAAAAAGCAGCAACGCCTTCCAGTGGTCAGGAAGGCACAGTCACTAATAAAAACGCATCGACAGAATGACAGAAATAAGGTGTATAAAGAAGTATGAATACACGAATGCATCAAAATGCAAAGCAATGGATGACAGAAAAAGAAGAAAGGAAAGTGAAATCCGTAGACAACTACACAAAACAACGCGCATATTTGTCACTAGTATATATAATGCAAGAGTTGAGTTTTCGAATGAACATCTGATTGTGAGAAATTCTAATTGACTTCCCTACATCATCACAGGGGGAAATTAATCCAAGAATAGTGGCCTCACAGCATAACACACCATACTACACTATCCCCTAAATAAGAATATGCCATGCCTAGTGTATGCTCTATTATAAACCCACCAAAACAAAATAAAATAAATGGAGTAGTTAATGTCTGCAACGGTGATGTAATGACGAAAGCACACACGTTACCCTACGCTTGCAAATAATGAAGTAATTTATGTGAGAGTGGTGTCGTGAAAACATAACTTATACTACACTATCCCCTAAATGAGTATAAAAATGCTGGAAATATAGTTTCATGTTAATACACTACACTGAGCATAAGAAAATGTCATACCAGTGACGATTGTCTTATGACAACAGAACATATAGCAACTAACTACCTAGCGAATTGAACATTGAAATATATTACAATAGTCCATTAATAGAAGTAATTGTATAGTTTTTACTTGAGACAAACATATAACAAATCTTAATTCGTAATAGAAATACTATCGTACATTTACAGAAAAAATGTTATTGTGTTAGTACTAGATAAAGAACATGGAATAAGCGGTATTACCAATCGTAAATAGTTGACTCGAAATAATAACAATAATTAAACCTGAATCCGTATGAATCAGTATAGTGCCGCTTTTTTACCGGGTTAAATGTGCGGTTGGTATCGGTGTCCTTTCTCGAATGAAGTACTTACAGAATTGACAATCCTAATGTTGCCATCATACATAGTAAACCTTTGTTTATGTAACCGTGGTCAATTCATGTAAATACCCACTTCACCTCCCATATTGAGAAGCGAAATAGAAATAACTATCAGTAAACCACCCTAGGGACAACATGACGAAAGTCGTATTAAATACTATGAAGAAATCAGATCATTGATAGATGTTGCTAGTGTTCATACCTCAGTAAACTCTGCGATTATCTGACTGTATTACATTTCTAAATAATTAAATAAAACACACAATATACTATAATACTAACATAAAAATACACAACGATACAGACGGAACACCTCACGCCGACATCGAAAACTTTATTAAATAGAATACAATAAGATTAAGCGTATAAGAAAAACAGAGCAGATGAATGGTTACGGAAATCATTGATAGTATTAAAGCAGGTACAAAAACGAATCAACGACAAATGAGGAAACAATGAAAGCACAACATATGTCTGAGTGTGTTACGAAAAGTTGAAAGACGATAGTTGAAAATCACGTAGAAACTATTACAAATGAATACGTGATTAAAGAGACAACGTATAAAAAAGTTGTAGCCAGGAACATCAAAGAGAATCACATATAAAAATCAAGAGAAAAAATGAAAAAAAGACTAACTGTCAGATTTGCCTAGAAGTAGACTAGACAGAGAATCACATCGATATTAGATTGAGCAAAAGATAAAAAAAAGATTAGAAAAATAAATGCACGAGATGGAAAGACTTACTTGTATAATAGAAATATTGACTTATGTTAAATCGCACAAACAGATTATATTGGCTGATTGTGGAGAGGGTCGTAAAGATTAATGAATATATTGTAGAATTTACATATAAACCATAAGGAACACACTTTTTCGTTTGTTTTCGTTTACTATATGCAACTCTTTTGTCAGGAAATCTGAAACAAGTGTTTGAATAGGGTCCCGGGTAATGCACCATGTTAAAAAGTCTAGTTATCAGTTGTGTATCATTCTCCTTATAGCAGTAATATACCGATCAACTAATAAGCCTTTAAATCTAACTAATACCCCATAATTCGAAACTGTGCAATGGTGTCCCTAAAACTTCCCCTAACCCTTCATCTATAGTTCACCTCTTCTTTAATGCGGTAAAGCCGATATCTACGCTGTACTGTCAACAATGTGCTGTCTACAACTCCAGCTCATGACAGGGGAACCCATGCCGTACATGTCTAGTACCTAGCGATAGTAGAGCCGTAACTTAGTAATGATACTTCCTATATCCAAAATCGGGTGATAAACAAATACATTAACATTTAAGTGTATGTACTACTTCCTACAAACACACTATTAACAAAATTACAACATAGGCCATAATACCTCCCATAAGACTTCCCTTAAATTCTAACATTTCCACATTGTGGCATAGACGATGTGAACGCGATAATTTCAGAGCTATGCTGTCTAAAATTCCGTCTTCTGCCAGCATCATTTAACGGAAAAGTCTGCGATTAACGGTATTATGGCCGCAAGCTGTCTAAGAGTATATTGGTCAAAATCAAGAAGGAGTCAACATCAGAATCCGTCGCCTACTGGTCGTATCTGCGTTAGCTTATGTTGCACATAACTTGAGTAAGAATGAGGAAAGTAACATTTTGTATGCGTATTAGCGAGCGGCATTCCATTTGTATTTTCTGGATTTAACTTTTGTGACATCATATGCAACTATTAAGGTTTGCTTTTCAAGGTTTAAAGGAATAACATCTATACTTTTGCAAGGCTAACGAGCAGTCACGGTCAACGAAGACGACTTAATGGAGACAACACAATTTTAACACACGATACCTGTTGGCTCTATGTGTTTCAGCGGCCGATCACTGGTGATCGATAATACAACAGGTAAATAGTATAAACACATAGCGGTCATTTTGTTGCAGCGAACATGTCCACACATACTTTTTTCTCTGGAGATACCTGAGAACATCACTTGGGACTGGATAAAAGGAAAGACAGAATGCCGGCCGTCGTAAAGACAGGGTGACGTCAATAGGAACTAGATAGCAACGATAACGTCACCTGAAACAAGATTGCAGAAAAAGTAAGAGGACGTCACTTGAACTGGATTGAAGGTAATGCTGAATAGTGTTAATCGGATATTGATAGGGACGAGGTATAGAGATTTGTCTGTGGTAGGACCGGTCAGTTTAAACGTGGCTAAAAGCTGGATCAACAGAAGTTCGTATTTGACCGCAGGAGAGACATACCATCGAAGGGAAGTAAAAAATGCATGATGTCGGCGGGAATTTGAAAATAATAGACGTTGTCAAGCAAAGAATCTAGAGGTGCATGAGAGCGTCAACAGGCACTTGATAACATCAGCAGTGATCAAATGCATAAAATACCTCAGTCAAAGCACGATATGTAGGATGACGGCGAAAGGAGTGAGATATGCAGGCAGAAATGAGGAGAGGATCTCAGGAAACAGCAAGGGTGAAAGTGTAAACGTATTGTAGTTCGAAGAAACGGTTGCCCTGAAAGTTAGTATTAGTTCTCATTAATGTATTTTTAGAAAAGTTACTTTCAAAAAGGCAGTTTGTTTTTTGTCTCTCTCTTTTTGTTTCTTCCGGGATCGAGCGACGACACAAGAGTTTATTAGTCAAACGCTACGAGTCTTTAACCTCCAAGTGTAATTTGTGTTTTACCTCTTTAGCCGGAAGGTAATAAACAAAGTCAGGCTATGCTATGAAACATCCAGGGTACTGTGTGTAGTGCAGTGTGGTTTAGAAAAAATGCCTGAGCAGCGCTGTCAGACGATTAGTAAAACACTATCATTTTGAATCGGATGAGTAGTGAGTAGGGACAACGTAATCGATCTAGCAATCTAAAGATATAAAAATAAAATAAATAAAAACAATATTAGAAAAATCCCCTTAAAGTGTCAACTTTAGCACAGGATTTTTTTACGTAGAACTATATAAAAAATGAAACCGCTCTTACAAAATGAACAAGTCGGTTACAATAATATATGTATATATATATATATATATATATATATATATATATATATATATATATATATATAATCTAAAATTATTTATATAAACTAAATTAAAAAAACGTTAAACGGGGTTGAACTGCCGTTTCATCCGCTGCTTCTATTCTATGCTTCCGATGAAGTGGAAAAAAATAATTTGGAAAAGTTTGTCATCTGATTTTTCTACAGAATTAATCAATAAAACAACGTGTGACCATCGATCTGTTCAAACTATATATTCGATTTTTTAACATTCTAGCCGTCTCCTTGGCGTTCACGGACGGACGTCAATTGCGTTCATCATCTTCGACTTCCTACTACGCAGTTCTGACATCGATTAGAAGCGAATGTGTAGGACGAGCAGACTGACTCATAACAGACTTTCACATTTTATAGAAACTGAGGAATTACCCTTGATCGTGTTGTGTTCGAATTTTGTTTGTAACACTCTGCACGTTGCCCCCTTGTGAGTATCTTAGTATGTCGTGAACAATGGCATCAACACAATATAATAAAGCAAATCAAATAATAAATGCGTACTAATTCATATAACCGCGTTATTAAATCCATTCGGTTTCTATCATTTTAATATAACATGTAAATATTTTAATGTGCATTGTTCAGTGCATTTTAACCATTAATTGTATGTATTCATCAAATTCACATTTCCAACATGGTAACCCGGCGTCGCTCGCGGGCATGGACAACAAAATAGAAGAATTTACACTTGTTTAATGTACATCTTTTAAAACGTATCCCTCTTTAGCTCTCTCTTGCTCTCGCCCACCCTTTCCATCTCTTATATATCTTACTTTGCTAACCGTCTCTCTATGTATATCACACGTGCTCCTCCCATCCGCGTTATCACCCTTCTTTCTTATTATATCACCCTTTTCTCTGACTTTCTCTCGCAACTGGAAGAAATGCCTTTAATATTGACCCAGTAGAAAAATGTTGTTCCTGTCCCCCCCCCCCCGCAAAAAAAGAATGAATATTAAATTAAAATGTGTGCCTATATTTTGTCCGAAGTAGAGGGGAAAAAGAATAGATCAACGCTGTAGGTGTGTCTTATGCAGTTTTTGACTTTCAGCTTGACGCACACACACACACACACACAAACAACTGCTCTTTATATAATAGCATCATCATATATGGTAAAAGATAGCAAACGTTACCAAGTTTTTTCTCCATGTCTCTTGAGAAGGCATACAGTCTCCATGTCTATTGAGAAGCCACACAGTAAGGATAATGAAGACATAATCGTAGCGTAGTAAATATACAATTAATTAAGTAACGTTAAGAGAAATCTCTCAAACTTACTTTGATTAAGAAATGAACAGAAAAACAACAGCTAGTGCGAAAAGAAGATGAACTTTGAGGAACTACCAGGAAAAATAAAAGTAAATAACTAAAAGAGTCTATTAAGAATGTAGGTATATTAGCATATCATCGTAGATATTTCACGTCTTCATTCATCTGGATAATTTACTTTAACTGACAAAATATCGTTTGATATGTCTATACATTTTAAGAAATAATTTCTCTTTATTCCGCCGTAAAACTATTTTTCAGTTAGTCTTTAAATAAATAAAACAAATATGTATTTTCTTAGTTTATTGAAAAGTGTAACAATTTATATCTTTTTAATACAAATAATCTATTTATTCATACTCTAAGACATAATTATCAGCTAAATGTTGTTTTTTAAATAATCAAAGGAAACGTTTAAACTTGTTATTTGATGTATATATTGTTACAATGTAAATCGTTTCAAAATAAATGATATAATCCCTTTCATCGTAAAGATAAGTGTGAGTCAAATATTCTCTAAATAAATACAACAGATTATAATTAAGAAACTGCTCTTTGGCGTTGCAGCTTCGACGATATGGGTGATAACGCACGTACGAACATGAGACTGCTTTCAAGTGTTATTACATAGATGCCATTATGCAAGCTATTTCAGTACTGTAAGACTAGATGAGTTATAAGAAAGGAGAACATAAACTATTGTTATTAAAAAGAAATGTATAAACCTAAAACTATAGCATTTTAATTCAGTGTGAATGTTTCTATCATCACTCTATAATATTCTCTTACACGTTAAAGGCGATCAGAAAAAAATCAGAGCTCACGTCTTTCTATTATCGAGCAACAAGCAGTTACATAGCATTACGTGTTAAATATTCCAACGGATTTATATATGATAACACCCATTTAATTCATCGATATATCTAAGCTGTTATGTTTATCCAGATATTTACACGATTAAGACTTACATGCTAAACTTTGTTGTTATATACACTGGGTGTTAGTCATTTTAATATCATACAATTTTCAATTGGAATCAGGCAGACAATATGCACACTATATATACTACTGTGATGAAGCATAATACATTTTTATAAGAAATGGGTAGGGTAATACACACATTTATCAACACTTATAACTAAGATTATACTTTTTACTTAACTTCTGAATACTATGCGTTGCATATATTCAGTATAATGATGCACCCACCCAGCTGATTATCAGCTTCGTGAGTGTATCATTATACTGAATAAATGCATCGGTCTGTTCGTATTATACGAACGCACTTATGACAATGGTGGTATAGTCGTAAAGTATCACATGTATATTTAAATATATAAAAAAGTTATGACACATTTCGCATATACATTCGAGAGAAAGAACAGACAAACGATTAAGTTACAAGAAGAATGCAGCGAGAGTAACCTGGATAAATATAGCGCGAAAAAACGAATACATTTTTTAGGTTTTGTGTTGCCGATACGACAAGAAAACATTTAATAACATTTAGAAAATATTTGTTGTCGCTGTGTAGCAACATTTTAACTTTACCCATTTGAAAATACATTTTTCTAAAATTGAATATAACGTAAAGCAAATAATTCTGGCACTATCTAAAGCCACTGGTACAATTCGGCCCTCGGACTAGGATCAAAGTGGTCTATATGGTCTGTCATCAATAAGATGAAGATAAATTAACTCGTCAGTAAAGAGATGATAATATAGAATAGTATCCCTTTTTGTGTTTGCATCTCTAACAAAAGAACGTTAGACACCCTGTCGGTTTATAATCAGACAACTATTATTTCTCAGAAAGCAGAAAGATGTACGGGAACATACATACTTGAAAACATGTATTAGAGGAATGTGAAGAAACATATATACTCATATATACAGAACAATGTAAATACAATTAAAATGATGTGTAGAGAAATTCTTTCAAATATTTTTTTTGTGAGAAGTCTTTGCTATACATATTTGCACTATATCAGTGTTATACACTCAATGATTGCATGGAACATTTAGGCGTGTAGGTAAAGCAAACACTTGTACCCTTGTGTTGGAGTGAAGTGCGTTTTTTTTTGTCTTAACAGGTAAATTTTCTAAGCATTACTTACCTCGCCCTTTCGATAGAAAGTTGTTAAGCGGCTGTCGGAGAACGTCAATAGATCAGATATGGCAGTGTTCCTATTTACTTTCCGCCCTACGTAGTTGGCGGCTAGTCGAAAAATCATGCATTTTAAGATACAAACCAACATTGGCATGATGACTCCATAAGATATATAAAATATATATATATATGTCCGGCTAGCCACCTTAAAATACCAAATAGTGGTACTTTTTCAACAGTGAGCTAGCGATAACGATATTCCTTATGAATATATATATATATCTATTATTGTTGTGATCTTTGTGTTAAATCATGTGTCTGGGGCACGCTGAATTAATTCATGACACTCTAGAAATCATGTAAGCACCACGTACATGACTATTAATAAAAATAAACCAAGATATAACACACATTTTATTAACGACATATAACATACTAAATTAATAGACTAGATTACATATTTAGATTTGGTAAGTAAATCATATCGACAATAATTGTCATACGTGTATATTTTTTGTTGTCTCCTAAATAGCGTCTTAACGGGATTTTAAGACCTACACTGAAAAATTGTTTACAATTAAATACTACTTAAACGATTGCATGATAACAGAAAGTTTAGCTTATCGTAAACAATCTTAGCGTATAATTCTTAATTTAAAACTTTCATTAGCTAATCGTTACAGGAGCTTAATGCGGGATCGGTGTGACGAGTTCGAGTTTTGTCGAAACAATCATGTCACTATCATTAATAATTCAAGAATATATATATATATACCTTCCAGCTATAGATTTAATTGTAGACAATATTTCAAACCTTTGAATCGTGACCTGTTATACAAATGCGACGAGATAAACGCATTAAAACTAACAAATCATTCACGGAATATGTTTAAGTTTTAGAGACGGTCAGAAATATCTAATTTTTGCTTTACATAAATATTAGTTTGAGAGATAGTTTACGATTTGTTTTTGTTCAGTGTGGAACAAGATGTAAATGATGATGTAGAATTATTATAATCCAGCGTTTCTAACCCTTAAGAAATTACCATGAACGTTGAAATTACTATCTATTTAATATCATTGTGTTCTAACAAATTTTTCTTATTTAAACATATAACTGAACATTTTACAAACTAATATTATTCGCTAGTGTTCGAATTAATAATGGCATTAATATGAAATAAAGACTCAATAGTAAAGTTAAAGAAGAAATAAGAAATTATAAAAAGTAAACGTCTCAAACGGGAAAGTTTTTAAAAAGAAAGAAAAGAGTACGCACACATCGGTATAAAAACAAGAAAATAAAATAAAAGAAGAAACACCTAATTTTTATAATATACTGAAAGATTCGTATGCGAATTAATTTCAGACGGTGTTTTTATTCTGACTTACTGGCATCGCCATTTTTCTTTCCGCAAAACACGTGAGCTGGTTTAATCCGGAACATTTTTTTCGGGTAGAATTTTATGTGAAGTGTCGGAATTATATTTATTCATAAATAAATACACATTGGCCTTTATTATAGAAACTAATATACATTGGTAAAAACTATGAATTACTATATAATATAGGTTATAACTTTACTTGTTTCTTTATGTATTTTTATAACACTTTTCGCGACCCTGTGTATGGTTGGAACCAATCATTTCTAAAACCATCCCCCATATGTTGTTTTATAAGTATGTTGGCATATTGTAAAACGAACGTTTTGCTCCCTCGCAATAACATTGTTCAAGAGCCGTCCGACCATTTTTTTAGCATAATATTATATTAGCAACATATGATGTTAAGCGTTAAATATAATATCAAATTTAACTCCAAAATAGTATTTTCTTATATGCGTTTATTTATCTTTTAATTTCTTTTCTAAACGATGTGGGAAAAAGGAAACAAACATGACCACAGTAATGTTCAAATTTTATTTTTTATCTATGTGGCATTTTTTATTTTTAGAACTGATCTTTTTAGCTGAGATGTTTGCAAAAACTCAAAGAATGTCACGGGAACTACACCTGGGCATCTTATCTTTTCTTTTTGGATGGCGTGCGTATCGTTTTTGTTATTGTTATTTTTGTTGTTGTGACATCCACATCCGATAGAAGGAGATAATCTGTTGGTGTTGACATTACAATCAATCATACTCAAGTTATAAGCAGGCTAACCAGAATAACCGGATATACACCCCGCTAACACCGGTGCTCCGCTCTCCTTTCGAGAGATGAAGAAGCAGAACGAACACATGTAAGTAGAGAACTTCAGCGAAAAGTAAAGAGAGGGAAATCAAGGGAGAAAAGAAAGAGATTAAGGGAAACTGAAACGAATAAATAAACAAAACAACACATACAAATATGTAGAGAGTGAGGAAAATGGATAAGAGAAGATTTAGAGAAAAATGCTTAGTTTAATAAAACAATGAATGAGAATGTCTTCATTGAATGGGAACAACATTTTTTTCTTTCTGTAGACTTGAAAGAGACATGTAAAAAATAAAACAGTTGAGCAACAGAAGAAATACCCCTTGGAATACGAGAAAGGAACGATGATCTGACAACCACAAATGGTTGAGATTTACAAAAAGATAGGCATTGATTGAAAGAAATAAATTTAAATTAGGTATTTTAAACAAAATAGAAGCGAGAATTTATAGAAATATCATGATAATTTTAAAAATATCATTTCATAAGTGAGTTTCGATGTGTTTAAATATGTAGCATTAACTACTACGTTATTTTCTGAATTAGTGAATTTAATTTAAAAAAGACACACACGTGATGTTTTCAGCAATTGTATTCATAGATATTTTTTCAGAAATAAAAAGTAGTACGCACAAACCTAAAACTGAACGATGTGTATTATTGAGACTTTTGGTACGATTGTCGCTATAGCTGTTAATATATTAACAGCTTTCTTGCGAATTAGATGTTTACACTTTTTCCTGTTAATGTTTTTTTTTATGATCTTATAGATTTGCGTCTTATTCATGGGTTTGGACACCAAATCAGTTGAGATTTTTTTAAGTTAGCCTACTACTAGTAGATTACTCTACTAGTAGATTACTCTACTAGTAGATTACTCTACTAGTAGATTACTCAGCCCAATAGCAAAGAATCCGTATACGATAACTGTCCAGAGAGTGTGACGTGGCGGAGAAACAACTCAAGGAATCCGATGAATTAAGTAGTTTAAACGTTGGAATATAACTGCTATCTATTCCATAGTTACCGACAATGCTGATGAGCATTTGAAATATCAGATGACTTCCACACATGAATTATTATCCATGTATTATTCAAAAGAGAACCCACTCTCTCCAACATGCAAGGCATAACTGTAAACTATCCTATTTAAGTGTTTGTAAGTGTTAAGTCTTTAATAATGTGTCTTCAAAACTAGTTGACCTATAATGATCGAGGTTACATTCAAAACTATTCATAGCTGCGCGAAAGAAGGATAAGACTATACCTCCCAAAATATATGAATTAATGTGTTACATAAACACAGCTGTAAACTTGAATGTAAACAGCTGAGTAAACCAAGGGGTAAAATGTGCCCCCAGGAATGGAAGCAAACGAATCACGTGACATTTGACCAGAACAGCCACTAGGGCGGTGGGACAGTCGGGTATATGGTTTCTAGATGTAACGAGATAAGCTATCGGTAAGTCTGTATTTCTCTCTCGGGTTTTCTCTATGAGTGTTTCTTTATGATTAATACACTTTCGTATAAACTAACATAAGCGTTCGAGTAATTTTATCTACATATTATCAAGGACCTGGGTCGCCAAAGTCAAAACGATTTATGATGTTGTTTACATGCCACATACAACAAAAACTGTTACAAACTACGATTTAATGCTGAGAGTTTACAATCCCGACTGGTAATCCCTACAACATTGTATAAAACAACAAATCAAAAACATACAGACATATCAAAATAATGTAAGCAATGAACACACTTTTGCACTGAGAATACTTAAAAAGAAAATATTTATTTAGATGTGAATTTTGCCAAAAAAACGACACTTGTATTTTTTTTCTTATATTAACAAGTATTATCGCGTATTGGCTTTATATATTCACGTTAATGTATCTTTTAATATATATATATATATATATATATATATATATATATATATATATATATATATATATATAAAACCAGCATTCGCTCGTGCATGGCGTATTATCGTCAGATCTGCACTGCTGCACCTTCTGCTTCCCCCCTTGAACACGATGCTAAACGAGCCTCTGACCAAATAGGTCCGACAATGTCTACCAAGCTCCAACCCCTGTCTCATCGCCGCAATGTTGAATACATGTGTTGTTTTACAAGTATGTGCCGCGAAGAACTTACTGCACTTTAATCTCCTCAAAGTAAATACTCCCAACAAACTCAACTAACAGCAAAACTCCACCCATATACTGTAGTGATCTACATATGTCGGAAAATGTTCTGCCCTAATATCATCTTTTCACTGAGCGCTTCAGTTGTGAATTCTCTCTATGCTCTCTCTTTTCGCGACTTTACACATGGACACATTTAGATTTAATGTGAATAAACAGTTCGCTGCATATTTTTTCTTCAAAATTTCCCCTATAATATGGCCCATTATTACAATAGCAATGTTGGTTTTAGTCGCAATATGCTTTATCGGTGTAATTAAAAATATATTCAACTGCACCGAAACTTGTACTAATCTTTGAGGATTAAAATATTTCTCAAAGTTTATATAATTTATTTTTGATTTAATGTATTTTCTGTCAATTTTAATGCAATAACTCCTGCGTTTATTGGTTTATATATAGTGTGTGTACGTTTTAGTGCATATTTATTCTAATGTAAACATTTTGATAAGAGCTAGGTGTTATTGTAAAATATACCTTTCACACTCTGTGTATTCCATAATGAATAGAAATTTACTGCACGATTTTTAGAGAAAATACATTAAATTGAAAAGATAAATAGTTTACTATACAGTGGAATACCGCATTCATAACAGCACATATTCACGTGAAATGGTACGACATGCACTTGAACAATGGCGTGACTATTCGAATTCCACAAGATCAATAGTCATAGGCAGCGAGAAACATTAAAAAAACGGCTGTTTGGGAATGATGTGTACCGGTAAACAA
This sequence comes from Sepiola atlantica, assembly GCA_963556195.1. Lineage (NCBI taxonomy): Eukaryota > Metazoa > Mollusca > Cephalopoda > Sepiida > Sepiolidae > Sepiola > Sepiola atlantica. Next base: position 64,063,905 of record OY744523.1, read on the forward strand.
AAGGGACAGGCATTGCTGGGAATGTAGGGACAGTTTTTACTCAGACTTAGAAATACTACGGGGTGTTCCCAGTAAGCAAGGTGAGTAATTAACCACAACAATAACACCACTACCAGCAACAACAACACCACCATTACCACCACCACCACCACCACCACAACAACAAAAGTAGGTACTGGAAATTTTAAGCGATTTTATTAACTCAGACTCCAGGGAAAAGAAATCTGTAATTTTAGTTTTACCGATCATAGGCAAAGTCTCGTGTGATTGCTCCAATAATAATAACAATAATAATAATAAAAAGAATGTAATAATAATAATAATAATAATAATAATAATAATAATAATAAGTATACTACTACAACTACTACTACTACTACTACTACTACTACTACTACTAATAATAATAATAATAATAATAATGATAATAATAATTATTATCATAATATTGCAAAAATGTATACGTATGCGAAACTTTGTGAAAAGTTGCAATTATGTTTATTTTCATTTTTTGCCAATTTGCAAACATTTGATAAGCCGTTTGCAAGTTTACATTTTATCTAATTCATAATGTCGTTTTTTTCTGATTTAATTAGAATTTAAATGAGCCATTTATTAAGCAGAAAAAAATTTCAGCGTAATGTCGGTGAAAAGCATACCTTTCCAAGCTATTAGGATCAAAATGAAAAGATTTGTCATCTGGAGAAAATGAGATATTTGATTAGATCGAAATAATCGTACGTGGAAATATAACGTATTTATTAAATAATTAAATGAATAAAACAACTTTATTTGTATCGCAATTTGAATTAATTTTCCTGAATCTTGATGTGCACGTGCGGTTATCTTCATTGCTGATAACTAACATAAGCATATTGTTATAGTCCACCCATTACTCGAGAAAGAAGATGTGTAAAGAGGAGTAATTATCTTTCATATATAGATTTAATAACCACAACCGTACTATTTGTCAAAACACACCCTACTCAGTAATAGGAAACATTTCAATTCATGTGACAATAAACTACATAACATCAAAGGCATTTTAATTACCCTCCACATATGCATGCAAACAAACTGAAACAACGTGAATTTGAAAACTTAACGAACGCAAGTCTGAAAACCTATGTTAGATGGTTTTAAAAATATACGATTTTACAAAGGTGCTACACATTTTGTTTTAAAACTCAATCTTGTTGCTTAAAAGAATAAGTTGCACTTAATGGCAATGAACGCTCACTATACTAACATGAATAAAGGTATTTCCTGTAGACTGCCTTGCGCACAAAGTCAAAGTATGCACCCTGCAAAAAGTTAAAAATGTTGTGTTTTTAATAACAGTTTTTTCTTATTCATTCCTTAATTTTTATCAAATAACGCATTTATTTATAATACACGTTGACACGCTCGAAATATTACAATTGTCATTACTACAACACCTAACAGATTATTATATTCTATATGGTATATCCTGTTTGTAAAGTGTTCATAAATTCATCAAACACACTTTATATATATATGTTGTCTTTTGGAATGATATGTTTGCTAAAATAATTATTTGCTCATAAAATGAACTAGCACATGTAGAACTGTCTTAGGTTTACTTAAGAAGACATTAAAGTGGTGTTGCCATCCGATGGAGTGAGCGCGTTGAGACAGAAACTGAACGATCGAAAAGGTTTATTGTTCAAATACATTATATAATCATTCAGTGAGTATTATAGATGATATATTGATAAAGAGCGGAGAAACGCTACTAATATTAAATGAAACTTATATCAAAGGCGTTAGAAATGATTACTATATCTCAAACCAATTTATTTTGCTGAACTACTTATTTGCGTTAAAAACAATTTCAGATGTAATATATACTAGAATGTTGTTCTGTAGGGCCTACAATATGAGCAGTCATAAAAATAAAATTACTAATATGTGCACTTGAAAAGACAACGACTGGCACATTAATAGGTATATATATATATATATATATATATATATATATATATATATATATATATATGTAGATACATGTTACTGTTGTCCTCTGCATTAGAGTCAACTTCTTAAGACCAAACAGATCAATTCAAATCTATCTATCAATCTATCTATTTATCTATCTATATATCAATCTCTCTCTTTCTCTCTCTTTCTTTCTCTCTCTCTTTCTCTCTCTCCCTCTCTCTCTCTCTCTCTCTCTCTCTCTCTCTCTCTATATATATATATATATATATATATATATATATATATATATATATATATATGTTTGTTGGTGTGTGTTTGGGGAGATACATGTCTCTGTTTTCCTTTCCAATAGAGAGTTCACTTCTTCAGACAAAAAGAGAAATTAAAATCTATCTATCAATCTATCTCTTTATCTATCAATATATCTATCTATCTCTATCTCTCTCGCTATCTCTCTCTTTCTCTATCTCTCTGTCTCTCTCTCACTCTCTCTCTCTCTCTCTGTCTGTATCTCTCTGTCTGTATCTCTCTCTATGTATATATATATGTATATATGTATATATATATATATATATATATATATATATATATATATATGTTTAGCGTCATCATATTTGCCATATATATCGTTATATATATAGCTTTGTTATATTTGATATAATGTTATATATGTACATATGTTATATATATACATAGGTTATATATGTACATATGGTTATGTATTAAACACCTTGGAATAAACTTAGATGTAATTCACATCGACTTTAGTTATTTCAATGCTTGAAAATATTTTCTTATTAATTCTATATATTGACATATCCAAGAGATGTTACACTTGTATATCAAATATGTGTAGCAATCACGTTTTGTTTAATCCATGAAGATGCGTGATTAACACACGTTCAAATATCGTTGATTCGTAGAGAGTATGAAAGCGATCCACACAGATTCAGTGAGGTAAATTGTACATGACAGTTGATATGTCCATTATCATTTCACTGACCATTAAACTTTACATTTCTTTGCCGGAATTATTCGCTAAGCAGGAAGCCTTTAGTTACCCTCTTTATTCCCCACTGACATCATAGTTGAACCAACATTCCATCAGCGGCTTTCTGCTAGACCTTCAGCGATTAGCGTCAAACTCGATAGTACACAAAGAAAATATCTTCCACAACGTATACGGTCATAAGAGTTAACAAGTGAATTTCGAAAGTGTCTGTGTGTCGCTGACAGCCGTGATTCGCGGTCTCTTAAATTTGGATAGACATCGCGCAGAACGTAATGCATCAAAGAGAACATCGGTGATGACAGACAAGACGAGACTCTAGGAGGACACGATACAAACCTATCATGAGGCCACATTTTCGGATAGTGACATTTTTGTAATGAATATTGACAAATGCGTATATCAGGGTTGAGTTTAATGTGAGAATACACATATACTAATACATGCAAGTACTACAGTGTTTAAAAAAAAAAGTCCTTCGGAAATGAGAAAATACCGATGTTTTTCACAACTAACATATATATGCATATATATATATATATGTATATATATATATATATATATATATATATATATATATATATATATATATGTGTGTGTGTGTGTGTGTGTGTGTGTGTACAATGTGGGTATTAAGGCAGCAGTTTATCATTTATCCAAACATTGTTAAAAACAACAGAATTCGTCTGTTTAATTATACTGCTTTTATTTTTTTGGTGGTCTTGTTTGTATTAAAAAAAAATAATGAGAATAAATGTTCCATATTTTAACAGGGTTCACGAATGTTTTTGATTCTTCGTCGAATCATCCTCAGGAGTAAACCGCAAATGAAGAAAAAAGCTGCGGAAAAGAAGAGAATTAAAAAAACTGCGGTGAAACGGGCATATAATCTTTTTCGCATTGCTCCAAATGTTACCAGTGGTTTCATATTTGATATTGTTAATTACAGGTTGTTGTTTTTGTTTTTTTTGTAAATAGATTCTAGAATCTTTAATTTTTATTAATTGTTTTCGAGATGTATAATTTTAGTGATATTAACTAAAAGTTGTCTTCAATCAGAGGAAGGGCAGTTTTCTATTTGTAGATGTTGGTAAATTGATATAAATATATATATATATATATATATATATATATATATATATATATATATATATATATATTATGTACATTCCGGCGTCTTATTGTGTACCGGAATTCTATCGGTCTGAAACTTTTGTTTTCTTGTGTAGAAACCGTCTTATATGTTTAGAAGCGTTCAGTAAGTTAGATCCAATAGTTGTAGACGCCCCCCCCCCAAAAAAAAATACAGCATGTCTAAGCACATGAAACAGGGGTAAACAAACAAGATATAGTTTGTAAATAACATAGTTTATATTACCTTTTCTCGAACTCAGGATTGATCACTTTACCGTTTATTTTGTAACTATTGTATAATATAAGCAATATATTAGCCTATATATGTATGCATATGTCGCTTTTTTAGACTTGATCGAAGTCACTACTTAAATTCCCGACTGGCTGCGTTTAATATACACATTTCAATTTCAACCTCTGAAAAACTACTCTCATTCTCAGTCCATGGAAGTATTTTAAAATGGCCCGAATTCTCAAAATCACTTTTCTTATAAGTGCGTTCTACCTACGATTAAACTAAATATAATTCTATTGGATTTACATTTTTTATAAACTTTTTCAACGCTGCCTTCCCGAAAACCCTTCTTTTCTATTATTAATTCTCTTGTCACTGGGCATCTTATCAACAATCCTTTGTCAACGGACATTTATCAACTGGACAGACCCCATACATTTTTACACGCATACTCTCACTCTCCATTACTTCATATTTTTCACTGCCAACTTATCGATCTATGTAATTCCTCTGATGATAACATTTTAAACTTTAAAAAGCCTTGGCTTAAGGACAGACTAATAAAATGTTGTTTACTGAGTACACCTTGCATTGAACAATCGAAGTTGAAATATATTGTCATTCGTACATGTGTATCACTCTTTTTTCATTAATCTTTATAATTGCTATATCTCGTATATTGAGCTTAAACCATTTCACTATAGGTTCTATTTTCTAAAAGTATACTTTTAGTTTCATATCATATAATATAATATATATATATAAGCGGCACTTATGTTTAGCAGTTTAATCATGTTACACGGTTAGCCCCGATCATCAGAATTATGTTGTGATATTTGGTACATAACAAAATACCACTCAGAATGTTGATTGTTAGCTACACATATCAATTTATTTTTATTATATATATATATATATATATATATATATATATATATATATATATATATATATATATATATAAATGTGTGTATTAATGTTTTAAATTTTATTTAGTATCTTTTTAAATATCAGTAACAAAATTATTTTCAGCTTATCTTTTTTATATTTAGTCTTAGTAAATATATGAATCGTTTATCATATATGCAATCGCTTTTGTGGATAAATTTTTGGATATTTTCAAAATTTATTTTACACATTTTTTTTGGGGGGGAGGGGGGGTGTAATTTAAATGCATATATTTGTCTATGTGTGTGTATTTACCTATACATTTTTCAAATTATTTAATAAATGTATTTACTGGTTTAAGTTCATCAGTAATATTTTCTTTTTCGTTGCAAGTAAAACTTATTTTAACACTTCCACACTTATATTAGAGGTAATACTTTATTTTATGTTGTTAGAATTGAGAAAAGGTAATATAATTTCACTATTTTAAACTCTTATATTTCATAATATTCTCACTTATATTATTTCCATTGTTTTGGTTTACACATTGTTTTACTTCTTTTGTGTGTATAGCTCTTACACATTTATTCAAATGTGACTCGATGTGGCGAGTGTAAAATGCAATCAATTTGGGAAATTTGGGGCATTTTTTACCCACAATGTACCCCCTGGGGGCGCGAACCAGAATGTTTCTGAGGTCAAAGATGCTCATTTTATATCCAGAAAAATTGCCTCTACATTTTGGCCAAGTTTCAGAGAAATTGAATGGATGGATGAAAATTTATGGGCAAAAAAAATTATTTTTTTGCCATTTTGGGGCCTCTGGGGGGGCTAAACAGATTTTTTTTCAAAAATCGGAGAATGTCACTTTCTAACCTAACAAAAGTTACAACTTCATACAAAATTTCAGAGAAATTCAATGGATGGTTGCGGAGAAAAATACGGACGGACGGACGGACGGAAATGCCTCAAAACATAGGTCCCCCGTTTTTAAATAATATTTTGACAACTCGTGTTTTAAACTCGCTATTGTAAGTCGGAGTAACCGCACTATATATGCTTTTCTATTATTTCATTTAATTATTTTTACTATTACATCTCCATATATTATATTGTATATTGTTTTGTAATATTTGTTATGGTATCCTGTTTTGGTTTATTAGTATGCTGTTACAAGAACTTACTAGTAAAGTTGCAAAGAAAATTGCCAAGAGAGTTTAGTAAATGTTCTAATCATCAATGTCTTGGCCTGACTGGTCAAGATGAAACAAATATTCCCACTAAAATGAAGCATTACTTCATTGAAGCACGTGCAACAAGAATTATGTTATATGGAAGTAGCAACTAGGATTTTACCAAAGTATTGTAGAAGACAATTGAAAGTGTGTACACCAAAATTCCAATGGAGTCTGGAAGCATATCTTAGAGAAAGCAACTAAACGGGTACCTTCCCAGAATTTAAGCGTGAGAAGAGAAAACACGGATTTGGGTGTCACTGCTGGAAATCTAAGAATACAATCATCAGCGACGTTCTTTGGTTGATGTCAAAACAGGGATGTGGTGCAGTGGGGAAACAACGCGGTACCTACATCAATCAACTACCAGGACAATAACAATTCTCATATGAAGACCATCCAAGTGTGATAGATGATAGAGCGAGATGACGTAAGAGAGTGAAGACTATCCGACGCTACCACGGCTAGATGATGATAAGTATGTATTGGTTCATGATCTTCATATTGCAGGGTTTAGTTGTTTCCATGTAGTATAGTAAAGCTAAAACCAGTTATTATTGTTCTGGTTTGAAATATTACGTCATAATTTCGTTTCGTACACACTTATTTAAAATATCTGTTTCAATTAATGAAGTTATAAAACGATATAAACCATGCTTCACGAAGAAAACAAATGATCAAGATAAAACACATAACTTTAGCATATATATATATATATATATATATATATATAAATATATATATATATGTATATATATATGTATATATACATATATGTCTAAATGAATAAATGAGAAAGGTGTCTTTTATTTATCACTCTTATATTACTATAAAAATGTGTTAGCTTTATTCAAATCAATATTACAAAATAGTATTTATTTCCTCGTGCTGCTGGCCTCGGGAACTCCCTCACTGTTCGCTTTTTCCCCGACAGTACCGACATTTAGAGGTGTAAAACTGATGTAAACAGACACCTCGCTCCTAATTTGGGGTGACACCCAAAACCCACACCCACATTTGAAGTAACCATTTACGTCTACAGTGGTGGCCTGTCTAGTTTGGGATAACATATATTTTAAAAAAGTACTGATGAAGAACAATCACACACAAATTAATAATCCTAATTTTCATATATATCTTGTAACGAGTCTATAATGAATTAATGCTAGTTGTTATTGATTTAAAACGTCATTATATCTATTTCTTTCATATATATATATATATATATATATATATATATATATATATATATATATATATATGTAATACTTTCGTCGATATTAAGTTGTTTAATTAAAAAAAGGATACATTTATTCATTTTCAGAGAAGGTCAAAGGCATTTAAATGAAACTCATTTACTTTATAGAAAAAGAAAATATATATATATATATATATATATATATATATATATATATATATATATATATATATATATATATCGACGCATCGATGTGAGTGCCCCTCTTCTCCTCATAATCTCTTCGACCCGCTTTCACTCTCCCGCGCGCCAACATTTTCTTTTTTTATTGTTTTTTTTAGAGCTTCACATCATCTCCCAAGCGAATAGAGTTATTTTTTCTATATATTGATTTCGTATTGAAAAGATAAATTCACTTAATCGAACTTACCAGAATATTAATATTTATCTATTTCATGAATAAATGCGAAAGCTTGTGTCTCGGACTTTCGAGACACTTATGAATGAAATTATTAAAACTTATACATGAAACCCTACTCGTTTCGGGGGATGGAAGAGGGTCTGATGGTCATACAATTTTGACAACACATTTTGTTTGTTGGGCTGATAGTCATACCTTTTGTCCCAAATACCCTGGACTTACTTTCTGTTGGCACGGTCACCAAAATACCGTATTTACTCTATCCTTACTTACTTTGCGAAGCGATAGCGAGCTGGAACATTGTTTGCTATTGGAGATAAATACTGTGATTTGAGGGGGTCAACTTTTTAAGCGAGTACGTGTAGTTGTACGAGCTTGCCAGTAAGAATTGGTGTTAGTGTTATAATATATGTAAGTTGAATGCCCTAATTAGTTAGAATTACCTCCCCTAAATAATCTCATATTTTAAAGGAATAGATAATTTAGCTGAGGCTGTTAATCTACAAATTAAATAAAGTCACAAAAACAACTAAATTCATATGTTAAAAAATCGTCATGATCTGTTTTTGTATTATAAATGAGAAAAACACAAATCAACTATTTAAAATTATTCAGGAATATATAATTTTTTTATTTGAAATATTCATGTTACGCTTTTGGCGATCATCAAGAATGAGCAACAGAAAGAAAAGGAGTGTAAAAACAAATAGTCAACAAATAACTGTTGCCAAAGGCATGACAACTTACTTTTCTACCTACCTGCCATATGTGTGTTCAAAGTAGTTTAAAGCGTTTTTTTTATTTCTATTAAAACTTTCGGTAAAATATATTACGTTGGACTAAAAAACAAAAATTGCTGACAGTTGTTCGCCGACAGTCTACGAAGTGTGATTTATTTTTGTACTTTTCATTTTTTAATCAGGTAAAAAGTAAATTTTAAAGTATTTCGAGCAATTATTTGTTGACTATTAGTTTTTGTTCACCTCAAAAGACACCACACTCATTAAACACACTCTGTCGATGTTCGCTTATGTCATTTTTTTAAATGGAACTGCATGGGATGGATTATTAAAATGCAAGACAAAAAAATGCTTAAAATTCTTGAAAACAAAAAAAATAGCCATGTATGTTGAAACGTAATTTTATTGCCATTTGGAAACAATTATTTGTTGATTATTGTTTTTTTCTCACTCATTTTTTTTGTTGGATATAGTTGACAATCGCTAAGATTTTTCGTTTATTCTTTTCATCATGTCGAATTCATTGTTATGATTACACAAAATCAAATCTCAACGTTGGTGTACATCAAATAACACCATAGAAATCATCCTGTTTTCTTTTCTTGAAATTACAAAAATGTGAAAAGAAAATCGTTTTTTGTATGTGGATGAGGAGATCACAAGATTAATACCTGTCTGGAAGGTGGGTGTTTTGTTGCTAGTCTATATATAAGTAAATATAAGAGGCCTGTTTGAAAAAGTAATCGACATTTATTTTTCCGTGCGAAATAGATACGATACGGCGTCGCCACTTGACACAGTGAAGAAGTAAACCTTCTTGCGCATGTGTGAGATTTATCACCGCTTCTATGCGCAGTTGTCGCTGCCGGTTGGTCGCTGAGTGAGGTGCTACACAACGTGTTCGTAGGATTACCGATTCTTTCAAGATGACTGAAAGTGTTAGGCAAAGGTACTTTCTAAAAGCAAAAAAAAATCCTGGAGAAGATACGATGGGTTTGACTCAAGTTAGGGAGTGGTTCAACAGATTCAAAAATGGCCGCACATCGGCGGAGAGTGACCAGCGCTATGAAAGGCCACAAACTTAAGTCGTTGGCGGTTTCCAACTTGAAAACGGAGGTTATTTTGTTCTTTCGTTACTTAATCACTATTATCAATATATATATATATATATATATATATATATATATATATATATATATATATGATTTATTTTTATGTAATTATTTTTATTGGTGAGTGTAGCGCTCGTTGGTATTTTGCTTACTATTATTTCGTTTGTCTCACTTTCCTAAGTGATTAAGATGCAGAAAATTGCATACTAGTCGCCCTTAACTTCATAGGACGTATTTTTTTCGTTAATATATATATATATATTTATTTATTTTATACGTACATAAAAGAAATCCATGGACACGTTTTCCTGGCTCACGGCCGTCATCAGCATGGCTAAATAAGACAGAGATCGAACCTTCGATATTGATGTATGTAGTCCAGCGTTCTACCACTGGACCAATACGCTCCGTCTAGAAATATGTACGATTTTTATAACCTAAATATTTAATGTATTTGTATGTAATTATTGTTATTGGTGATTGCTACAATGTTCGTTGTGATGTTGCTTACTATTATTTTGATTGTCTCACGTTCCTTAGTGATTAAGATTCAGAAAATTGCATTATTAGTCGCCCTTAACTTCATAAGACGTATTTTTTTTCGTGTATATATATTGTTTATTTATTTTATACGTACATAAAGGTTCGATCTCTGTCTAAGTTAGCCATGCTGATGACGGCTGTGAGGCAGAAACACGTGTCCATGGATATCTTTCATGTACGTATTAAATAAATAATAAAAAAAAAAATGTATTTATTTATTTGTATATATATTTATATAATATATATATATATATATATATATGTGTGTATATATATATATATATATATATATATATATATATATATATATATATATATATATAAGTTATAAGGTTAGAAAAGACTATATATACATTCGGATTGTACACATTATCAGTTATTTCTACCTTAACTAGGTCTCATCGGATGTGTGTCTAACCACAATTTAAACCTAAATGAAAGTATTTTAACAAATTTATATATCTGACAATAATTTTAAAATAAAGAAAAATAAAGAATAAAATAAAAAATAAAAAAAATATATACATATATATATATATATATATATATATATATATTATAAGATAAATTGAGATGTATGTAATATCATGAGATTCCAGTGAATTGGATAGTAATGGCTAATTTTTAAAAAGTCTTTTTGTAAAACGTATTTGTCGAAAAAAAAAAAGTGAGATCATTATATGTAAATAGGTAGGTGTAACTCTACTTTCTTTGGCCGCATTTAATATCTTTGTTTTTTTTTAAGTTGATTTACAGTTTATCAAACTATGTATAATAAAATGTAGCAACTACTTTAAACCATTGAGCATTTTAAGCACCTTATATTGTGTTAAACTTGGTTTACTTCATGTTTTGCCTAAACTTTCTGAAACAAAATGCTGTCGATCCAGTTATTCATCTAGCCTAGTAATCTAAAACCTCCCTATTTTTTTCTGTCCGTTCTTAAACTCATGACTTCATAGTTATTTATTTTGAAAATTATTATTATATAACTTTTAAATAATTCAGTCAACACTTTTAACAAATATTTAAGTAAAGCTTCATAAAACTGGAGTTATATAGGAAATACTTTACATTAGTGCAAGGTGATATATATATATATATATATATATATATATATATATATATATATATATATATATATATATATATATATATACATAAATATATTTACAGAGAGAGAAAGAGAGATAGAGAGAGAGCGAGATGTATTTATATATCTCTCTATATATAGATGCATATATATATATAGAGAGAGAGATGTTTATATATATATATATATATATATATATATATATATATATATATATATATATATATATATATATATATATATATATATATATACATATTCATTCTAAGTAACCTGCACGGACAATTTTATACTTTATCTTCGAAAGAGTATGTTTGCTAAATAAAAGTATTTCCTGTATGAAACACACATGTTACCGTGTATTTTACTTGTCATAAGTATATTTTTTTAATAAAAATATATAGCCTGACTAATTAATGTACACATTTTACTAAATACAGACAAAATATAGTACATTGACTATAATTAATATATATATATATAAATATATATATATATATATATATATATATATATATATTACTGTTCAATTATATATTCAATTTTCTGCACGATAATATAGATGATATTTGAAATCAAACACATACATTTAAGTATTTAACTGTTTGTAGATCGACAACAAGAAACGGGATTCAAATTCCTCGTTTATATTCATGAGAGAATTGTTCTAAATTTAATTATAACATACCAATGTATATAACATTATCATCTATCATGTGGACCCTCTATAAAGCATAAACGTTACACACAGACCGACACTTTTATTGCAATGGTTCAAATCACTGTAGGTCTATTGCTAGAATCGTACTATGTTAAACCGAAGAGTGACAGACTGACGTCAACACCGTCATACCGAAAAACAGAGCACTTAATAGAGAAACGAAGACGCATCGAAAATAATACAATAGAAAAAAGTGGAAACGAGTTTTAAATCTTAAAATGTTAATTAATAAACAAGCTTGCACATTAACATGTGTTAAAAATCAAATTATGCGATCGTTGATCGATTAATTAAAACTTGCGTTTGACGCATTTATTTTCCCTAAGGGAAAACACCATGGAAAATGCGTTAATGATTACAAATGGACGCTATTTAAAAATCAATAACAGATAATATGTTGCCGGTGTGATTGTGACGATTAACATCAGCTATTTTTGACGTTGAATATTTTAATCTGCTTTCTTGTCTAAACAGAAATTGTTGTATAATCGCTCGATCAGTGAAAGAATAATACGTTAATTACTAGAAACTAACAGATAATGTTTCTATACAGTACCCTAGAGGTGTATTTACATCTAATAGCGATTATACACATGTACTCGTCAAATTACGTTTAACTTGCTTACCAGGCAACACCCATCAACTATATAATAAAGACCAATTTGTATTTATTTGTATATAGATTTGTATTTACTTGTATATACATATATATATATATATATATGTATCCGTTTAACATATGTTAGCGAGTAAAATAAAACGGTCGGACTAAATTACTTCATGTACTAGCGAGAAGAGAGAAAGCAAATACTAAATCAAAGGGGTGTAAATAGGTACTAGCTTTCCTGATAGTAAAACCAGCGACAGACTAGCGCCCTGTAACGGGAATATTTTCTCAGCTGTTCGCTTTAAATACTTATTTTGGCCACGTGGTCTAAAATAAATTCGGAAAAAGAATCCTTCACTCTGTTGACATAATGAAACGTTTTTGGTCTTTGACGTTCTTCTTTCGATGTCGATTTGTAATTTTTTTTCTAATTCATTTTTATTACCATGATAGACAGTTATTTCATATATATATATATATATATATATATATATATATATATATATATATATATATGTAAATATTAGTGCGAAACATAATGAACCATCAGATTTATTCGGCCATGTTTGACGGATAGCGTACACGCTTTTATTATAGTAATCGAATTAAATAAACATGCCACGCAAGTGTATGATTATGTTGTTCCTTTTCTGATAGTAAAACCAGCGACAGACTAGCGGTCTGTAACGAGAGTATTTTTCCAGCCGTTTCTTTTAAATACTTATTTTGTACATTGCATTCATCTTTTTTTAGCATCTCTTGCCAGTGTTCATCACCCAAGTCACAATCCATTTTACCATATATTCAAGTAGACGTTGACCTCAGTAAATGGTTACTCATTAGTATAACACTTTTCAAGAAATGTATAGATTAAAATTGTATTTTTAACCGATTGTTCGAAGTAAGAATGTAACTGCTAAATTATATTTAAATACGTTTAAGTCAAGTACTTATAATCTGTCTTGGAAGAATGTGCCCCGTTGAATCACGCATTTTGTTGGGCTAATATTTTTATTTAATTAAGAAAAAGTGATTTTACAAAATCAGTGAATTATATATAATTATAACGACAAAATAAAAATACATACTCACCATCTACTTGCTATATCTACGTCTTTATTTCGGTTTCTTTCGCTACCTCTATCACCCTTTCTTCCCTGCACATATCTGTGAACTAGTATTACTATTTGTGGTCACAGCCATTTTCATATATGTAAATATTTTATTGTCTCCTTTCTTTACTATCGTCACCTGTTAGTAAACAGAGTAACTGGCAGAAACAAGAGTGATAGATACTGTACCACACAGGTATGCGGCATTAGACAACATAGAGTGAAATAGCGCTTATTGTTTGAATATATCGAAAGTGTGACTTATGAGAGATCCCCCATTAGTTGGTAAAGTGTGTTGGTTAACAGATCTTAAAAGCATGGCACTCGCGGTAATCAGTAACTTTTCAGACTTAATCTGTGACAACGTCTTTGAGACAAGGTTTTAAACCCCCACCTAATTCTGCAGCCAAAGAGACAAGAATATCTGAAGACACACAGCATAACTCTTGAAGTCCACCGATTACTTAAGAATGTCTATCATTAGGAAACATGTGAACATTGTATTATTATTATTATTATTATTAATATTATTATTATTATTATTATTATTATTATTATTATTATTATTATTATTATTATTATTATTATTATTTACTCACTAGGAGTTATTACACTGGTCATCGTCAGTGATCGCCCACTGCCAACAACCTGTGGTATTCCCTGGAGTCTGAGTGACAACAAGTCTCCTCAGACTTCCAGTATGCTCCACCTCTTTTCGTTCATCACCGCTGATGACCTTGCGGTATCGCAACAGCCACCTACCACCGATTTCCCGCTGATAAGGGCTATTGGTCCCCTCTGGTGCCCGAGTGGCAACAAGTCTCCCCAAGTCCCGGAGCTGTCCGCGCTCTTCCAGTGGAGGTCTGGTTTGCGCTTTCCCTCCTCGACCCTCTGTCCATAATTTGCGTGGTGACAGCCTATTATTATTATTATTATTATTATTATTATTATTATTATTATTATTATCTATATATTAATACGATAGCGTGTGTGTTCGTGTGTCACGCTTCCGGTAAAAGCTCTGCCCATGCGTGCTGCACCTAGATTTTTAAAAAAAAGTCAAGTCGCTTTATTTTCAGAACATTTTTAAGTATTTCCCTCTTGCGTAACGTTTAGCGACGTAGTATTTTGACTTCGGCCCGACTGGTTTATAGTTCGATCCCAACCAACCTCTAAGATTTTTTTTCTACACTTTAAGGGGAAGGGGAAGAGAGGTAGGGAGAGGACACCCGGGAAGACACATATTAATACAATAGCGTATGTGATTTTGTGTGTCATGCTTACATCGAAAGCAACGACCTTCCGAATCTTATGCGGTGCTTTTTTTAGTATAAGCTCCATGCAGAAAATTATTTTCATGTAAAAGCATTATTTTGTAGTTAGTCATAGTTTCACGCTCACGGCACGAAAAAGAATTTAAAAATATCAAGCAGAACTTTAATTATAACGATTTTTCCATTTCGATGTACAACCTGTATTCGCTGACATTTTGGGTGTGAGCGGTCGACGGAATAGCCAAGGGCAATAACTCTGTTTTTATTGTTAGGATTTTAAAAAGAAAGAAACACATAAGCAATAATTGCAGAAAATCAACAGTCTTCGCCGGCTCCATGCACAAATACACCAAATCCTTCAAGTTGAAATCATTCACATCCATGTTCAGAGAAATTCTTCAAAAGTACTAATTATGTCACACGTGCCTACCTAGGGCACACAATTTCGCGACACTTATCTGCCCTTAGTTAGCTATTCCATCAATCGGCCACTCCCAAAATGTCAGCGAGTCGACGTTTTATATCGCCCTTATGGAAATGGAAAAATCGTTCTAATTAAAGTTCTGCTTGATATTTTTAAATTCTTTTTCGTGCCGTGAGTGAGAAACTATGACTGAGTAAGTACAAAATAATGCTTTTACATGAAAATAATTTTCTGCATGGAGCTTATACTAAAAAAGCACCTTGTATGTTACTCACCTGGTTAAAAAGTACTTTTTTGTGTTGCTTTAAACTTAAAACTATTTTCTGTTTTTTTTTTTATTTTGGCGTTTTTAAGGGCATTGTCTATTTAATTACGTGTTCTTTTGATTGTAGAGAGGGGCAGTATTATTTGTTTAATTTTTTTTTTGAACGGATGGCATATCAACCTTTTTTAGTAGATATGCGCAGTGTCCATCGTACACGAGTTACCATTTAACAAATTATTTCACTCTTATCTAGAAGGGAGGGGCTCATAATAAAGCAAGTGTAACTAACAAATAGAGGGTGCTTTGTTACATTAGGACCCGCGCTAACTTTGACACCGTCGTTAGAGTTAGGGTCAGTGTGGCAGACGATAACTTCGTCAACTTTTTCAGTTTTATTTTCAAGAAATAATAAAAAAAACGAACACAACACGGTGTAAGTAAAAATAAAAATGTAAAAATTCCGTGTAATTTACACTGGTCCCGCTAGTTATTATTATTATTATTATTATTATTATTATTATTATTATTATTATTATTATTATTATTATTAGTAGTAGTAGTAGTAGTAGTAGTAGTAGTAGTAGTAGTAGTAGTATTATTATTATTATTATTATTATTATTATTATTATTATTATTTGTATTAGTAGTAATAACTGTAGTAGTAGTTGTAGTTATATTACATGGAAATATTATTATTTTTACTATACTTATATAGTCATAAAGAGAATTATACTCGTTTCATTTACTACACATCCGTGTTTGTGCTGTGTAAAATCCCACGTATTTAAATTAGATGGCCACGCTGAGAAGTAAACTTGTATCGTTCGAATACCGAATGAGAAAAAATCAAGATAAATACGTAACAAGCTTAGAGATAAGTGGGTGGCTTGTTTAGTTAATGACAACTTACGGTTAATTAGAACAATTAAAACAGTATGTTCTTTCACACGTAGCTTAATACCAGAAACGAGGCACATTTAAGTATGTATTTTGTGTTTTTTAGGTATAAACGAAAAAAAAACGAGCCATGGAAAATCAGCTTTAATCATCTCATATTAAGTATGATAATAACTAGACGATTTATTTTTAAAATCCAAAAATGATTATATAATAAAAATAATTGAGAAAATAAAAGTTAAATAGTGCGTGTAACATCTTTATAGTAACATTTCTATATATGTCTCTGTATGTAGTCGTTCCGTCTATATTTCTTTATTTTCCGCCAATTTGTTCACTCGCTTTCCCTAACACTCTATTTTTTCAACGCCCACCTCATTATTCTCTCTTGTTTTGATATGTTGACAAATAATGATAATAATCTAAGTCATTTACCGGGCAATACGTTATAAATGTAATACTGTAATCTTACATTTTTTTGCTTCTGATTAACGTCGGGCACAACACAACATTATATTCTTGACCGCAGGTAATTTCGTTCCTCTTCCTTCGATTTCACAATAATATGTAAAGGAATTATGTGTATAACGAAAATAGTCTAAAATAGTCAAAATTTAATACTGTAATTTACATTTATACTCGCAGACAACTCTGGGTAGCAAAACAGTACTGTTATCCTCACTTTAGATGCTAAATATGATACAGTAATACATAATAATGACAAATTGTAACGGTAGCAGAGATGGCATAGTCGTTTATGTATGTCCTTTGTGCTTTACAATTAGAAGACGGAAACAGAATTGACCAAACCCAACATATCTAGATGTATAAAACACTGACAAGTTATCAAAGATGGTATATGGGAAAAGTTCAATAGTGTGCACATGTTAAAGTACTTTTTTTATTATTATGTTTCTAAAAAAATTAGAAAAGAATGCATCACTGTAAGAATCACGTGTATATGCTTGCCTTATTTTGTCCGTGTGTAATTATATGTTTCAACTATGGAAGGAAGTGGATAGCAGTTTTCATTTTTCCATTTTCCCAGCAAGTAGCTGGGAGAATTCTCAGTGTAAGTAGATTCAATTCGCTGTTTTGACCGACTTATTTGTTTTGGGATTTCCTGGTTCGAATTTACTTATAGGAAATACGGGGTATTCAGGGCGTGTTTCCGTTTAGTGGAAATCGTATTCAAAAGTCTTTCAGACTATAGCGTAACTTTTTATAGTTATCATGTCGTCTTAATCTTGTTATAGCCACTTTTCATGCATTAGATTATTGTAGATTTTTAAGGTGTAATTAGTTATCGCGTGTATTTATCTGTGCTCAAGTTATAGGTTTATTAATGTATAAATAAAATATATGTAAATACTATAAATAAACTAATTACTGTTGACATGATGTAAAACCCTACTACCAACTTTCTGTGTTTTTCTGCTAAGTATGCAGTAAACTTTCTTCCTATTTTATCGTTTCATTTAAAAAAAAAAATTTTTCTTGAGAAAGAACGACTCTTATATGCGTCTGAGTAGGATGACTCTTATGTGCGTTTAAGTAGAACTGAATTGCTATACCAATTTTTCACTTATTGATTTTTTTCTTACGATAAATAGCAACACTTGTCAGTTTCTCTCTCGAATATCGATTGATACGCGATGATTTTAAACAGGATAATATACGTTTGATTTCTTCATATTAGATGTATCTATCACGTGTATGTATCTAAGCAACCATAAGCGGTATCGATTAATATGTCTCTTAATCGCAAATCTAGTTCGATAGATACAGTTGTCTACTAAAGTGCATCGAGAAGAGACATACTTATTTACCTCCGGAATTAAAGATTATAATTCGATAAATGCTAACATGTGTACATTATTTATTTTTCAGACATTTTATATGAGCTACATCGAACACAATGAAAAATAACATTTGAAATGTTATATTTTAGCCACTGACAACTATTCCGATCTTCAAAATAACCCGACTATTAAATGGAATATTTAAAAATGATTTTTTATATTCATATTCATTACTTATGAAGATATGTATCTGAAGCCGAAACTATACTTTCACTTCTATATTTGATGTCGAAACTATTATGTTACTATCTTTCATAGCTTAATTCATTTTACTATACTATGTCATACTAAATAACTATCTTACAAAGCCCAATTCAGAAGGGTTAGTGTATTATATTTTATGTTGGCATGACACCGTACGCCCAGTCATCCCCTTAAACATATTTAATGTAGTGTAGTATCTGTTCATTATTTGTATACCTTCCTCCCAGTAATTACTTTCAGCTGGTTTTGGTGTTAGATAGTTTTTTATTCTATTGTTATGAAACGATCTTCCAAGGAATTAGCTTCTGCTCTTTGGTTAGGGTTGTGTTGTATATATTTGATTATCATGGGATTATCCCCCCGGCCACTGTATCTTACTACGGTGGGCAGTGCAGATTATGTTAGTTTCTTATATATAGACATACTATTGTAACTAGATGGTCGCTCACACCGCTCGCACATTTTTGCTGGTTGTATTAATGCAATAGATGCTTTGTACAATGGTTTTTGAGTATATACTTGAGCATATACTTGAATAAGAGATGATAAATGTTAACCAAAGTATAACCCTAACCAACAAATAATAAACACTTTTTTCTTGCTTCTATAATTGTTCATTGCTTTAGACCAGACAAGATGTTTACATCGCAAATCACCTGATGTAAGTTTGCTTTCAAAATATAATAAGTAATTAGAAAATGTTATTATCACATTATGTAAGATTTTTTAATTACTAATTTAAGGATTTCAATTCCAAATCTCACACGATAAGGAGTGACAAAATAACACCCACA
Organism: Sepiola atlantica; assembly: GCA_963556195.1. Classification (NCBI taxonomy): domain Eukaryota; kingdom Metazoa; phylum Mollusca; class Cephalopoda; order Sepiida; family Sepiolidae; genus Sepiola; species Sepiola atlantica. Next base: position 64,083,635 of record OY744523.1, read on the forward strand.
TATAAAGTGTTATTCTGTCTTTTTAAGCATCATCAAGCCCGAAATATTGAGTATTCATATATTTTTGCGTGTGTCTATTCATTACTTTCATGTGAATAAAATAATTATTTATATACTAAAGTTAAATAAAAAAAAAACATGAATTGAAATAAAATAAAAACGAGAACAAAATATGAAGCGACCCATTCGGCTATCATACTTTCCGACTTATGGTCAACCCAGAAACATTTAGAAACGTGAATAAATGTATGCCTAATTAAATAACAAAAATATGGCTACATATCACTAAGGAATAATGTTAGATTCTGAAGTTTTACTTTCATGCCGAAACACTAAAGTTGAATAACAAAAAGAAAATGAAATGCTAACATGCAGAGCACATGGCTGTTTAAAATTATAAAAGAATAACTGAACATGTGAATAACGTACCTTGTTAAATCCATATTTAGTATCTATTTTTAATGTTCTAAATGCTAGAATAAAAAGTAAATGAAAGAAATCGAAATAATAACTAAATAAAAACAATATAATAACATCAACAACAAAATGAAATCTAGCCATTCCGGGGTCAGTAAAGTTAGAGGTTTAATTCAAAATATCTAACGGGTGAAGAGTAGATAACAATCAAGTGTTGTTTAAAATTAAAATAATATATTGAAATTATGACTAAAATTATATATATTTTGTAAGTTACATATTGTTATGTCAATGTGATAAATAATAAAATTAAAGTGCTCCAAGAATAGACGGGGAACCAGAAAGAAGTTGGAATGTGAAGAAAAGAAAAGGGGAAATTTGTATCCAGATATTACGGGTTAGCTTACACTCCCAAGTGGCGAGCATGATACCTACAAATATTTTAGAATTCTCGAAGTAGACCCAACCGAATCAACTAAAGTGAAAGAGGAAATTGGAGAACATACATGTTAAATTCTAAGAAAATACATTATATAGTAGACATCTTGTAAAACAAATAACACATAGGCTGTATACCTAGTGGTATATCCTGGTCCACTTATAGGGTTCAGAAAAAAGAACTTAGGCATCTTGACTAGAAATCTACAAAACTAATGATCAAGCGCAATGCACTCTACCTGAATGAGTATGTTGATCGACTCTACGTGAAACAAAGAGTAAAGGGATCGGACTAGTAAGCATAGAAGATTGTGTTGATGATACAAAACATAATTGAGAAAAATACATAACCCAGGACTCAGACAGGCTGAATACTGAAGCAAGAAACCCCGTCAACGACTAGGAGCAGCGAAACGAGAAACAAGAAGATAACGAAATAAACGTTGGGAGATTAACAACTACATCGACGATTCATAGAATCACAAGAGAAGAGGCACCAAAATAATCTTGACATGGTTACAAAATACATTAACACAAAGAGACAGAATCGCCACCGATAGCTGCACAGAACAATGCGATTAGAACCAACTTTACCGAAGCTAAACTAGACAAACCGCAGGAAGACCGTAAATTCCGTCCATGTGGACTGAAAAACGAATATGTACATTACATGATAACTTACCCAAAAAGAATAGGAGAACAGACCAAAATATGAAGGAGAATCAGCACACAGGGAACTATGCAAATTACTGTATTTTGTAACATGCAGACCATTGTACCACCACAAAGATGAGACAGTAAAATATCACCAAATACTCCGAGACATGAAAGTACACACAGATAAACTCAGCCAAGCAAGAATAGCGGATATTATATTGTGAATAAGAAGGGGAAGATTTTCAAAATCATAGTTCTTGCCGTTACAGCTGACCACAGACTGAAGTTTAAGGAGACATAAAAATAAGGCCAGTACACGGAATTAGCCAGATAAGCCAAAAATGGTATGGGACATGAATAAATCCAATATAATACCAATAGTCGTAGGTGCACGAAGTACAGGCTCAGAAAAATCTGAATGAAACTAGGAGAAATTCGAAGCAAAGGTAAGACTAAGTCTTAACAACGGACATCAATGATGACAACAGCTGAACTCTTAAGAAAAATATTCGAATGAGGAAACCAACCTACATAAACAGAGAGCAAATTTGCGATTAAAATAACACTAAAGATAGAAAAAATACAATCGCATGAAGACAAGGAAACTAAAAACGCTAGAATTCTTATTAACTCTCCCCCTAAATAGCAACAACAATGTGATGGAATCAGCTCCGGTTAATGAAACATCAAATAGTCGCAAAAGGTCAAATACGGGGTTGGCAGAGCAAGGTGTGAGATCACTAATAAGACTTCTATTAAAAAAGTATGGAGAGCACTAACAACATCTTTACTAGAAATTTGCGGAAGAGACTGGAACCTTAGAGAAGACTTATTGCCACGAAAACCCAGATAGAACTTATCGGCATTACTGGCGAGAAATCAATGGTAAGCGGTTGTTGCGAGAACGCAAAGTAATTTGCAATGGTTATTAAACGCGGTGGTGAGCATTGAAAAACTGCGTCAATTTATTGTGACTCAGACTCCAGGGAACACCACCGATTATAAACAAGTGATTATCACTGATTATAACGTTTGTGAAAACTCTAAGTATGCACATGTTGATATTTCAATTAGGGTCTACCTCTGACAAATAGCATATATCAATCCGCACCTCTACGATTTTGAATACATATGCCAACCAAGAATTAAGTTATATATATATATATATATATATATATATATATATATATATATATATATATATATATTTATATATATATATATATATATATATATATTTATATTTATATATATATATATATATATATATATATATATATATATATAAGTGTCTGGACACACATATGTATATATATATATATATATATATATATATATATATACATGAATTATGACAACATATGTATTAACATATACTATCAGTTCCTTTAAAATATGCAGCTCGATGATTGTTAATTCATAACAACAGAACATGTATAATTAGGTCAGGTTTATTCTATATTCCAATAACCCTGTGTTGTGTTGATTTTTTCTACATTCCAAAAACATATTACATTTCTGTGAGATGTATTTTTACGGTCATTTTTCTGCAGTGAGCCAAACAATATTTTATTGTTAGTGTCGTCTCGGCAACACTATAACATCATCAGCAAAATCTACAGAGAATAAGCCGTGGCATAAACTAAACCTAGCTATCAATGAGGTAATGGTAAGATAGCCAGATCATGAGAACATCAACAGACACTTTTTTAGATTTCCACTGTAATAATTAGTTAAGCAATGGAAAGTGAAATCTAAGATAATTTAATGAAAGGGGTAAGAACGAGCGAAACAGGCTAAAATTCAAATTATGATGCAAAATAAATGCTAAATTAACAATATATAGATATAGACATACAATTAGTGTATATATATAATCTGGGTAGTGATGTTTGGCGAAGTTCCCTCATAACACGTGTTAAGTATAAAATGTAATCACAATTAACTTTAAGTATGCATTTCTTCAAAAGGCCAAGTGAATCCTTCTAATATTTTGTAATGATGTAATTAGCACTATTTAATAGAAATTAATACACCTATTATAGATCTTTATGAATGTTGATCATGTCTATGTTACTCCAATATATTTACGTTTGAAAGGGACTACCTGTAGTGTTCGTTTCGCATTAAAATAGATACTTACTACTTAAGTGAAGTGTACTGGATAATTAACATTATCTTAGTAATTATTTAAACGGTTCATTAATTAAGACTAACTTTCATCCACAAACACACCGAGGTAAACCAATCTTAGCAATAATGGAATGCAGTGCAAAATATATATAATATAGCTCCCAACTAATGAAGTTTACGGAGAACAGCTCTGCACTTGGTTTCGTATTTAAATGACATACATATATATTTGTAATAAAAATGATGTAACATTAAGCTAGTAATGTAATTACCCCCAAGTTAATTCTATTTTTTTATAAATAAATGAAAGAACTAATTAACTATTTTAAGGAAATATTACTGAATACAAATCTAGAAATGTCTGCATAAGTGTTGGATAGGCTGAACTTGAAAACATATAAAATAACGTTCTATTAAGTATGTCCCCATGTGTGAGTTTGCTTTTTCTTTGGTTTCTTTTGTTTTCCCCAACAATTACCTACTGTGGTGTGTAGGTCTATTCAATGCATTTCACTCAAGAACTGTTTAATCTTTGTTGCTTTTTTCTGATGATGCTGTTGTGCTGCTACTACGATATAAACAAACAAATACTTCAAAAGAAACCACCGTAAAAATATATCTCAGAGATAGTTTATGTTTTTAAAATATGAGAAAACACATGAATTAAAAACATGGTTATTAATATATAGTATAGTATATATAAAGAGATATACATGTTGAATTTTTAAGTAGCATGACTCATCTGGAAGAAAGGCCAAAACTGTATCAAAACATCTCAAAAGAAATGAAGAATCACATTGCAAACGTTTCTAAATAAAGATCTATTACGAAATAAGTTAGTGTTAGGACGCATACATTAGCACCATGTGTAATCCGCAAAGATAATACGTTAATCTTTCTAAAGTAGATCACAAGAATTCGTATACATGTCAGGTAGTAAAATAAAAACAAAGACAGAAAAAAAGGTAAATAAATAGAATTAAAGTCATACAAATACAAATAGAATTTCGTAGTTCTGATTATTAAAATCACGTCCAACTTAAAAACAAGCCTACAATTATTTTATTTGGAGTTTGTTACACTTTCATTTTAATTTTTTTAAATTTGTATCTTAATTAATTTTATTCCAATATATTCGTGTCCTCATACTTTCTCGTATAAAAAATAATTGTAAAAAACATGAATTAATAATAATAATATTCATTTGATAATTCCAGAGAACTCCAATCCATAACAAAATATAGAAGCCTACCAAGTCAATACCACAAGCTTCAATTTTAGACTATACATTCATTTAAAACGGTGGTTTCACCCCTATATACTATATTTTAATTTTTATGTCTTTAACGTAATGCATTCTTTATAATGTGAAGTACGTATATTCATTTAATATTTTCTTTTTCTAATGTTACTACTTTTTTTGTTATAATACCTCGATGTCACTGTTAAGGTATTATCTTAGATCTTTAATTAGAACTAAATTTCGACAGTGCGTATTCTGAACTAGGTGTACTATTTTAGATGGTTTAGCATGGCGTGTTGTTAATTACGCTCTCCTTAGATAGTATTATATGATAAGATTAAGGGGTACACATAGTATATTTTTACATTTACATAGGGTATACTCATTTGCTATAACAATAATCGACAATTTCCATTGGAATGGTCTGTTATTAGTGTCTATCTCTTTAATGTATGTAGCTGCTGATGCTGGAGTACCGTTTCCGGTTACATTCAGCCTTATTTTAAATAAAGGTGCATTATTTCTATATCTAGTTTTAAAATTGCAGACCGTGTTCTATATGTATTCTCTTGATTTGTGTCCATCAATTGCATGCTATTTATAAACTAGTATTGATGTTAACATTTTCCCTAAACAAATATTCATTAACATGTCTACAATTGTATAAGAGTGTATTTTGGTGTTAGAATAATTATTTACTTTTTCAACATATATATTTCCTATTGATTTTAGTATTACAAGAAGTTTTAATAGTTGAATCTAAGTTAATCTCGTATGATGATTTTATACTTTTATTAATAATTTTTTATAATCTATAATGCTAAGAGTATTTTTAAATAATTTAGTAGAACATTATTCTAAAAGATATGCTTACGCTATGGCTGTTAAACCAAATAAAATTACACAGGCTATTGCTATTTGCGCCGGGTTTAAATTAAAAATCATTTGCGTGCAATTGATGTGTTGAATTTTAGTTTATTTTCATTTTCTTGTTATAATATATCGTTTAGTGTCTACTTCATGATTTCCCACTCCCCACCTTTGTCCTTTCTGATGCATTTGTAACAAATGTAATGCCTAGTAATATCCAGGTGTTATTAACGCTTCATTATAATATTGATTATTTCATGAGTATTATATCTTTAAATTCGGTGATAGCTTCTATATATCTAATAAATGCTTGGAATAAGTGTACTTTCAAATATAGGTGCAGAGCGGTTTGTATAAGTAAAAGAATTATACATAAACACAGCTCTATTTTTGATAGAGTACCTTGTCCATGACACCATAACTTTATAAGATTAACACTTATGAACTAACAATATGAAAAATACACACTAAATGTATAGAATATGTTAAGACTCATCAGACAGTTATAAGTTAGGTATATATATATATATATATATATATATATATATATATATATATATATATACGGCTTATCTTTACTCGATACTAAATCGTGTATTAGTAGAGCCGGTATATATTTGTTATTGGTGTGGCTTACATCGATTCGTCTGGGTTTAATTCTGCGCAACTTATATTTGAAGTGTGTGTGTGTGTATGTGCGTTTGTTTTAAACTAACACTATGAGGGTAAAATGCCGATAAAATGTGTAGGAAAAGAAAATAGAAAACAAATATCAACAAACAAATTTTGCGAAGGTATGATCACATGAAAAACATGTACTTAAAATGTTCTGACATGAGATAAAGCGAAATATTTATCCTATACATGAGTTTCGATGTCCAGTATACAAGTGTGTTTCTAACTTCGTGTTTTTTCTTTTAATTTCGTGTTTTATATACCTGTCTGTCGTTAAATGTATATATATATATATATATATATATATATATATATATATATATATATATATATATATATATAGTTTTAATTCCAAGTTTTATTTTTACAAACATAATTAAAACACGTTTTAATCATAGATTTTGTATGTTTAACATCCTCAAACAACATGCTCTGTATTCATGTTTTCATTAAGCTCCGACTGAAACATGATTTTTTTTTGTGCAGCGAAATATTGTTTGTGTAAATATAACTTTTTATTATAAGTAATTACATCTATTTATAATTGAGCACTATTATATAAACACAGTAACGTTCCTCTTGATATTTTTCTTGTGACTACACCCCTTACCAGCATTATGATATATTTATATATATATATATATATATATATATATATATATATATATATATATATATATATATATATATATATATATATATATATTTGTGGGTGTGTGTGGTGTATATATATATCAGCACTTAGTTTATATAATTGTGTGTCATCGCGAAACAAGAATTGACAACGACATACATTAAGAATGAAATATTTCTAAACATCTGTAATACGTAATATATATTGAAAGGCAATGAAATTCAATTTTGTTGCAAATCTTGTAAACAGACTTAAAACGAAAAAGTGTCCTTATCTGTAATGTAATGTCTGTACTTTGTTCAGTTTGTATGCAATATCTGATCTAATTAAATTCAGTAGCGCGAAAATTAGTTAATTCTCAAAAGCAAGGAATACAGTTTTTTTTTTCAATTAAAGTATGAAAGAGAAATAATTTAAAGTTTCCGGATTATTCTACAGGATTTACAAAAACCTCGGGAGTTCATTTGCGGTAGAATTTGTAGCGGTTTCAGATGGAGTGTATATCGTTAGCATTTACTAACCACAGACGGTTTATTGCCGATGTGCTGTGTTCGATTCTGATCGGGTCTGTGCATCACTTTCAGGTAAATAATTCCCCCATGTATCTTCTCTCTGCGTCGACATTGAATATTAGGGTTCACGCATTAGAATGGAAATTTCTGTAGGTGAACGAAATCTCCAAGAGTAACCCCATGCTGTTTTGGCTTATCCCAACAATATTTCCAGTTGACTTAGACATCTCTCGACAACTGGATTTTAGAAGTGGTGGCTCCTGAGAAAGTGGGTTTGGGATGTTGCTACATATGCTTTTGTATAGAGTTCTTTAATCACATATTCCCCTTTTAAGGTGAGATCATCTCTCCTGATCGCGTTTGGTTGCTAGTCTACTGTGTGGATACTTGTAGACACGCACATCATCTCTCCCAGTTATCGGAAATATAGCAACGTTTGTACAATTAATGGTATAAAATAGAATCAATTGCAATACATTAACTGACCCCGCTGACTGAGCCGACCTCGATGCATTCTTTTTCCCAGCCCAGATGTGCAAGGTTATGCGCAGCACATTCTACATACGAAGCCCAGGATCTAGGTCGCTCGATCAACCGTTAACAACTCCTTTTGTGGTTTAGTATTAAATAACTAAAAAGGGTTCGTTTTCCCCACAAACAACTAACAGCACAAAGCGAAAATCTTAAAGACGAATCGTAGTTGTAAATCTTGAGACTAGATTTAGAAATAGAAGTGTAAGATACGATCTACTGGTTTTCTTCTAAATAAAAAATGTATGTTTTATTTTACACTGTTGCATTTTTTATATCAATAAATATTTTATTTATACTTAATGAATTAAAATAAAATATTAATTAAATTTTTGTAGTCGCATAACATTAACATGAATAGACACGTGAAATAGAATTAACTTATATAAGAAAATTGTTGCACGTTGAATATCACGATTTTTGTGGAAACGCTAATAATGGTCCATATATTAAATAGTTGCAATGCATAAACCATCAGACAATTTTCAGGTTTCACTTGTTTTAGGTTGCGTCAATTTCCGCAACACTTACTAGAAACTAATTCAGAAGAGCCGCGTAGTTTAGGTTTAAGCGAGAAACTGGAAATCTTAAAATGTAAATATCTACAAAAGTTATTACATATAGTAGGAAATAGCCATAAGTGTAGAAACATAATACATTTTACTTTGTTATAACTAAGTGAAAACAATATGATAATTCGAATGTAAATCAAGGGGTATCAGTGACAGAAAAGCGAATCGCTAAATTTACTTAATTTAGACGAAGTAAATAAAAGCATATATAAGGAGAAATTAAAAGACTTTATAGTTCTTATACTAGTAATGTTAAATTTAAACCAAGCGAAAACAAACTAAATGCGTTACTCATATATAATGTTATTTAACGTACGTGTTATAACGTCTTAACACTTTAGGGAATTATTATGCTATGTGTATCGTTTTTCAACTTATTTCCCAATTACCCCAAATTTGCTCTCTCTTGTTGCCAACCTAGTCCTCTAAAATCAGAAGCATGTATGTAGCTAGTTGTTCTGTTTTGAACGTCCCTTCCCAAATTCGTGTTCGTTCGCTTTTTCCGGTTCCAGTGGTAGTACTTTAAATGAGTTATATTTTCACACCTACATGACAGAGCGACGGCAGACTACTGGTACCAAAAGTATATATGTAATGAAACAAACAGTAATCTAGTAACTTTCCGTAACCTGGTATAGTGCATGTTCAAAAGAGGGTTCTATTTGAGTATATATATATATATATATATATATATATATATATATATATATATATATATATATATATATATATATATGGCTGTGTGTATATATTAGAATTAAATTACTCATTTATTTACGTGAATATATATATATATATATATATATATATATATATATATATATATATATATATATATATATATATGAATAATGACACAATGTGATTAAGGGCGACTGAATGCAATATTCTGCATATTCCTGAATTCTTAGGAAGTATAAAAATACTACAAGGCAGCATTATTCTATCCCCAGTTTAAACAATCACAAAATTAAGTATATATATATATATATATATATATATATATATATATATATATATATAGAGAGAGAGAGAGAGAGAGAGAGAGAGAGAGAGAAGAGAAAAGAGTGATAAATATGCGACGATTGTCCGAATTTATTTCAAATTTCAATTGTTCAATGCAAGGTTGTCAGTAATAAACTAGTGTTTATTTTTCTTTCCTTAAGCCAAGGCTTTTCAAAGATCGAAATCTTATCATCAGAGGAGAAATACAGATGGATAAGTTGGCTTTCGAAAAAACCAAAGTTCAAATATTTGAAAAATATGAGAATTATTATTAAAAATTATTAAAATAATTTTTGTCAAAAAACGTATTGAATGAAAAGAAAATTTCGTGAAAAAGATATGCAAATTGTCCGGGTGGTAAGTTTCCGTTGAAAAAGTTCGGTGAAATTGTAGAAAGTGAAGAAAAACTCTTTGCGTGGGAGCAGGTTGGAGAAGGTGCTCAAAAGTAGAAATATATATATATATATATATATATATATATATATATATAATTGATTAGGAGTCGGTTCTTATGTTCAATCTGAATAGCTATGTTAGTTTAATATCATATTATAGTCAACTATTTATATATATGTTAATCTTTTATTGTTTATATATATATATATATATATATATATATATATAAAATCCAGTCGGCTGAATAAGGGCGGGAGTTGGCTGACATACACTATATAAGCGATAATCTTTGGCAGAAAACGCATTTTGAAACTTCGAAATTACTCAAGTACAAACCCTGGTATATATATATATATATATCACTCGTCCAGGCTAAGGAGCAGGCGTTGTTATCCTGAACCAAGTTGATTATATCTCCTGATTTTTTCAAAATGGGTAGTTAAAGTAATTGTGACAATTTTCGCATGGAAATAAACATCCAGAAAAGGATTCTTCAAGTGCATAAAATACATTTACGAGAGAATACACACGTTACGTAGATGATACTATTGCTCACAAAGTTAGACTTAATAGTTTCTTCGTAAAATACATGAAAACATCTGTTTCATTTCATAAAAATGTTACTTATTTCAAATTCCAACAACTAAGTGTTGTATACTATTGATTAATCAGACTATTGTTCTCATCTTGAGTGTTATTCTCACAACGTTTCCACCACTTTAACCTCCTGCTTACTGAAGGTGTATCTGGTTTAACTCGGGAATAGTCATGTCGAAATCGGGAATCTGGACGGAATTTCGAACGGAACTGTTTATTTAATCAACAGGGGTGGCATGCTCTCGTTCCATCGGCTATGCCTTGGGGAAAACGTCAGTAATTTGCAATTCTTCGTATCGCCTACACTGAAGATTGAACCCTCAACCTTCAGACTACTATACCATAGAACTTGCTTTTGCTTAGTACTATATCGACTGCGGCATGGGCAGGGCTGACGGAACGAGAGCATACTACAACGTAGATTAAAAAAAGGTTTCCGATCGAAATTCCGTCCAGATTCTCGAGTTACAGAGCAACATTTCAGAGTTCGAACATATTCAGCTGAAGAAGGCCGGAGGTTACAGCAGCCAAAGAGTGGTGAGAATAACAGGATAGATGAGAACAGTAGTCCGAATAATCAAAATTATACAAATTATCAACTCTTATCTAAAAGATTCAGAAATATAAATATGTTTTTATTTAAAAACAAAGAACTAAACCACATTTTTTTTATATTCTAACGACTATTTTTTCAGGACAATCATTTCGAGGACGCCGTGAATTAAATCATATTTTTGTTCCCAAGTTTTCATATTCCATATATATATATATATATATATATATATATATATATATATATATATATATATATATATAAATATATGTTAATACATTACTTCCCCTCACTATGTTTTATCTTCTCTCTTCTTCCAACCTCCTACACCATTCCCATACGTGACCTTGATATTTAACCCTTTCTTTCTACTGCTTCCAGAAGCACATATATGCTCTCAATAAACTCGACGCCGGTGTTTTCTCCTTCTCATGGTGTATTAACTCATACGGTTAGCAATACACTCCTCCACACCTACCACAGTTTACGTATTTTGTCCGAGTGCCTCCATATTTAGCCCATGATTAACTTTTCATGATCGCACTTCGGGCTTACATAACGAAAGCTCCATCCTCATCCTTAATTGTGTTAATAAATCCAACACCTACCATTCACCTGCACACTTTCCACAGTAAACGCCCACAGCTACCATCTATTTATAGCTCATAATTTATTTTTTCATAAGCGGTATTTCATGCTTTATTTCTCTTACTACTACTGTTTCACACATGTCTACGTGTGTGTTTATTCTGCATCTAATTTGATCAATATTTATAAAACATCAATTAAGCATGGTTTCCTGAATGTAAATTTTTTGTGAGACCCTTAAGATATTTTATATAATCAAACATTATGGAATAGCTTTAAATACAAATTGGAATACGAATTCAAGATGTAAGGTGTATTATCATTAGCTATTGATTTTACTTTTCGTAATGAGACTTAAACGTGGTACAAACATTATTCAGTAAATGTATTTTCCAGGTACTGGGACATATATTCTTCTTGTTTTCTCTGCGTACATAGTGTCAGACGGAACTTTCACAGAACTAATGCGCAAATACTTCCCGTCACGTTACAGAGGGACAGCTTCCCGTAGCTTACAACACGGTACTCTATCTTTCTTAAAAACGATTTAATTTCAATGAAAACAGCAATAGTAAAATTTGTAAATTGTCTCAATAGATATTATTAACTTACTTCTTTAAATAACTAATATAAAATACATCATGGTCAAAGTGAAAATCCCTCTTCATAAGCTCTCAAATAATCAAATTGTTATACCCCTTCTGATCTGTCTGGATTTGTGCGTAACATTTTTACAAGACTGATATACAGTTTTTATATTATTTCTTTTTAAACGAATATTTATTGAAATCAAAATTGGAAGAGCATACAACAAAACGGCATTATAATAATCTCATTCAAACTCATATTTTATTGTGAAATTAAATCAAGTAAAATTTATTTCAATTTCGTTCTAATAAAGTTAGCCATATCCATGGTGTGGTAATAGTAAAATAACTATTTTTTAACACTTAAAAATTTGATTGTAATCGAAAGGCTATACACTTTCGAATAGAAAAGCTTGCATTGTATTTAAAGACCCAGCACACGCTAATTGCTTTGAAGCGATTTCCATCAAATAATTAAAAAATTGAGCCTACATAAACTTACAAATATCAATTACATTTTTATCGCATTCCGTTCCATTTAATGAATATATGACTCGCTAAAAATTACATTTACTATAACAAAATAATTAATAAAAAAAAACAATATAGATACGAATATTCTTAGAACAAAATGAAAGTAAAAAAAACGAAGCCAACACCGAGTATGTAGAACTATTGTTTAATAAAAAGTAAATTCCATAAATAACGCCATTGACGTGTTATTCCCGTTCAAAGAAAAGAAAAGACTGATGGAGTTTGTATAATATCATGAAAAATGAAATGTATGCAAGCAGATATAGAGGAACAAACGCGAATCGGCATTTTGATAATGTGAAATGTACGGGAAACATGAATCCATCATCGAGAGAAAGTCAGAGTTGACGACTTTTGATTAGAAGTTTGTTGCTTGCATACCAAACAAGTAAATAATAAGAAACAGAAAGACATACATATAGAAAGGCGAACAATACATACACACACAAACACACACACACACACACATATATATATATATATATATATATATATATATATATATAAATGTTTGAAGGTACAACATTTATATATGCTTTTGACAATGATTTGCGGAAAACTCCCTTGAGCTCTTTCGACTATCATCTGGTCAGGTTAAATCGATAATATAAGCAATCAACGAAAATTAAGAGCAAGAGGGAAAATTGAACTGCCATCTAATACTGAAACACGATGAAAATGAATTTAATGTTATAGTCGTTTAAAACGGCACAGCGTGGGATACAACACACGGGGGTGGGTTCAAAATTCAAACAATCTTTCTTTCGGATGGTTTACGTAAAGTAGCATAGACAGATTCCAAAATGTTTAAATGGGTTTTTTAATCCACTCTATGAAGCACCTCACACCGCTTCAATGTATAGTTACTGGCACAAAATGGATTTTCAACTAAATGCTGTCCAATAGTTGTGTGCAAAGTCGCAAGGGAAAGGGGGAAAAGGAATCCTCCCCTTCCCTCTCTAATCCTGGATGGAACATGCTGATTTATGAGTAAAGCTCTTCATTTTTGTTGATGTATTTGATTGCTTATTCTATCGATTTCTCCTGACGAGATGATAATTAAAAGAGCTGTAGAGAATGTTTGGCAAATAATGTTCAAAAGCACACACACATATATATATATATATATATATATATATATATATATATATATATATATATTTATATCATAATACAAAATGAAACAATAAAATAAGGTGCCATTCAAATTTTATTATAATTCAAAGTTGAAGCAAAGTAACTAAACGTCCTTAACTTATGAGTTTTCAAAGATAATTCTTCTCTCTTTGAACACTCATGAGTAAAGGACGTTTAGACACTTTGCTTGAACTTTGAATTATAATCAAATTTGAATGGCACCTTATTTTATTGTTTCATTTCGTATCATGATATTAATGCTCTATCCAGTATATTGAGCTTCAGTTTTTATCCGGATTTTTAACTAATTATAAGATATGTGTTGACTCTTATATCTTTTGTTGGATTACTATATATATATATATATATATATATATATATATATATATATATATATATATATGTATATATATACATATATATTTATATATATATATGTATATACATATACATATATATGTATATATATATATATATGTATATATATGTATATATATATATATATGTATATATATACATATATATTTATATATATATATGTATATACATATACATATATATGTATATATATATATATATATATATGTATATATATATGTATATATATATATATATATATATATAAGTTCAGAGAGGGCTGTTGCTTTTGGGAGACTTATTGCCACCCAACTACCAGAGAACACTCATGGGACTTACCAGCGATAAATCAATGGTAAACTGCTGTTTCGATGCTTCAAAGTTATTTGCGGTGGCTATCGTAAAGAGGTGGAAAATACTGGAAATTCAGACTGCAAGGAATACCACCGGTTGTCGGTGAGCAATCACTGATTACATGTGTGAGAGCTCTTAGTGAGTACAAATAATAATAATAATTCTATGAATGCGAACTAGTCACATGGAAATTGCCATACGAAAAAACAAAAACACAGAAAGAAAACAACCACATGAAACCAAAGAACAGGAAATACAATACATTTCAAACTACCCCAAAAACAAAAAGTGATCGAAACAACCTCGGCAATAGCCGTGAAAAGTCCAGTAGGATGGAAAGACCGAGGAGCGAAACATTCACTGGAAGAGTGCGGAGAAGACTGAGAACATAGGGAGACTTATTGCCATCAAATCCCAGAGAAGAAAAATGCCATTGTGATATTGAAAAGACATTTGCAATACTTATCGAAGGAAGTGGAGAGTATTAAGGAGACTTGCTGTCACTAAGACTACAGGACACACCACGGGTGATTATTAGTGATCAATTACTGATGATGCACCTTCTGAGAACTCCTAGTGAGTGCACATCATAATAATGTCTGTATTATTGAAGATATGATCTTGGCCAGATAAATGCACTATATTCGTTTTATTAATTTTTAAAACTATTAAGCGTTATTATAAGTATTATAAGAAATAAGAGTAATATACCAATACTTGCTGGACCTCGTAAATATTATCGGTGCTTCAGTATCAATTTGTATATTAATCTGTGAATAAAAATATTCCGTTGTCAGTTTCAGCTTAATAGGCTTTAAATAAATGATATAAATAGTTGTATTCTTTATTTACTTATTTAAATTTGCAGCAATGCAATTCTTTTTCAAACAAACATATTATCTCTCTCCTTACCGTAACATTTATTGTCAGATAAATATTTTCGAATTAATAAAACGAATATCACTTTTTGAAATAGATTTATTTAAAAGTGTACTGTTTTACTTGACAGGGACGACATGATTTGATTTGAGAACCATCGATTTTAAGACACGGAAAATCGATTATTTTAACTTAATAACATCTGATAAATAACCAATCACTATTGTTTGCTAACCGTTTGATGTTAGTTTTCATAAAATGTGTGTGTAATGTAATACCATTCATACTAACAGAAAATGTATAGTATGTTATTATATTAGTGAGAATATTTCACCAGAGTTTTTACAATTATAATAATTAAATGAGAGTAGAAAGTGGATATTGGGGTTACTTTCGACATCGTCGTAACTCCCGCTTACTTATTTTGTCCTTTAGTCCTAACCTACTATGAGCGAGTTTTCTGACTAAGGGGGAACTATTTATGTGGTCGGTGTCGAATTCTATCAATCTAACACTTATCGTTGGCCAGATTTTGACCTTGAAGTAATATTTCTTTACTTCTTATATCAAGTGATTTCCTGCCTTGTCTAGAGCGATTTCATTAATAACAAATATATAAAAGTGTATTTTTTTCTTTTCATAATCCTAAAAAAGCCTGACATAATACGTCTACGTAACATTCTAGTAGTAATGTTCCTTACTTAACGATGAACTTGTATTATGATTAATATTATGAACACTATTTTGTTAAAAATGCTTTCATTCTGATTTTACCTCAGGAAGGTTACAGACCAGAAATTTAAAGAAACCGATGATATGTCTCTAATCTCAGTTTAAATTGTAGAGACATACAGGGTGTTTCAAAAGTCTTGGGAACATTACAAATGCGTATATCTCATGAACTATTCCAGGTAGAAAAATGAAACTGGTGCCATTTTAAAGCTTGCTTAATCAAGTGTTTGGTCATACTAATGATTTTCGTGTTATCTTTCCAGGTGCAGTAATGGCGTTCTCTAAACGAGACAAGGCATTTTGCGTCCTCCAATTTGCAAAGACTGAATCGTGGACATGTGTTCAGCGTGCATTTCGCAGGAAATTTAAAAAAGAAGCCCCTGAAAGGAAATCCATTGTCAGATGGCATGCTAAATTTGTGAAAGATGGGTGTTTGTGCCCAAGTAAGCGAACAGGTCGCCCTCCAACTTCAGAAGATGCAGTTGAGCAAGTTCGGACAGCCTTTCAGCGGAACCCCCGTAAATCAGTGAGAAGAGACAGCAGGGAACTTCAGCTTGCTCCCGCAACTGTCTGGCGTGTCTTAAGGAAACGACTGCAAATGGTACCTTACAAGCTCAAGTTGGTCCAAAAGTTGAAGGACACTGATAAGCCACTTCGCCGTGACTTTTGCATTGCAATGCAAGAGAAGTTGGAAGATAACGGCTTTGATGACCGGCTTGTTTTTAGCGATGAGGCGACCTTCCATCTGAATGGCAAAATTAACAAGCATAACACTCGCATATGGGGTACTGAGAATCCTCATGAACTTCTTGAGCACGAGCGAGATTCACCAAAAGTGAACGTGTTTTGTGCAATTTCCAAGAAAGGTGTCTATGGACCTCTCTTTTTTGAAGAGACAACTATCACTGGTGAACCCAATCTCAACATGCTGGAAGACTGGTTAATGGCTCAGTTGGAACAAGCAGAATCTGATGACTTCATTTTTCAACAAGATGGTGCCCCACCACACTGGAGTCTTAGAGTAAGGCAGTTTCTTAACACAAGGCTGCCTGGTAGATGGATTGGGAGATCTGGGCGAGGTGATGACGTTCTCATGCCCTGGCCTCCTAGGTCTCCAGATCTTACCCCGTGTGACTTTTTCCTTTGGGGCTTTGTCAAGCAACAAGTCTATGTGCCGCCCTTTCCAAGAGATATTGACGAACTAAAGGCTCGAGTAACGGCAGTTGTGGGAACTATTGACGTCAAGATACTGGAACGCGTTTGGCAGGAAATGGGCTATCGACTAGATGTCTGCCGTGTGACGAATGGTGCTCATATTGAGCAACTTTGAAGATTCCCTACAAAACTTGAAACTTTAACCTTTCCAACGGTACCAATTTCATTTTTCAACTCCTAATAGTTTTTGAGTTATTAAAAATCGTTATGTTCCCAAGACTTTTGAAACACCCTGTATATCATTTATATTTATTTTACTTTATTTTCCTTGCGAAATAAAAACAACATTTTATTTTACAATAGTGTCAATTAGAAATGTAAATAAATTAATGGCGTACGCAAGAAATTCACACCATACGATAATTTTAATATTACCAACACTTTGTTCTGAATATTATTCGTGACATCCTCATGTAGATTATGACGTCATTCCGCAACGTCTAAATCTGGCATTACATGATTGAGAAAACAACAACTTTGTTCTTGTGTCCATGAAATCAATCGCAACTAAACGTGTTTTATATATTTGCATAATAAATAAAAATATATCGTAATCCGTCTATTTATAAGCTTTTTATGTATACACAAAAAAAAACAGGAATGTATTCAAGTTGAAACCAGCAAACAAATAAAATAACACATTTTAAATAAATGAAACAACACTATTTGGTACGTATTAAAAATACATAAAAATATACTTACATTCATCTGTTATTGTATTGTGAATTATACCGATATAGACATTAATTCAGTTATGATAGTTTTATTAAACACCAGCTAATTAAAAGGAAATTAATATATAGTTTGTTATGTTATCCTGGTACATTTGTTATCGTTTTAATTGCACTCTTTTTCGCTGAAATATCTTTCGTGAAAACTAAAATACATAAACAGGTGTTTCATTCATAAAATTACCTTTAACATTTGAAACCGCGTAATAAGTCTTTTTCTAGGAATTTTTAACGTCTTGCAAATATATTCTATGGTAAAAAATAGCAGATTCTTGATATGCTTAACGTGACGTAAGCAAACGTTACTTCGGATCTATCAGGCATTAATGAAGACAATGATAGCCGTCGGTTTTATCAACTGTAGCCAAGCAATGACTAAGTATATATTCTCGGGAAGGTGAAAATAAACATAATGTGATTCAGCCGGCAATATTTTTCGAGAGTACGTTGAATACATAGTGTCTTTATTATTGTATACACACTTGTTTCTGTGGTAAAAAAAATCGATGTTCATTGCAATGATTATTTTTTATTTCGAGTAATAGTGTTTTTATCAATCAAATTCAAAATGTTTAAAAATTTAATATCACATCTTTCAAAGGGATGCCCAGGTATATCTGTAATGTCGTCCGATGCCATGGAGGGAACATGTGTTCCGACTGGTTACTCTATCGATCGATGTCTAACAACGCCCTGTTGAAAAAAGGCAGTTAACATTGGCTATGTATTGACCTAATTAGGAAACCTGTGTACGTTGTCTGTTATTGCGGCACCCCAAACATGAGAATAGCGCACAGTGAAGAAGTACACCTATTTATTCGAACACTAACATTTGGTAATACAGAAAACAAAGACGTTATGTTTGTGATAAGACGTTGAAGACTTCGACTATATATTTGTCTTAGTTAGGGGTGTTGCAATTTATGTCATGTGTTTTTTTTCTTAGAGAAGCTTGAGATTTTGTCTTTTAAGCTGATTTGGTAAGAATATCTATATATTACCTGACTGTCAGACCGAGTTGCGTATTTTTAAAAAGTAAGTATCGTAATAAACAACCTTGTTTAGCAATAACAGCTGAAAATTGGACGGTCAGAATCAAAGATCTATTGTCATTTGCAATTTTTCAATCTGGCCAAACTATTTTCGTTTAAGATGTAGGTAGATTGTGGCAAGGGCATTACTATACCGCGAAGATAAACAAAAGTATCTTGAGAATGTTCGTTGCTATAATGTTGTATTTAATGTATGTTGTATTGCCCGTAAAAGAATACTAGCGTCAAATAAATGTTGATGCCTTCGCCTACGTTTTAAGGGTTAGACTTTCGAATAACAGAGTCAATCTGTATTTTTGTATCCGTGCAACAACTTAACACAGAATAGACACGACGAAAGAATGATGAAGTGAAAGGGAAATTTAGAACTGTTTTTTTTTCTTTCAAATTATTTAGATGGTCTAAGAGGATGCAGCTGACAGGAATAAACAGATGACAGACGGAATTAGAAAATGATGTATGTTAATTGGGTGCATACAATATGTACGAAGATGAACACATGGGCGAGGTTTTCTTTGACAACATTCCGAACATTACAAGACTGATTAAACCGTCTATTAGTTCAGGCATATAAAGACATAGCACACACGTCAACATAAAAGTGTATTCGCTAGTAGATTGTTGGTGCATTCAGAAAATGCTTGCCACAACACGAATATTAAAAAAATATTACATAGGTGAGATCTCCGTAAAATGTTTAACTGCGTAATATAACCAAATAGACACGTGCAATAGCAAAAACCTAGATTAAAACTAGCGAATTATTACTATGAGCTACAACAAAACGCATGTTTGTCAAAAAGCAAGTGGAAAATATTACAATGGACCGGAATTGGCTAATATTTTGACGACCATGGTAGATTATGTCATCAAACGCGAACATTTCGAAATATTAATATCTAAAATTATAACTAAACTGTATAAGAAAAATAGCAACTAACTTTAGACACAGAATGCATTTCATTTAAAGATAACTATATAAATATTGAGAAAATCATGAAATAAAATAAATTAATCAATGAAAAACTAACGAAAAGTAACAAAACAAATAGAAAAAGTAAATCATTTTAATCTCCATGTAGTCAAATAAGGTAACATTTTAATTTGAGCAACCTAAAATGAATTAACAGAAAACGACATTCGAACGTGACAACATTTTAGTTTGAGAAGAGATTGGCTATAGGCTCATAAAAATAATGGCCGGAGAGAGAGAGAGAGAGAGAGAGAGAGAGAGAGAGAGAGAGAGAGAGAGAGAGAGAGAGAGAGTTATAATGACAACAAAACGTGATTGGTTTGATAACTCGAGTAACCAAACCTAAATATAAACGTCATCGCAAACGATGAATCTGGACATTTGGATATTTTTCTGTGGAAATAATACTTGTGCGCTTCTTTGTAGCTGAATTGCAATATATATATATATATATATATATATATATATATATATATATATATATATATATATATATATATATGTATATATATATATATATATATATATATATATATATAATTAAATATGATAACACGAAATTACGTAATTATCGATGCTACAATTTATTTGAACCTTGTGGTTTTATCAAGCATCCAATCCACATAATTACATTTTTGAGTCGCAAAAATGTAATTATCTGGATAAGATGCTTGATAAATCCACAAGGTTGAAATAAATTATTGCATCGATAATTATGTAATTTCCTGTTATTATATTTTATGTTATTCTTGCTCTGTTTACTACATTGAGCTCTCATACCCGGCTTTCCTTCTGGAATTATTTAATTACAACACACACACACACACACACACCCACACACACATATATATATATATTTATATACATCTATATATATATATATATATATATATATATATGTTTGCTCTATCCAATATATTCAGCTTTGTCTTTATCCTGATAAAGATATTATGGATTATTTATATCTCGGAAGTATCATCTTAATCTCTCTCTCTCTCTCTTTACATATATATATATATATATATATATATATATATATATATATATATATATATATATATATACATACATATATATATATATACATATATATATATATATATATATATATATATATATATATATATATATATATCGTTACCCAGGTAAGTTAATGATTTAAATTATTAAAATGATTAACCCTGCTAAATCAAAAAAATTATATCACCTATGGATTAATCTCTCTCTCTCTCTTTCTTTATATATATTTATATATATATATATATATATATATATATATATATATATATAGTTACCCAGGTAAGTTAATGATTTAAATTATTAAAATGATTAACCCTGCTAAATAAAAAAAAATGATATCACCTATGGACTGTATGTTAACAAATCTGCAATTAAGCGAGAAACAGTAAAAATGGCTAACAAATACATAAATGTGTATAACTTTAGAAATATGGTATAGATTTGCACAATATTTTGGAATCTTACCTACTTCGGAGCACCCTTTCAGTGTGCAAACTTTCAAACTTGTGCGATATATAATATTGAAGTTATTAACAATATTATGATCTGCGATAAAGCGAGAAACACAGTATATATATATATATATATATATATATATATATATATATATATATATATATATATATATAGACATATGACATATTGTTTGATGTTTCGCATTTCAACATTGGGGATAGACAGGGTAGCGTTTCGAGCCGAGATTTTTTTCCGATAGTTGATGTTTCTAATCACAGGGCTATCAACTGTATGCCGCCACAAACTGACTCATGTATGTATTATTATCAGTATTCGCAAGCGTAATGCAAAGGATACACGAGTAAGTTATAATTAGTTAGAAGTGTGGGACTTCTGATGGTTTGAGTTTTCATTTTCGGCACAGATCACACGAAAATATTATTCAGAAGTACTGAAAATCTATATCTGGTCATGGCTGAACGAACGTGTAAAACGCTTTCTCATTGAAAAAAGTGTTCTGGTTTAAATTTTGTACAGATGCACTAGTTCGACATTAAGATCTCCGATCTCGACAAGACGCATCTTAAATAGCTTGGAGATTACACCGGACGAAACATTGTGAAAATCACAGCCAAGATGAGGACAATGGTCAAAATAATATAAAGCGTACACATTATCAATCATCTTATACATATTTTGATACGTTACGCCTCATCAGTCTTTAACCGAATTATAGGTAAATGTAGCTAACTAATGGACTTCTTAAAGTGGCAATATATATATATATATATATATATATATATATATATATATATATATATATATATATATATAACTTACTGTATGTGTGTGTATTTGGTTGTGCCCTATAGAAAAAAGTGTATACCATCTACATAAGATCTTAAATATATTCTTTTGTCAAATTCACCAAGGAAGATGATAGAAGTTTTCTCGAATGTCTAAATGCTTCCTTATAGATCAGATTTTGACAGGAAGAGAGGCGAGTTTTTAAGCAATAATTTGGAAAGAAAACACTGTAATTTCAATGTATATCTTATGTCCGGCCTTTTCACTTCAAAATGATTAACAGTTTCTTAAGATTCTCTTCGGACTAGGCAGAGGGATGACAATAAACTCGCAAATAATTGTTTTATTAGTGCTCGGGATACATCCTTAATTTTATTTGGGTTGTTTCCGTGGTGCCCTAAACGGGAGTAATACTTGTAAAATAAGTTTTACATTTGGTAAGTAATATATAGTAATAAAAAAGTTCGCAACATCCTAGATAGAACAGGTGTTTAAACACAACGTTGTCTGGGAGAAATAACTTATCTGCCTTTAGTTAACTCGGTGTTGCTCGGAAACAATCATTGTAATTATACAGTATTATATTTGGTACGTAGTATAACTAAATTTAAAGTGCTGAATATAATAGATAGGGCAGAGGTGTTTACTTAGCATGACACGAAAGTAATCAATGTCCTAGATATGGCAATTCTACATAGGTGGAATATGGTGTAACAGGAATATGGAAAATCGGGGAAGGGATAAAAAGTGAAAGATTTACAGACTGATTGAGATAGGTAGAGATATAGGAGTTTTTATATACATATATTACAGCCACTTTTTACTCCTTATTTTCTTGCCCGGCTTACACCCATTACATACGCCAATCTAGTATATATATATATATATATATATATATATATATATATATATATATATATATATATATATGAAGCGCATAGGTATGCATATGTCTCACAGCATCACAGTTAAACGTTTGAGCTAACTACATGTATATAAAGTCAGCATTTTCGAACTGATATCGTTATCGCGGTCAGATGTTGGTGAACCTTTTTACAAGTTATCATTCAAAATAAAATAGTACGTAAAAATAACATTAGAAACAAATATTCCGGCATTTAAGTGTTACCACTGAAGCTGCCCGAATGAAAATAGATAAACAATATTTGAGTAATATATTTTACTTTAATAAGTATATTTGACTCTAAATGTTTTTCTTTATTTGTTTCAGACAATTTCCGTTTTAGACAATTTTAGACTATTTTCGATCGATGCGTACAGGAAAAACATTCCTACGCCGAACGCATTTAAAAATGCTAACGTCAGAAAATGCTTTCATTAGATTACGTGTTCGCTTTAGTTTCAAAATGTAATTCTATATATGGTTCGAATGTCACACTCAAACGTTGTTTCCTTCTGCTATATTGTTTCTGCATTTCCGAGTCGATATCGATCATAATCAAAAACATTAATATTTAAAAGAAAATTGATAAAAATATTAAATAGATGTAATTAACTTCTAATGTGGGATATTTCTAGAGAAAAAAACTTTGGCATATCCAAATCTTTTAAAAGGGTTTGGCATAAATGCTTACTTCACAAGCTTGCTAGCTATCGAATATCTGGAAATGACTACTTCTAAGCCATCGAATTATTTCTCTCTGATAGACTCATAAAAGGAGTCTTCTGAAGCACATAGTATCAACGTCGACGTGCTCAAGTATCAATTTCGGGACTCAGTCACATTCTAAGATCATTCTTCGACATTTTTGCAGATGATGCAAAAATCTATGGTAACACTTCCAAGAGCATTAATGATCAACACCTTTCCGATTCTCTCTCTTCTGACATGAAACATGCGCTGAAATGGTGAGCAAGGTGGCTGTTTACTTTTGATACGCCAAAAACCACCAACGGTCAGATCCTCATTTTGCTCTAATTTAAATGAATGTCTCTCTCATTGAGAAATATTTATGCTTTGATAACTTCTATGATTGACCTTCATTTCAGACTTTCAATGACAGATTCGCATCTAATGTGTTGCTAACGTTGCTGGGTAGATCGTTTGATCATTCTAGGCTCAAGTAGATATTTCACTCCCTACGCAATACTCTAATTGTATTAAAGTCAAATACATCCTTAGAATGAGTACCGTTTCAAAACTTGGGATTGCGGCTCAAAACAAACTTTCCTGTCTTGACAGAGTACACCACCTTTTACTTTACTCACATGTTCTAGTATTTCACTACTCTAGTATTATTTTCCATGGAATAATCTCCACTGAGCTTTAATCCATGTTCCTTTCTGCAAAACATTCACTGCAAAAACCTGTACAGCTTAAAACATTGTAAATATGTTTTACTTATCCATCTTCGTTTTAAAGTCAAAACAGAACTTTCAGAACTACTCGTCTGTGGAGCAGAATTGCACTGAGCTGCTTCCCATATGTATAGCCATGTCGAGCGGATCATATTCGGGGTTCGACTACTATATTATTTTGAATATTATGTTAGGATTTACTTGTAGGGTGACGTATCCTCATGTCAGATTCGTGAGAAACTCTAGTAGTATGTCTAGTAGGTAATTTAAACTATTAAGTAGGTAATTCAAACTTTCCAGAAAAACAATGTAAGTATGTGTGTGCGTAGTGTTTGCCTGTATCGTTCTTACGTTAAATCTAGAAGAATGTCTCATAATTCTCACATTACTTCTGCATCAGAATGCTAAATTAATTAACATGCCCTTCTCATGCTAACGTCATACCAATGCATATTAAACATAACTGAAAACATAAGAAAAATCACTTTCTAAGAAACAGATACGGTAGATTCAACTAGCATATCGTCTCCTGCCACTGAAACCGAATGTAATGGATTATGTTCAGTTTTTCTTTTTACTTTTTATAATTCGTCTTCTTCTCCATCTGTTTTCTCACGTGTTATTATCTTTTATGTTACAGACGTATATTTTTTCGATTGCATAAACGAAGTTTAAATTATTGCATCGGATATTTCACTATTTCTGTTAAAGTTAAATAGGTTTTATGGAAAGGGATGCAATACAACGCTATTCTCACACACAAACACAGACACATATATCTATATATATATATATATATATATATATATATATACATATGTATATATGTATGTATATATATATATATATATATATATATATTTAATTCAAACAAACATACATAACACACTGAGCAAATAACGCGTCCCAACAAGAGTGTCATGTGACTTCACATTTCCAAAACAGATGACAACAGAAGCTGAAGAGAGCCGGATGGCTAAGACTTTTCGAGCTTTAAACCGACGGTACGAATGTTGTACTAATTTTTCTGCACCTAAATAAATAAATAAATATATATATATATATATATATATATATATATATATATATATATATATATATATATATATATATATATATATACTTTGAGTATATAGAAGTGAAAGGTTTAGGAGTTTGTCTGCAATACTCTCTTTAAAATTACCAGACCAGCGATCTGATGTTATGCTCTAGTATAAACAGGAACTCACTATTATCGCAATTACTTTCGACTTACATGAGTTGTTCTCGGGCAGGTAATGATGTAATAAAAAAGTAATATTAGTGAATTCATTATGAAATGTCGATTAAAACACGTGCTATACACATTTTAATATTCGTTTTCCACGCACGTACCGGTCTTGTTTGATCTTAAGTTCATGCACTCGAATGGATAGATTCTTTAGGATTATGAGCCGAATGCTACCGTTTTAAACCGCAAGGGTCGCAGTGTGTATAAGTAGTGTATTATAGAGTCGGTTTTGGAAATATAATGTATTTAAATACTCCACTTGCTGACATTAAACAATCCCTTATTAACAATAACATCTCAAATCACATTGTCGACTATCAAATCAAATACTCTTTTGCCGATATTACTATCACACACTGATAACAAGAATATAGATAATATAAATAATATACATTTATGTTATCGTTCGCAAATGATTCGTAATTATAAAGTAGACAAAATGATAATAAACATATTAAACATCATCATATATCCCTTATGGAAATAAATCTAAACGCCGATTGAGTATATACTCGCCAATCTACCCGCCCTACGAGCAGCAATTAACATAGTAGTAGCATAATTTACAGAAAAACAAAGAAACAACTGGTAATTTGAGGAGAAACAGCAAAAATATGATAATCATCGTGTTATTTAATATATTTTAATAGTGATATTTGATTTTGTAAAAGTATAAAAACGAATTCCCATGACGAAGGTATTAAACAAAAAATCAAGGCGATTGTAAAAAAAATTACCAACAGAAAATAGAGGTGAAAAACAACAAAACAATATGAACACATATTTGCTACCAAAACAATAAGGATACTTTTTCCTATGTTGGTGTGTTTTACAGTTTTTTTTTAAGCGTTTTAATAAGTTTTTATTGCATTTTAATAATTCGTTCAACCCGCTTGCATTATCGTTCACTTTTTATGAT
>OY744523.1:64115797-64215797 GCA_963556195.1 Sepiola atlantica
CACTTATGCAAGTTTCCGGAGGTGTGTAAGGAAATTCTTGACAAAGGAAAAATGCCACCTACAGAAAATACATTTCTTATCATGTTAATTTTCTTGTGACAAATAACTTATCTGGATTTACATTCAACTAATTGATCATTAACTGTTTTTCAATGACGGTATTGAAATATTGTATTTTCACCACCTTGTATACGTACACACTTATATAATAAGGTAGTATACACATAGTGTTCTTACAGTACTACTTCAACACGGCTCAATATATGAGTAGAGATTAATATTAGTATATTATATATATATATATATATATATATATATATATATATATACGTAATGTTTTATTCTTCGTTTCCGAATAAATTCATTGAGTTTAATCCATTCCTCTATGAAAGAAAAGCCAAACATCATAGTGTATACAGGCATATGATGCAAGCACAAATCATGGGCATTATTGCAACATGAATGTCACAAAATGCTGTCAGACATTAAAACAAATAATTGAAATATCTTCAAAAAGACCAGCCCTTAAATATGCACATTATTATATTTCCTCTTCTCAATAGATGACTAGGTGAAATGGCAAGATAAAGGGAACTTAATGGATTAAAACTGACGGATATATTCGGAGATTATACACTAATGTTTCTGTGTATTTAACTTTGAATTACCTACTAGGCATCATCCTCGAGGGTATTAGGTATATATGTACAATAGTTTGTCACGACAACTTTACATGAGGATACTTACCCCTATAAGGAAACCCTGAACAAATATTCAAAATAACATAGTAGTCTCACCACAAATAAGATCCCCTCAACACGACTATATACTTGCTCATACAGGGAGTGTGCACCTTCTTCTGGTGAGGTTACCCCAAGCCCCAGCACATAGATGAATACTCCACCAGACTTGATATATTCCTGTCCTGGAATCCTGTAAGACCAAGAGACCACCAGAAAGATATACTAGTAAGCTGGTCAATTGAAGAGAAGAAAATAATGTTCTTAACTTATTTACTAACTTATCGTGTGAGAAATAATCAGAATATTATTAGAATATACGGATATCTGTGTGTCTAACATAGAGATTAAGTGTAAGCCCCCGTAAGTAGCGCCTTTATTTTTGAGAACTTCGACTGAACTAAAATGAAACAAAACTGAATATATATATATATATATATATATATATGAAATGAAGGAGAATGGAAAGGAATTAGAGAAAGCAAAAGCCAAATCAAAATTCAATTCAAAAGTTCAAAGCAAGGTATATTCCGCAAAAAGGCAATTTATTCAAGTTAAATTTTCCTCAAGCCAGGCTTTTCAAAGATCAAAATCTTATCATCAGAGGAAGTCGCTGGGATAGATAAGTTGGCAATGGCCAAGATTTAAAATTTTAAAAAATAAAATAAAATAAAACTTGTAGGGAAAGAAACGCAGGGCAAAACTGTGCCAAGGTGCAAGCAAATGTCCGATTGCCAAAAAGTCCGGTGTCGAAGAGTCCAGCGGAGAGAATAAGATGTATGTAGGTAGGTCGTTAGAGGCACGAGAAGTAATGAGAGAGGTTTCAAAGTTAAATTCCAAGAAGCCACAACTTCAGGTACGGCGAAAATAGAAAATCCAAAAAGGGTAAAAAGTCCAATAAGAGGTACATTCGATGATGCAGGCAGGCGTCAGAGGAGATTTAGTACACCTCTTTATTTATTTATATATATATATATATATATATATATATATATATATATATAATAAATTTCTTGAATGTGAAATGATATATATAATTATTTCCACAATCAGACAACGCCGCAGCCCACAACCTATGAAAAGAAACAAACCGGAAGTCCTAGACTCGAGTTTCGCCCTCCTTTGGGCTCATCAGTAGAACACATCCGAACTCAGGATTCGAAACCCGAGTCAGTTGCATGGTGAGCGAGTACTCTGCCACTGAGCTACCTCGCCACATACAAGAATGTCTATTAATTTACACAGATTAAGCGAACCGCGGCGATGACCGACTGTGGAATTTACCTACTCTTTTCAACAAGGGGTGTAGTCATCCAACAACTATGAACCCAGGCCGATGTCTCACAAGTAGGATTTTATAGGTTAGCTTGTTGGATGACATCGTCCTAGCGAGTATAAAATCCTACTTGTGAGACATCGGCCTGGGTTCATAGTAGTTGGATGACTACACCCCTTGTTGAAAAGAGTAGGTAAATTCCACAGTCGGTCATCGCCGCGGTTCGCTTAATCTGTATAAATTAATAGACATTCTTGTATGTGGCGAGGTAGCTCAGTGGCAGAGTACTAGCTCACCATGCAAGTGACTCGGGTTTCGAATCCTGAGTTCGGATGTGTTCTACTGATGAGCCCAAAGGAGGGGGAAACTCGAGTCTAGGACTTCCGGTTTGTTTCTTTTCATAGGTTGTGGGCTGCGGCGTTGTCTGATTGTGGAAATAATTATATATATATATATATATATATATATATATATTATCAATGTCTCGATTTATCAAAAGCATTGAAACTTTAAATAAATGACGGCCATAAAAAATACATCATTATAATGTTTGATTGATCTATTTTGAAACTTTCAGCGTATAAAATCATTTCAACTTTTTAATCCTTTATTTCTTCTTAATTTTAAGATATATTATATGACGTCGATGTAATGTCTTGTCTAAGAGTTCTTCCCAGCGGCACTATGTATGAAACATAATTAGTATATTTAGTTATTAAAACTTTAAGAATGTTAGTACATTTGAATAAATTACAGTTATATAACTGTAATTTATTCAAGCAATCACGGCGGCGTCAAACACTTGAACAAGACATAATACTGACGTCACGTCTACAAGTGGGCATATATTGCACTTTAAATAAAATAAACTATTTTATTTCATAAAATATATTACTTATACAAATAAGAAAAAACTTATAATGTATTTTACATTCAAATGAGAGCGATTCTATTCGCTGTTTATTCAAGGTCCAAAATCAATAAACACACACCCACACTCACACACACACACACACACACACACACACACACACATATATATATATATATATATATATATATATATATATATATATATATATATATCGTGCATTGATGTTGTTATTTTTATCATCGTCATTTATTAAAATTATCAATGCTTTAAAAAAATAAGATACATTTATAATTGGTGTAGCCGCGCAACACTCTTGGGACGGACAATACATGCACTTCATATTCACAAGAAGACGTATTTTCAAATTTCAGCAAAGATGACTATTTAATTTAAATAAAAGAAGCCACAAATAGAAGAAAAATAAGTTCAAATGTATCTGACTGAAAAAGCAAGTTTAAATAAAATGAAACCCAAATGATTTACCCTACACCTTTATATTGTTGGAATCCGTTTGTCTCAGTAGACAATGGTGTTCTGCGCCTAAGATTTGTCCGTATTAGAATTGCAGCGGCGGCTGTGATTGTGCGAGCCTATCCTAGATTGCTAGGCACTGTTGAAGGTGCCCCATATGTAAGCGGTGTCGTGTTGCGAAAGATCGGTTGCAGCGCTTTGCCGTCTGTTATCTTCCCGTTCCCCTACTGCTGGTATCTGCTCTCCTCACTCCTCTTGCAGCATGTTTTAACATCTCTCCTCAAGCGGATGCGATCTTCAGCTACGGACTCCAGCTTGTTGGGTCGATGCCACTTGCCCTCATATCTCGCTCGCAGACATCCTTGTAGCGTGGAACAGGTCTTCCTGCTAGTCTACCGTTGGTTACGATCTTAGCATCGTCTATTTACCTGGCATGGCCAAGCCACCGAAGTCGTCGTTGTGTAAGCTGAGCAAACATGATCGGGATGTCCACCTGATCAAGTACAGCCTTCTTTGAGATGTGGTCCTGTGAAACGATTCCTAGGATTCTCCTGAAGTTGCGCGGGTGGAAAGTGTTGAGTTTGTTCTCTTGGCGGGGGTAGAGGGCTCAAGATTCATTGTCGTAGAGCAGATTGCTGAGTACGCAGGCCCAGTACACCTTTACCCGTGTCTTGCTGGTCAGCATCTTATTATTCCAGATTTTCTTTGTTACGCAACCTATGACTGTTGTGTAGTTCTTCATCAAAGGAGAGATTGATGGAGAAGATGGAGACGTAGTACATCAAATCCCCGACAATCTCGATGGTGTGACAAAAAATAGTTATGTGTAGGGTCCCGCTTACATCTTGGCCGAAGATGTTAGTCTTTTTAAGCTGATGGTAATGCCAAACTTTTTGCATGCGTGAACGAAGCAGTTGATGACACGCTGCAATTATTCTATAAAGTATGCTGTCAGTACTGTACCATTAGCGAAGTTCATCTTGCGTATAAGAAGCTTCTGCACTTTAATCTTAGCTCGGAGGCGGGGGTTGAAGAGGTTGTCACTGCTTCTAGTATTGGGATACACCCCGACTTGTTAAACGCGTAAGAGAACCGTAGAGATAACAAAATACCAAATAATGTCAGGGCGATTATGTACCCCTATTTCACCCCGCTTTTGATTGGGAAAAGGTCCGATAAAGAGCCATCGTACTGTACGGTGCCTTGCATGTTCACATTTTAAGTTGTGATTATCTTCAGGAGTCTAGTGGTAAGATCTAATTTTCTGCAGCAGAGTGAAAAGTCCTTTTTCTGCTGACAAGGTCAAAGCCCATGTTTAGGTCGATGAAGGCGTTGTACAGTAGTTATCTCTGTTCATGGTATTTTCCGAGAGCTGTCGGAGGGGAAATATTATGTCGTCATTACATATATATATATATATATATATATATATATATATATATTAGGATATTACCAATGGGGTCTACACCTGTTACATCGTTGTGGTTAATACATAAAAACCTCATTATTGTCAGTACAAATTTAGAAAAATGAATGTTCATACCGTCAGAACAAAAACTACCTTGTCTATCCCAACACAGAATAATGCAAGGAAATGAAACACAGTTATATACTACACAATAGGAACATTAAATGACGAACGCTTTGAATGTATCACTCCCACACATTAGGGCGATAACACCTTTTGTGGTTTCACGGTAAAAAGAAAGGAATGCTTTAATACGGTATCGTTTGAGAATGTAAAAATAAATTTTAAAAATAAAGCTCGGACCCTATGCACTTATTATATCTTGATCTCTAATATTTTAATTACTATTGAGCTTTTACCCCACGTTCCGTGTGATATTAAATAATTGAAATATTTATGGGACTAAATAGAACAGGAACATGCCCTACATCACGCACCTTTACGCCTAGTAATTTCGTCGCGCGTTTTTCTCTATTTATAAAGATTAAAATAATAAGATAGTGATACCTAATCATATGCCTAGAACCTTTATTCCAATTCTGAACACAAATCCATGATATGATTAGTTTTCTCGAAAATGTATCTGATTTAAAGTCGAAGATACAGGAGTCTTAAGTAGAAACTAACATTCAGGTTACCTTGCTTAATGTGTTATTCATTACTATGGATGCAATTTAATGAAAATCTTAAATATCTGAATTTTCAAATCGAAGGTCCTTCTCAAATGACCCACTTATTTTTTTTGTAAACACTCAAACGAAAATTAAGTTTCGGGAATATTTATGAATTCATGTCTACATACTGCTGTTAATATTATTTCAAGGAAACTTTATTTTCACGAAGAGCTTACATCACGAAAAGGTACATAACAGTAAATATAGGCGTTAATTGGTGTAATGCAGTCTATCATCCGTGTAATAATATTCATAATAGTGAAGTAATTAGTTTAAGAAAGCAATGCATAACTAATATATAAGTTTATACACATACTTAAGTTTATATAATAAAAGATAATGAAATAAACAGGTTAGCAAGGTTTTATTGGATAAATGAGACGCTCGTGTCCACGATAACATGATATGATATATGTTGTTATTTAATTTTATCTAACTATTTAAATAAAAATAAATAATAAATGAAAATCGTTAAATATTAACATGATTAATATACTTTATCGCATGCATATATATGCTCTTTTTTATCTCACCTTATCTTTATATCTATCTTATATATATATATATATATATACATATATATATATACATATATATATATATATATATATATATATATATATGTGTATATATATATGTATATATATTTATATGTATATATATATATATATATATATATATATATATATATATATATATATATATATATATATATATATGCATAGATATATAGCAACGTTAATATGTCTAACGAAAATATGTACGCATGTTATTTATAACTGGAATGTGATACGAGGCCAGAGACAAAGAAAATCTATTCATTACGTAAAAATGCATTTCCATTTCCGCCCTCGTATGAAATATGAGTACGAGAACACTTGCTTAAATAATTGTTTCAAACGCCCACGGGCACTACCTGATCGTTCGGGTGTTCATTACAGCAGACAAAGACAGAGTAAAATAAGAAATGGTAGCAATAGCAACATAAGTACGCTTGGTGTGAAGAATGCAACGTTAAGAAAATGTATATTATTAAGTGTTAGGTGTGTGTGACTTTGAACTTGAATCAGAAACGCAAAAAAAGCGAAATCGTATGCAATATACACATTAGGATTTGTAAAATTCTGTGTAAGACCAATGTCTTTAGGCTGGGCAAGGTATAGTATGAGTTCTGATGATACACTTCATCTTTTTAGCTGTTCGTTAAAATATAAATCTTTCTTTACTGACGCAATTTTTTATTTTTGTTCCAGTTCATGGTACCCATTTTTGGGGAAAGCTGACCGACCATGCTAGTAACTTTTCCCTCGTGGTGAGGTAATTGAATAAAAACGTTGCTTTTAGCTACGATCAATGTATTGTATTTTTTCTGATTCTACACATGTTCTCTCTTCCTCTACTGAAAGGGGAATTTGTGTGGACTGCGATATTTTTATTTTATTTTAGTCTACACACCCAGTTTTTGTGAAGCTCGATGTTCCACACAGTAAAATCCTTACTGGTGTAGAAATCTGCTCTCATGGGAAGGCAAGTAAAACATACAAATGAGAATATAGGAAAAAACTGAAGTGCTATTACATACGTACGCACACATCTATACTTTTGTTTACTGAAAATAAACGGCGTGGCCCGGAGTATTTTGATTTTCAGTTTGGTTTCGCTCCCTGTCTCACTTGTCATTTTTTCTTTCTCTTAATAAAGTTCTCATGAGAAAATATTCAACATTCTTGGAAACACAATTAAAAGACAAAGTATGTAAAAAGTCGTATATGCAATAAAGTTTATAGCATGTATTATGCAATGTTGAAATTTAAACTCTATACATATTTAGTAGTTTAACCCCCTTATATGTATATATACAAACTAGAACAATAGGCGACTTAGGACTGTTTATCACCTATTGCATTTCCCAATACGAAAACAAAAATCAATAGCTTATTCTTGAACACCTTGTGTATATCATCCGCATTCAAATGTTGATTTGAATCTATTATCGTATGTTGATTTTAGAAAGATTTTCACATTTAAGTCATGAGATTAATCAGTCTTCAGAAGACTTTGGAAGACAGTAAATCTTGCTTCTAGATGTATAAATACCCCAGATCAAATATAATAGAAAAATGTGATATTTTAATAATAATCGAAAAGTTGTGTTCATAGTATGGCCCTTCAACCTTTTTAAAATACTAACAAAAATTGAGGAATGTTTATTGAATGTCTATACATTTGTTTATTTTTTTTTTAATCAAGATATCTTACTTTTCGCGAAGTGCGTGTGTATACTATAGCCAACGTGACCTGATAATGAAATTTACAGTTTCTGATTGAGTTTTATTCTAAAATAAATTAGGATAATAATAATGAAACGAAAATAAAAATACACATTTTGAAATCAATAGTAACATAGTAAACATTTGTACAATATCATGTCTTTTTAATCTGGTGACTGTGTGTTCATTTCCGGAGAAAATATTGTTTCATACCATTTGCTGTAGCCGAAGTGAAATATTTTGGCTCGAAATGCTTGACTATTCATGGCTCTGACCGCTGCCTGTGTGTAAATATGTAGCAAAATAATGTGTGTTCGTATAAATAAAATTATGTATTACTAGTATATGTATAGGCATGTATCAGTATATCTCTGCTGTCAAACCCTAAAATTAAATTGTCTCATATATAAAATCAATTTCGATATGAATTTAAAAAAGTAGTGAATAAACAGTTCTATTCATTATTAAGCACTTTTTATTAATTCAATAAAGATTCTTTGAATGTTCTCGGCTTTGAATGTAAACTTAACTAGACCACTATATATATATATATATATATATATATATATATATATATATATATATATATATATATATATATATATATATATATATATATATATATAGGTTTTAGCTTAATTGCCATAAATATGTGTAGCTTAATAGCCATAAATATATTTTTATAACATACTAGCTAGCTCTAGTTACGTATCGAGCACTGTTGAATAAAATACTAAAAATTGATGAATAAATATATATATATATATATATATATATATATATATATATATATAAAAATGCGTTTCACAGTTTGAGCTGGTAGGCACTATTTATTTCCCATTTATATTGATTCATCGCATCAATTAGCAGCTTTTTGTCTTAATTTCATGCTTCTACTTTACCATAGATTGGCTTAAGAACGTGACGACTCCTTCCTCTGCCAAAATAGATTCTATAAAAGGCTTATTTTCTTGGCAAATCACACCATTCAAGTCTGGCAAATCTAATGGAAATTACAGAAATAGCGGCCTTAATTAGACCAGTCTCGCGAATAAATATTCTAGCAATGCTTCCTTATTTACCGTTAACACACTGTTTACCATCGGAAAGAGTCACATTGAATGATGCAACTTATAGTAATACGGAAAATTATGTTTAAATAATATTTTCAGCAAAGTGAGGTTTGATTTTGAATTTCATTTGTGAACTTTTTTATTGGTAGTATTCGGAATCGGTTAAATGAATAAGTATTATTTTTTAGCTCATCCAAAAACATAATTTTAGTTATTTAACGTGATACATGTGTACAGACAAATAAATAATAGCCAACATAATTCTATACAATTACATATATGTGCAGTCATTTATGAAAATGTATAGCGAAACCTCTTACACATAGCTTTAGTAGCTAATAGAAAACACTTCGGGTTGCCCTGGCCTATGGTCGACTGCATTACTTGCTTTTTAGGTCAAACTACGCTCAGAAAATAATTATATGCGTGAAGTCTTCAAATTCTGCTAAGTTTAATTTCAATATATTTGTTTATTAATAAAATATCAGCCGAGTTTACAATATTTTGCAAATTTATCGTAAGTCTCTATTGTGTAGTGATTAATAAAACAGGTATCCTGGCCTAATACTTAAAATGTCAACCACTCCTAAAATGAGAATTGCGCACATTTTACAACATATTCTACTTTTTCATAAAAATAAATATTTATTCATTTGCAAATATGTATCTGTATGGTTACACAAAATTTAATGAAGAAAATAGTTATTCATTTGCAAACATGTATCTGTATGGTTACACAAAATTTAATGAAGAAAATATAGTGTAAAAACAAGTCAGTAATCAAGACGAAAATTCAGCATCGAATTAGTCTTACGAGGTTTTTTTATATGAGAAATTGAATAAATGATGTTATTTAATGATTTTATATGCATATTAATACGAACATGGACTAAGTATAATTTGTGTTTGTATTTATTTACTGAGAATCACACTAGTACTACCCAATTGTTAAATTTAAACAGGTTTTAAATCCTTTCGTCTGTAATAATATTTTAATAAAGTTGACTCCTTAAGATCGATCGATCACAATGAAGACGAAATGCGTAGATTTGTCTTACGTGGGCACATGCGATAATAATACACCGCCATTAAGATAAACTGATCAGGTAGAGAAATATCAACAACTGTTCAATTATAAGGAAGTTTTGTTTTAGAATTACTAAATTAATAATTAGCATCTTAAATGTAACGATTTGCCAAGATTGTTATGACCTTTTACAATGAAGCTTTGAACGTAATCGTTTAAAGTTGAATGCAATTAAGATTCTGAAACGTCTGGGGATGTAACGCCTTGAGCGCGCGTGTTTACTTCGGAATCTTTTAGAGATGATATATTCTCTTTATACAAACCTTTTCTCACAGAAGAGACGTTACAATTCTCTCTTAACTTTAACGTTATTTCTATTGAAAGTGCTTGACTGAGCTTCAATCTGTGGTGCCTCTTTGTAACAAATTCAGAGCTAAAATGAGTCTTATAAAACTAAAGAAAATATACTTTGTTTTCCTTCTATGTGCGTAGTTTCATGTGAATTTCATTTGGGTAGAGCTTATTTTCAAGGGCTTATCGCATGTGAATAACATTTCCGGCAGGATTATTCTTTCTCTCTCGATTACAACTTACTCGTCGTCAAAAACATAGACCGCCCAATAAACCAACAAACGCACTTCATTCAAGTTATCAATGTTAGTGTCTCATCTGTCGTCAACAAATCATTTCCTCTGATTTACTCGTATCACGGCATGGCTTCTGGTTTTTATAATTTGTGAGTCAATAGTAAAAATATATCTGTATTCAAACGAACACCGACAAGAAATTGGCATGATCAGAAAACTCAATTAATAGTTCTCACATTAGTTCAATAAACAAAAGGTTTAAGTTGAAAGACTAATACACATATTTTCATATTGCTGGATGTTATTTAGCGTAGCTGTCATTTTAAAAATATTAATGAGTTACTGCACTTAAAATACCAAATTCGACTCGAGATGGACAACATCTTGTGAGGATTCGAAACGATGAGAGAAATGGGCAGAATATAGTAATATAAGAGACTCGATAATATGTGTTTACATTAGACTTGAACACGTCTATGTTGGGACCAGCTAGAAAGCAGTTCCGTTGTATTGTGTTCCATAGATCGGAAGTTCTTGGAAATAAAATGTACACATGAAAGTAAAGTATTTAAACATTAGAGTTGAAAACGATTGCGGTGTAGTCAGCTAAAAATCAGTTATCTGATTCTGTGTTCTACAGATAGGAAGTGTTTTGAAATAAACTTTTTTCATTGAATGTTTAAAAACAGACGCGTCATATTTTTGTTAATTATCATGGCTAACATTTTCACTAAAATGTTGTCTTTCCTGTGTACATAATTTCCGTTTCGTATGAATTAATGTTAGCAACTCAAGTGCACCTTTAACATTATTGTCTTTCTCTTACATACATCAAGTGTTTTCCTTCATACATTTACTAAATAATTCAATAGAAAGTAAATATTGAACCACGTTAGTATATACAAAAGCACAAGAATGTTGAATATCAGGAACTGTTTTGTATTAAACTGTGATACGTGGTTTATCGCGATATCCTTGTTCTATTCTTGCTATATGCTAAAATGAATATTAATTTATTTTCTTACACATATCGCACCGATATATTATCAGGGCACTCTGTTGGTTTTTCGTGCATTATTTAAATACTAGTGTCATTTGTGTACAGATGTAACCCGGGAAATCGAAGAACACAATACACGCGTGCTCCCATCTCTAGACACCTTTATAAATATGTGTATTCAATTGTTTACTCAGCTGTACGTATTAGTTGTAGTAAGTACGGAAATGTATACATTTAAATGTGTGAATTATTTCATAACAACGTAATACCATCCTCGCAGAAACGGACCGAGGTAATGGAGT
This sequence comes from Sepiola atlantica, assembly GCA_963556195.1. Taxonomy (NCBI): domain Eukaryota; kingdom Metazoa; phylum Mollusca; class Cephalopoda; order Sepiida; family Sepiolidae; genus Sepiola; species Sepiola atlantica. The sequence continues at coordinate 64,127,560 of OY744523.1, forward strand.
GAGATTATTTTTGTAAGGAAGGGATAAATAAGCGTGTATGTAAACACACAATAGAAGTGGGGGTTGTCACTTCCTTACTGATCAAAAACTATTCAAGCATATTGCTACAAACCTATGCAAATACCGAATAAAAGTGCTAATGCCATATTGAATGTTACCTTAGCAGGTGTATGTATGGTGACACTACGAAAACAATACATACACGATGTTGAGCACAGTGGAAGTCACGAAATTGTCAAACATACACTTGCTGTCTAATGAAACGGTTACAATGCAAGTTCGCTCATACACCAGCACTAATAAGAGTCCTTAAGGCGACACACAGTAAACCAATCCCCTTCGAAAAGAAAGTAATTGTTTCTAAAAATAGTTAGTCTAAGTTTTTTACAGCTATCGTGAACGTCTCAAGTGAAACAAACGCCAACGTAAAAACAGTTATTTTAAGCGAATACGAGCAAAAATAGTTAGCTTAATCATGACAACAGCTACTACTAAAGGACCTTTTCCTAGCTTGGAAAAAATGCAATACCAACGAACAATTACGTTTGAGTAAACATGTCGGGATAACAACGGAATATAATATAATATAAGTAACCAAAAAAATAAGTTTTTATCAAATGACTCGCTTTAGGAAGTAATATCGATATGCTATGTTCTAAATAACCCTGATTAAGCTGATTTTGATGATTTGTTTTTTTTTTCAACGAAGACAAATGTTAAGGATTTGTTTCATGTTGATGGTGAGACAAACACATTGATGATTGCAAACTAGTGTTGAATATGGGTGAAAAATAGCTTATAGTTCAGCTGCTAAGCCAAAAGATCGTTCAGTTTGATACAAAAGCGCCATCTTTGATGCATAGATACTTTGAATAGTATATTCTCATATCAGATCATGTTCAAGATGGCCGTCATTAAAGTGTAAACACCCCATATAAGCGTTTGTTCTATCACAACAACATCACATACGTAAAGTAATGCCCATAATGTTGCCAATTAAAGTCCATTATAGTCCTACCTAGTGCTTAAAATGAAAATGTGTATGATTAAGGTAGAAATAGTGGCCATTTTAAAAAAAGTCAATATTTTAATAATGTGTGCCAGTTTTAGCTTATATTGTTGTAATATGTTTCTTTAACTATTTTAAGGTCACTGCATTTATTTTTGCTATCAGATTTGACTTTTACTGAAGTCTGAAATTAGTCATGGTCTTCATTTTGATTTCTTTCATTAATTATTAGTTTTCAGGTATGTTTTTTTGTAAATATATATGCATTCTTTGTTATATTTTTGCAGTAATTATTCAGTGCTTATTCATAAACTTATCATTATTTGCTTTCAGGTAGTTATGTACACATATATATTGGTGCTCGTTAACATGAATAAAAAAAGTAGTAGAATGGAAACTGTGTGCATTGTGCCAAAAATGGACAGATGCCCCTCTAGTCACTCCCCTGAACAGGAGACAAAAAGAAACACCATCAAGTTATAAATCACTGGCTCAAAACCTGGATGGGTTGAAAAACTTGACAGTTCGCCAGAGTTTATCAAGATTAAATTATTGATCATGTAAGTGGGATTGAAAATACAGTTAAATTAAACAGTGCAGTATGGCACAGAACGTGTCGGCTATCATGCAACAACACCATGGTCAAACGAGCAGAGAAGAGGAAAAAAACAGATCTCCCAGAAACTCAAAGTCAAGTTAAAACAAGACTTTCTCTTGGGGTTACAACAAGTACACGGCAAGACAATACAAATGTTGGCTTCTTCTGTGAGAAATATCATGGCACACAAAACCTGCACAAAACATCCAGTTATAATATTGGCTCTATTTTTAGACAGGCTGCAACTGAGCTGCGAGACTTCGGCAGCAGGTGGTATGTTTGCCATTGATGCCATGTATAACTTAAATTGCCTTACTGAACTGCGAAATCGACTGCACAAAGAGAGAAACACAAACGAGACGCAAAATGAATCACTAAAGGCCAGAGTTGTTGGCGAATTAGTGGCATATATAGAGGACACTCATTAAAGCGATACTACAGTATTCACATTGTCAGAAATATGAGAAATGTATGCAAACAGATGGGCAGAAATTGCTGAATGTAGTTAATTAAGAGTTAATGCAACCCATATTAAAGAGAGACTTTTGACGTTAATACCCAGATTGAGGAAACACACGCATGGAAGGGATGTATTGTTGTCATTTGATGAGGATATTGCAAATGCGCCCAAAATGCCTCACAAAAATATAGGGATGCTGATGCATTTTGAATAACACTACAGCGTTAATGGCTCATTTCAAGAGAGATGTGCATCAACAGCAGTTACAGCATCACTGAAGGCTTTGATTAGCATGATTATTTCTGCTCCTAACATCAAAGAACAGAGCAATAGTCACACGGCAAGAGAGGAAATTTCCTTAGGAATTTCTGAAATGGTAATGTTTTTTTTCTGTGTGTAAAGCACAGCATCTTCTGCTGATAGTACTGTAAGGCATAACACAGACAGAAAACCCACTTTACCAATATACATTAACCTTCTGAACCATGGTCAAACTAGAAAACGTAAATTGATAGACAGGTTGTACAATATTGGTCTATGTATTTCATATGACTCATGACCATATCAACAGCCGTGGCAAACAAAGTCACTGCATACTATGATGCAGAAAATGATCTTTGGCCGTCATCTTTACAGACGAATGTGCTCACTTTGGGTGCAGTAGATAATCTAGATCACTACTCAAGCTCCCGAACTGCCAATAATTCATGTCATGGCACTGCAATCACGCTGATGCAGTTTCCTCTCCTAGAGAATCCATCAGTAAGTAGAGATGTTGCTGCTTCAGCAAGTGATGATGAAAAGGTCAAATGGATTACTATTACCCAGTTATCTCCTTCATATACGCAGGTGCCAGCTGTAACATAACTTAACGTGAAAGCCCTCCCTCTGTTGTAGGTAAGGTGATGGTTCCTGTAACCATTCTGAGGGAATCAAAAGCAGAAGAGTATGATTGGTTTAATCATGTGGATACCTTATTAAGCAAGGATATCCTTGACGCAAATGACAATTTATCCTAGCCCGTCTATCATTCAAGTAATCAAGAGGGTTCTGACAAATGCATCAGTAAAGTAACTTTGCTTTCCATGTTTCACGAGCTAACACACCCGCCTCCATGATAATGTGTGCATTTAATGTGGTGACAGATGATGTGGATCATCTAAATGAGCAGCAGATACCTGTTATAACAATTGACAACTCCTTCATAATTTTAGAAAATATTATCCCGTTAACCTGGCCAGAGTCACATGGAGATAACAATATTGTGTTAATGCTAGGGGGACTACATATAGAGATGAATATATTCAAGATGTAAGGAGCCTGGCTTGTGGGAAATGACTGATCATCAGCTCTTGTTCAAGCTGAGGTGATCGCCCGTGGCCGTGCTGATAGCATATTGAAAGGTCCTCTGTCACAAGAAGGATATATGTCAATCATGCCACTGTCGCAGCCCTGTATAGATTAGTTACGAGTGCATAAAACAACATCCAAAATAACAAAAGACATGCCCCCATTTGAGTGTCAGAATTAACCCCAATTAAAATATTGCGAACTCACTCTGCTTTTAGAGCTCTACTAGCTAGAATGTGTCAGGTAATTGAAAGAAGGGACCTTCGAAGTGTACGTGCAGCCCGTTGGACAGTAAGTTTCATGGCTTTTCACTCTATACCACACCAACTATGCCAAGTGATTGCCTGTACATATCAGATATATGACAAGCCTTATGGAAACCCAACCAGATGTATACAAAAGGTTACCAGATTGAGACTTTGTTGTAATAATTACTCCCCGAGCATTTCTAAGTATTTCTTCAGACCAAGCTCATGAGAAAGTTAATGCGACAATCAAAGGAGATGGAGGAGCTGTTGGGCTTACTGAAAACCCCCTAGATCTTCACAGATGGATGTTAGCAGGACCAGATATTTCACGGGTTGTTACTGGATTTGAGCACATTATTTCTACAAGTGAAGCACCAGTCAAACATCATGAACAAACTCAAACAACTCAAGAGGCCTTTGAAAATGATTTACAGAAAATTGTGTAAACTTTAGAAGATATGGAGAATCCTGTTCTAGAGGAGACTGGAGGCTTGCTTGCCCGCGACACAAAGCGCATTATTGATGGAACTGTTGTATAAACTGTAAACACAATAGAGGCTTTCGACAACAACAGTATGACATCTATGTCAAAGCCAGATTAGTTGATAAACCAGCCCAACCAGTCAGTGACACCTTGAAAAAGAGGAATCTACCACTGTCTAAGAAGACCCCATCGCGAGCCAAATCGGGAGACAAATAAAATTGTTTCACTCAAATCGTCATGTGCTGTGTTTGCCAGACTCTATATCAGCTGCCAAGCGAGAGAGGGGAATTTGGACGAATTTTATCAACATGAAAATCAACTAGCTCCTCTTTCAATATCAGATATTGGTCATCTAAGAAACGGTGACAAGCGTGACTTGCTAAAGTGCTTCAAAAGTTGACCCAGAGCATGATATAGTCTCCTCTGAGGTTGATGCTAGATTGTTTGACGACCCTGCAGTTGTTCACTTCCTTCAACCAAAACAATGCAAGGCATTGCTGATTATGTAGACATAGTATATGTTCCGTATGTGCTCAGCCAGGTACAAACAGTTGTAGCGTATTGACATAGTTTTGGACAGACCCATCCCTTGAAGCCTGAAGAAACAGACAATAGACAGAAGAGGGCAAAAAGAGGATACTATGATAGAGCGAGTCCTGGACCAATCACCGATTCCAGAGAACTGACAAATCTTTCTCAGAGATAAAAGGAATAAGATCGAACTGTTTGAATTCATAGAAGAGTTGGGCACTAGAAGCAAGATAATCATCAGCACAAATGATGTTCATGTGGTAAGCAACGTAGCTGGAAATGACTTGGATATAAATGGCCTACAACAATGTTGCCAGGAAGAAGCAGACACATAGATCTTTCTTCACGTTCAACATTGCAGAAAGAATGGAGCTAGAAGAATAAGTGTGATAATTGAAGACACTGATTTAGTTGTCATTGCAATATTCGTTCTATGATAGACTGGAAATAGATAAGTTGGGGTGGTGTTAGGAGCTGGAAAGCAATATCGGCTCATTGCATTACACAACGTTGCAGAAAACCTTCGCCCCTAAACCAAAAACATTGCCAATGTTTCATTCCCTCACAGTATGTGGTAATGTGTCATATTTATATGGGTGTCGGAAACTCTGTGCATGGGATGCATTGCAGGTCTTCATTCCACGGTCCGATGCCTTAATTGAACTTTCATGACAAGCGACTACTAGCAGAACATGTATATTAGAGGATATTGACCAAGCTCGAAAGCAGCTCTTTGCACAGGGATCAAGAAAATATTGACCGTATCCCTCCTACAAAAGCTGCACTACAACAAAACATTAAGCGCGCTACCTACAAAGCAGGACTTGACTGGTCACAATTCTAAGTTATCAGACCAGATCTTCCGAATCCTGTCAAATTGGCTGTAAAAAGGATGGAGATGAGTGGACACCTCACTGATCGGATCTTCCAGAAACCTCAAAGCACTGCACTGAACTCATTCATTGTAAATGCAAGAAGGGATGCATACGTCAGTGTAAGTGCAAACCACCAACCTACCTAGTACAGACCATTTTGAATGTCATGTTGCATACTCACAAGAGTAAGCTATATATATGATATCTGAGGATTTAAGAAGTGTGAACTCATGTATCGGAGAGTTATGCTGTGATTCACATCGAATCTTATTTCCATATGTAATTTTAACATGATATTATGTCGACTTTTTATGAATCATGCAACATATTTGTAAAGAAATTATACTTTTTGTCTCTGATATTTATATGATGGCCTGGAGAGTATATAGTAATCTTAAAGCACATTTAATTGTTATGTTATCAGATAGTTTTAAATAAATGAGAAATCAAGAAGTCATTGCAAAAAATGTTACTCTTATTCTATGATGAATGGATTGTAATAACTTTTGAATAAGAGAAGCATTAATGATGCATTGTTTTTACGTAAATTATATTTTATATTTTGGTTCCTAAATCATACAAATTGCAAGTATTCATAGTGTGAAAGAGGAGATGGTTGCACTGAATGTTGCCTTTAATTAAGCCGTACAATTTTTTTTACTGATGTACACTATAGACACTATAGTAGATCCAATACCGTGTATTATAAAACTCTTTAAACATTCTACCTAGCAAAAATATGTCATAATAAATGTATTTTAGGTTACTAAATGTTTTCAGTGTAAACTGTTGAAATAAATAAATATATTTTTTTGTATCTGATTTCTCAGCCCACATTATCCATACGTACACATCACAATTACCTTTCTATTTTATTTATTCTGGGATGTGATATAAACCTGAAGTAGCAACCATCTTGAAATTAAGCAAGTTTGAGACAAGTATTGGATCAAATGCATAACATGCGTATATTTCCTGTCCAAACGCTTGCATATTTAGAAACACACATCACCTTTCTACACCTTCGAAGTCCTACGATGTGATAATGAGCCAATATAGTGGCCATTTTGAAAAAAAGCAAGTTTGGGGAAAGACTTTGCTTCTGATGAATTAAATTCATTTTCCAACCTCTTGTTTGCGCCCCAAAATGTATATATATATACACTAAACTCATTTTGCTATTGCACTGATAAGCTGAGATATGTTCTATGATCTGAAATGGCGAGAATCTTAAAAATAAGAGGATTCCGGTTCAACATTCTATTTGAAAGTATGCTATATTATGCTCTGTTGTAAATTGTTGGTCCTTTTGTACTAAAGTGAACGATTTGGTCAAGAAATGGGCCTTAACAACTATACTCTAAATGGGATGGCTCAAAAAGAATTTGATAACATTTTAGTTGAAAACGATCACGCTGTAGTAAGCTGAACAACATCAGTACAACATTGCGTACCACAAACAGACACTTATTGGAAGGAAACTCTGCTCATGGAAGTTCCACAAACCAATACATTTGTCTGGCGGTAGTTCCGTATTACTCCAAGTTCACAGAAGAAGAAATGTATTTTTTGTCGTAGTTGAAACTAGACAAAGTATTGCTGTGAATGTTTTACAGGAAGAAACCAGAGATTGGAGCTTATTCGATCACCTTTAATGAAAATAAAGATAGAGAATATAACTCCTAGCAGCGCTCATTTTATGGAAATAAAAGTGCAGGGGAGAGAAGTGGACACCCTCCTGATTTCGAAGTGAATTGTGTGCCATATGAAGGCAGGAGACAAATCTATTAGCGGAACGTCCGCATATGTGGCAACATACTCCATTTTAGGTCGTATCTAGCTCTTAGACATGAATATGATTTAAATGACGATTACCGCTCAATACATTTATTATAGACTTTATAATATTAAGAGTAATGTATACAGAAATAGTTTTTTCGCATTTGGAGAATACACACTCGGATTAAAATTAATATATAACAAAAGTGTTCGTTTAATCTAAATTCCGTAAAACCTATATTCTGGAATGCCGGGAATGTTAATGTCAATTGTGTTATTTAATTAAAACACGAATATCTACATAAATGTTTGTCAGCCATAAGACATTAAGAGTTAATGATAAATAATACATGATTAAGTAGCTTAAGTTAATCCGCGTTGGTCGTGAGTTAAAATGTTTTTTTATTGCAAGATATATCATATATTATGTTGTAAAAAAAGAAAGATGCAGTTCTTGGAATGGCCAATAGAAACGTCATAACAATGCGTATTTAGAAGGAGCGTTTCCTATTTGAGTACCTAACGGACAATAGCAGGATCGAAGAAACATATTTACGTTGTACTAATACATATGTCTCGGATCAGTAATGCTTTCAGGTGTACGTGAGTGGAAGTGGTAGTAGATCTGTACTTAATGGTTAAAATTCCTTCGACTTCCTGCATAAATGACTATGGTAGATATACCTATGAAGATTAAAAATGTATACATTATGGTAAGTGAAATCCATGAACACCTATTCTCGAGGATACACAATTAAAATGATCTAAATAGGTATCGAAGCACAGTAGCATATTTCTATCTAAATAATATATAATTGTTGAAGAGATAGAGAAACATCAGTTTACCTATTATAAACATTACACGGCCGATTATTTCATATAACATCTATTACTTGTTACAATCAGAAACTAACTGACAATTACAAACAATTCTTATTCCAAGAGTAATCGAATACATCAAATCTTTCTTATTTAATTTCGTTATAATATCCATTTATATGAATGCATTTATTTTGACTGGGATTATATATTTCACTTTGATTATAATACTAATTCATCAGCTACATACACTTAAAAAAAAATTGTTATGACGATTTATCAGATTGCGTCACATAACTTCTTTTCGACACTATGTATAGTTATAGTATTGGTAAAGGACAGGGTCAGTATGACTAAGCGTGAAACAGTATCTGACAACAAATTCCCTCTTTACTTTCTGTGAATAGGTACGCTTTTTAACTCTACATACTTGTTGTCTTATTTCTAGGCCCAGTAAGACACTGACGAACTTAAAATATATTGATTTTTCACCATAACTTTTTAAATTACCTTGCTATCTTTTTTTTCATTGAAAACTAATCTCATGAAATAAATAAATGAAATGTCAAATGCACAATCGCATTCTCATTTTACTTATAATATATATTTGTGTTTACTTATTTAACTGATATCCGTACTTTACCACAAAGGTATAAATTAAGTAAATTAAGATTTTTTTAAATATATGATCTAAAATTATCCAATCAAAACTAGGGAGCAATGTATTTTAGTTTATAAATACGTATATATATATATATATATATATATATATATATATATATATATATATATGAACCTCCGTCATACAATATTACCTCTATTTCTATAATCATACCTTTTCTTTATACTTAGTCTGCTTTCCTTTCTATACAGATTAACTGTTTATTTTTCTTTCCATTTTTCTTTTTTAACTTCACAGTTTGTGAGTTATATTTGTACTTCTTTAAGTAAGCAACGAGTGTACATTTTCCATTTTAGGTTAAGCCGCTGAAGTGTGTGATGTTATTAGATTATTTCTATCGTTTGGCGTCATTGTATAGTGTATAAACCCAGATCCATCAAAAAGCCGACGAAAACAAAAACAAAAAAAGCCAACGTTTCGTGTCTTTCTTTCTTTCATCCGAAATTATTAGCATGCCTATTTCTACTCAAGATAATTTATATGAATTAGAAACAACATATAAAAGCATTTGACGGATTCACATTGCAAACCAAAACAGGAACTCTCAAATGTCCCGAAGTAAATACATGAATTTGGAAAAAAAAATCCCCACTCTAAATAAATAAAACAAACAGTAGGTGTCTTTCATTTTTCATTTCGTTTCAGAAATTATAATATTAATTTATATATTGAAAATTAAGTTATTGAGGTAAAAACTATCATTTTATATGAATATTATTGCAAAGTACGGAGAAGAAATGTTGTCCGTCATTTTATACGGGAGCTGTACACTAGTGTCTAAATACTCTCTCTGCAATCAATGCATTATATCACAATAAGTATTATTTGTTTAAATATTTACACAATGTTAATTCTTGTTGTGCGATGCTACGATTCATTTATCTAATTAATTAATTGTTTTATGTCTGACAGGTTTATAACTTAAAGCGTTTCTATATTTAGCATGAAGATAATATATATAATTGCTATTAATGTTGTAATGCAACCTGACTCCACATTTCTTATTCATTAAACTCCAACTTAGCTCTCTATTTCTATCTTTGCTATCTGATAAGTATATTCCTTAACTAAATAAACTAGTTAAGGGATGCATACATACATGTCCCGGATATGACTAAAACCCGACTCCAGAGGTTAAGACGTCTGGGGAGTGTGGACAGCGCTATTAGTATCAAATATTCCTCGTCAACTTTGACCAATAATAGTTGAATATGTACATTAAATATAAAGTATTGTTTACTTACTATATTTACAAAACATACACCGACAAAACAAATACATCTAGAAATAGTATAGAAGCCACGGCTATAATCACGTCGAAAAACCGATTTACTGAAGTGAAACGAGATTGATTCCTCTCAGTACTACATGGATAACAATATGGGGAAATCTCATGTTATATGTGGGAAGACAACAACGAATATGCAACACAACGGATATGGATTTAAAAATATGGATACACATTTAAAATGTTACACTACTACAATAGAGTATTACTTTTTTTGGTAAATTATATAACAGTAAAATACGTACGCCTTCAAAATAAAGACTAATAATGATTGAAATTCGTCTATATTTAAAAAGTCATGATCATTATTTTCCTTAATTTTATTTAGATGGCAATGATCGTAAAAACTCAACTTCGATTTGATTTATCAATAAGCTCATGAATAAATTGACCGTTGTTAATTAATTTCATTTTGTTCGTATTTTTTCTAATATGTTTTAAATAAAATATAACAATAAAACTAATTATTTTGTCTCTCAAATTAACCAAATCTTCAGAAGAGCCATATAGAGCTCTCCCTATGTGACTAAAATGATTCAGTAGTAATTCGTGAAAATCTTGGTTTCCTGGCAAGCGGCATAAATGCCTGCGGAATCGAAATAATTGTTGCAACCTGCCTTTGGTGATTCTTAATACCATGATCTTTATTTCGGAGCGAACTTTTGCCAACGTACACCATGTGAGTAGATGAGTAAATCACGACTCTGTTGTTAACATTTAATATCGTATTTCAACGTTTACACCTCTAATGTTATCTTAGCTTCGTATTGTTCAGTGCGAATTAGGCTTCAGATAATACATCAACACAGGTGCCCTAAACATCCAATACAATCGGCACGCAGATGGTATTATAAACATCTAACCGCTAGCATAAATTACATCTTAAAGATAACACTGGTTAGAAAATAAAAACACTAAGATGCGTATGTTGTTTTTTGTTATTATTAAAACCCCAAATAGTAACATGCATTTATACTGCTTCAATATATATATATATATATATATATATATATATATATATATATATATATATATATATATATATACATATATATGTATATATATATATATGTATGTATATATATATATAACAATATATACATATAAATATATATATATATATATATATTTACTTATATATATATATATATATATAAATATATTTATATATATACATTTATATATATATAAATACATGTTTATATGTATATATATATTCATATATATATATGTATATATGTATATGTATATATTTACCTATATATATATTTATATATATATATATATATATATTTATATATATATATATATATATATATATATATATATATATATATATATATAAATATTTATTATGTAAACATAATTTAATTATTTAAAATTAATATTATAAGCCCCATTAATAAGATTAAAGTTGAACCATGTTCGGAGAAGTAAAAATAGACTGACACGTAGCTATAAGGCATATTGCGACAACGTTCGTTGAATACTCTAATCAGTCTTTCTTGATATGCCGACCTTCGCATAAATAGAAATTCAATTTCCTTTTTGAATATGGTAATGCCCCGTTGCCTAATTGTTACAGAGCTTGCTCACAGAGTCTAGTTTGATACTGTGGCAGTGGTTTGACCGGTGCGCCCGTCCGAGATTATCACCCCTGCACTGATGAGAGCAAAAGCTTGAAACGCTAGCGTATGTAAGTAAAAATAATTTAATTATTTAAAATTAATATTATATCTATATCTCTCTCTCTCTCTCTCTCTCTCTCTCTCTCTCTCTCTCTATATATATATATATATATATATATATATATATATATATATATATATTCTAGAGATGAAAGACGAGAAAAATAAATTGTAAAGATACAATATTTATTAGAACATCAAACGTTTAGAGTAAGGAGCTTCATATCCTTAATCAATGGATTTTCAAAAATAAACTCTTTTTATCAGAAAATAGAGACACACCGACAATTCAATTGACATACTATCGGCTACATTGTACTTTGAAAATGTTACATAATATAAAACCAATGAGAATATTAATCGCAATAACCAAAATAGAAAAGATGCCAACAATTACTTTGTTTTGCGATTGCTTTTTTGGGGGTGGGGGCGGAATTTACTTTTAACGCTACTCTACATTTTATGCGTCACCCCTAAACACAGACAAAATGCGGGTTGCAGTATCCAAAACGGTGTATTACATACTAAAACTATTCAATTTCTTTCACAGCATATCGAGTATTCGCATGAAAATATAGCTTCTCACCATTCCTCGATGCGTTTTACAGTGGCGTTTATTTTACATTCTGTACAGCCTGAACATTACCCTAAGCCTAAGCTAATCCATACCATAACCTAAACTTAACCCTTATACGATGCATATCTAGACAGTACTCACAAACGTAAGCAAACAACAGCCTGTGCACACAATGCGCATTATTCGGGGGCAATTTTTCCAAAAACTTTTGGCCATTAGAATAAGGCTATTTTATAAAAAAACTAGTTAATATATGTTACTAAAATGGAATGATGTCCTTCTGTCAGTCTGTATGTGGGTGTGTCTTTCTAGAGTTAAAACTGCACAAAACATACCTGTAAAGCTGGTATATTCTTATTCGGTGTTGCCTCGGATAAATAATATTTGATTAAAAAAGCAAATATGTATTACTTGGGGATGAACTGGAGCTAAATTAGGTAGCACCTAGACGTTTACAACGACTTTTAAATGTATTTATGTAGTAATTTAAAAATAAAGTGCTGAGTCATGAGCACTCCTCCGAAATGTGTGATGATACAGTATTTCATTTGATAATGGCTATGAATTAATCCAAGGTGTGTTTAAACGCCACGTTGCCCCAGAGCAATACTTTCAATGCGTGTTGTTATGTGCTTTGAGTATATTAAAATAGAAATGGAGTTGATTTGGAGAAATGCCAATAATAACATAGTAATACATTTGGTAAGTTGCATATGTTAACCCAAAATTATTCAATACATTAGAGAACGTGTGTTCAAACGCCCCGTTTCCTGAGACCAAGAACCTTAATGAGTTTATATGGTGTTGTATACTAGACATGTTATCCGGAGTTGTCAGTGAACAATGATACTAATAATAAAGTATTAGATTTTGCAAGTGGCATATGTTAATCCAAACGTGCTCAATACCAAAGCAACAACAGGCGTATTTAAAGGGCAAATTGCTTGGGAGAATGAACGTTAATGTGTTTCTTTATACGCTTTATTCTTGACACGATGTTCGATGTTAATCGGTGGCAATAATACTAATAAGGATTTGAACAACACTTGAATGTCTTTTTTCGCAGCTGGCATACATGCAGCAGGTTTTCACACGGCGCAAAAAAAAACCGTCGCAGTTTCGACCCTATCCCTCACTTTTCGACTACTTTTTCTTGAGTCATGATGACCCTCCGTAGGGAGTTGGTGATGTAAGTACTGGTTTCATCTAACTATATATAGTATCAAGTCAAATTCCACTCCGGTAGACTGATACTCACTGTGGGCTATGTCCTGGGTATATTATGATCTATCGACCTGCGATGTAAACAAGATCAATAATTTAGTTACTTAGAAATAACTATGTCAGTCTTCTGCCCGCTTTCAATGTGTCTGTCACACGTAAAACGTCTTTCTGGCGCTTATATAACACGATAGCCAACAGATATTTATTTTAGCTCATAGTAATTATTTGAGTTGTTATAATACAATGTTACATTTGGTAAGTGGCATATGTTTAACCAAAAGTGCTCAATACCCTAGATGGATCAGGGGTGTGTAAATGTCGAATTTCCTGAGAGAAGAACCTGCAATCTGTTTTATACAAGAAAATCACCTAGGTGTTTGCTGGAAGCAAGAACATTATTAATTCACCATTGCATTTAGTAACTGGTACTGTTTATCAGAAAAGACCCACTGCATTAGATAGAGAAGGTGTATTAAACGCCGCATTGCCCTAATAAGATCCGCAATGTGTGGTGTAATAGTGTTGTATACTGGATAAGTGTTAGGTGCCGTAGCTATGACGAACATTTCCATTCTCAATCAATACTCGAAGAATTATGCTTCTCAGTATTTGTGCACACACCAGCACATTCGGTCTCGCATTAACTTCGGTTGAGTGAGGACTTAGGGATGAGGTAAGGTTATATCAGTCGAGGATTCGTTCTCGACAATCAGTGCGACAGCAATTGGGCTATTTCGGTAGCCTTTTAAATTACAGGCTGAGGTATTCGGTCCAGGGTTGTCCACAAAAATGCACCCTCACAGGCCTTGTCTCCCTCTTCTGGGAGGAGTAAGTTTATTGCCTTCTGTATGATGCCCGCTGACCGGGGAATGTCGACGTGGTTATCCAGGCTGTTTCTGCTAGGCCAGAGTGTTCCTCTATTAGTCGCGAGTGCTTGATCTTCCCCCACTTTCCCCACATAGTGTCACATATTAGTCTCATTAACTCCGGTTCATTGAGTACTTCGGTATGCGGTAAGGTGATACTAGTCGAAGATTCGTTTTCAACAATCAGTACGGAATGAACTTGGCCATTTCGGTGGCCTGTTATCTGTCGGGCTGAGGTATTTGGTCTGGGGTTGTCCTAAGAACTGCACTCTCCCAGGCTTCGCATTCTCTCTTTGGGGAAGTAAGTTAATTGCTTACTGCCTGAGGAATCTTGACCGACGAATTCCGACAGGGCTGATCAGGCTATTATTGATAGGCCAGAGTGCTCTTTCTTAAAGGGCACTGGTTAGCCTCCTACCTTCCGACCTTGTGTCACATATTGCTGCGGTAGGAAGCACTTAAATACCGTTATACAACCCCCAGCCAGCTTTGGTCGATTGACGGGTTCGGGATGGTGTAGCGTGATACCATACTAGGATTCGTTCTCGACAATCAGTCCGGCAGGGGCTTGACTATTTCAGTGGTCGTTTATTTGACAGTCTGAGGTATTTGTTCTTGGTTGTGCAAGGAGGTACACTCCCCTGCCCTTGGCTCCCCTCTTTCGGGTGAGGTAAAGTTATGGCTCACTGTCTGAGGCGAACTGATCTGAGAACGCCGACTGTGCTGCCCAGGATATTTTTTGATAGGCTAAAGTGGTCTTGCTTCAGGATCGCTGGCCTGATTATTCTCCTACCTTCCGACTTTGTATCACATATTGCTGACGTTGAAAATAATTAAATACCGTTTTACAACCCCAGCCCGTCTAGTCTTTCATTACTGGTAGTTAATATAGGACTTTGGTATAGGGCTAGGTAATATAAGTCGAGTGTTCGTTCTCGACAATTAGTCCGACAGGAACTGGTCCATTTCGGTAGGCTTTATCTGTCGGACGTTGGTATTGGGCCTGGGTTGTTCTTGAAAGTTCAACCTCACAGGATTTACTTTCCCTCTATGGGGTGGAGTAAGTTTATCGCTTACTGCCTGATGCGCATTCACCGGGAAATGCCGACGGGGTTGCCCAGACTATTTTTGCTAGGCCAGAGTTCTCCTGCGTTAGGGGCGCTGGCTTTATTCTTCTACCGAACGTCCTAACTTGTGTCACATATTGCTGCGGTAGGAAGCAATACAATACCGTTGTACACACCCCAGCCCGCCCAGTCTCTCATTAACATCATGATGCACCCTGCCCGGAGAATGCCGACACAGCTGCCCAGCCTTTTTTATAGGGTAGAGTGCTTCTTTTTTAAAGGCGCTGGCTTGCCTCTTCCCAATTTTCTGACCTTGTGTCAAATATTCCTGCTGTGGGATCAAATTGCATACGGTTGTGAAAACCCCAGCACGTGTCGTCTATCATTTACTTCGGTTGATTAGAGATTTCAGGATAGGTGTAAGGTGATATTTGCTGGCGAATCGTTCTCAACAATCAGTCCAACGAAGTGCACCTCCCAGGTCTGGCTTTTCCTTTTTCGGGTAGTGTTAAGTAATAGCTAACTGCCTGAGGCGACTGGACCGGGGAATGCCAACAAGGCTCTCCAAGCTATTTTTGACGGGTCAGAGTGCTCGTTCTTTAGCGGCGCTGGTTTTATTATTCCCCCAACTTCCGGCCTTGTGTCACATATTGCTGCGGTAAGAAGCAATCAAATGCCTTTGCTTTGAACCCAGCATGTTCAGTCTTTCAGTAATTTCGGTCGGTATAGGACTCCGGCGTTGTGTAACATAATACCAGTTGAGGATCCGTTCTCGACAATCAGTCCGGCAAAATCTGAGCAACTTCGATGGTCTTTTACCTGTCGGCTGAGGTATTGGGCCTTGCTTGTCCAAGCAGGTTTACCCTACAAGTCTTTACCTCCCATATTTAGGGTAGAGTAAGTTGATTCTTCATTACCTGAGGCGCTCTGACCCGAGAATGTGGGCGAGGCTTCCCAAGGCTATTTTGCTAGGATAGAGTGCTTCTTTTTAATGGGTGATGGCTTGCATCTGCCCCATCATCCGCCATTTTGTCATATATTGCTGTGGTTGGAAGCAATTAAATACCGTTGTAAAAACAAAGATGTTCAGGCGTCTCATTGACTTGGGTTGAATGAGGACTTCGGTGTGTTATAAGGTGATACCAGTCAAGGATTCGTTTTTGATAATCAGTCCGACAGGAACTCGTCTATTGCGGTGACCTTTTATCTGTCGGGCTAAGGTATTCGGTCTTGGATTATCCTAGGAGGGTCACTCTCATAAGCCTTAATTCCCTTTTTTGAAGTGGAGTAAGTTTGTTGCTTTCTTCCTGAGGCGCCCTGGCCGGGGAATGTCGACGAGGTTTCCAAAGCTATATTTGATAGGCCAGAGTGTTTTTTTTCTTTTAAGAGGGTGGCTTGATTATTTCACCCACCTTCCGACTTTGTGTCACATATTGCTTCGGGGGGGGGGGGAATTAAATACCGTTGTACAAACCCCAACCCGTTCAGTCTCATCAACTTCGGTCAATTGAGGACTTCGGGATTATACCAGTCGAGGACTCGTTCTCGACAATCAGTCCGGCAAGAACTGGCCAACTTCTGTAGGCTTTTATCTTTCGGCCTGAGGTATTCGGTCCTGGGTTGTTCTAGGGGGTGCACCTTTTATGGAATTGCATCTCAACTTTGTGGCTAGAGAAATCTTATTACTTACTTCCTGAAGCGCCATTACAAGGATATGCCAGCGCTGTATCCCAGGCCATATTTGCTAGGATAGATGCTCCTCATTTTGAGGCAATGTATTGATTTTTCTTCCATCTCCCGACCTTGTGTCACATATTGCTGCGGTTGTGAGCTATTCACAACTGTTGTACAAACTCGAAAACGTTCAGTATTTCATTAAACGTGATTGATATAGGACTTGAGGATGAAATTAAGTGATACCAGTCCAGGATTTGTACTTAACAATCAGTCCGACAGGAACTGGGTTATCTCGGTGGCATTTTATCCGTCTGGTTCAGGTATTGCTCATGGAGTGTCCTAGGCGGTTTATTCTCCAATACATGTCTTCACCTCTTTGAGCTGGAGAAGTTTTTGACTTACTGCATGAAACGCCTTGACCGGGGCATGCTGACAGGATTGCATAGGCTATTTTAAATGCCAGAGGGCTCTTCCTTTAAGAGCGCTTGCTTGATTCTTCCCACGACTTCCGACCTTATATCACGTATTCCTGCAGTGGGAATCAATTAACTTCGGCGGATTGAAGATTTTGGGGTATGGTAAGATCATACCAGTCGATGATTCGTTCTCGCCAATCAGTCCGGTAGGAAGTAAGCCATTCCCCTGACCTTTTATTTGTCAAGCTGAGGTATTCATTCTGAGTTGTCTCATCAACATTCTGATGTGACAACATTCTTTAGGACGGGCCGTTGACAACCTGACACAATTAATGTTCGTTTCTGAAACCTACCTATAATTTACCTCAATGGCTAGTGTGAATAACCGGGGCTTAGGGCCGATTCTCGAAAAATTCGAGTTCGACAGAATCTTCAGTACCTCGGAGATAATATCTGCTGTAATTCCAGATAAACATATAATGCGCTCACTAGGGATGTTCGTGCCTATTCCGCGTACTGAGAGTATTGTTCGAGGGGAGTTACTTGGCTAGTAAAGCGCATTTTAGATGTGTCCTGTGCCCATTGCTTCATGGATGAAGAAAGAAGGCTTTGCGTTCTGTATGTTACTATGAACGATGAGGCATTTTGACTCATTGGGATTCATGCGCCTAATTGCTATTTTAAGCTCGCTTCCTTATTGTGTCAGATCGAGCAAGTCATGACTACTGCCCGGACAGTTATCTCAGCGGGAGACTAGAACGCGGTCCTGGATCCCAATTAAGATCGTTTGAGTAATCGTTCAAGGGGTAGTAACCAGAATCAGGATCCTAAGGTATTTCGTTATTTTCTTATAAGTTTTATGTTGTCGATAAATTCCAACAGCCCCGTGACGTAGTATGGAATTAGACAGCTAGCCGCCGCGGCTCCGCTTCGTTACAACGTTCCAGTTTTATCGACTGGTACTTAATTAGGAGAGACAACATAGAGGTATTAGAGTGTCCAAGTTTTCATAATATAGTTTACACGAGTCACCGACTTCTTCGGGTTCGTGTAAACCGAGCTAGACATACACCTAGAATTGATGGTTACTGGAAACACAACACATCGTTGATCAATGTGAAATGTTACACGTAACAGCTCATTCCTACGGTTTTCCGGGAAACAACGAGTGCTATAATTGGGGATAAGCGGTGTATTAAACTTAAGAAAGGCATTAGGCCCCTTTTCTACTTAATTATGCTGACCACTCAACCTAGAATCCAGGGCAGAAACAGCGACACTACAAGCTAAATTAGATTGGGCGGCGGAGGATAGCACAAAAGTAATGATAATTAAAGCGAAGCTGGACTATTTGGCTATCAAGGGGAACAAAGCTGCAGTAGTTAGAACCACGTTAAAAAGGATTCCTCAGGCAGAAAAATATGGCACTTGAATTGCGTGCAGAGGAGTGTCAACGTCCTGCGGACCGACATATCGCGTTTCACATTGTCAGATAGACGAACCATGACAACAAAAGAAAGTATTTTAGATGCGTTTCGGTGTCATTTTCAAGATCTTTTATCCAGAAAGGCCACTTTGTCATTAAAGCAGCTCGACTCCTATTTACTCGACGTGTCATGCATTGATGCGACCGAAGCGGCTCAGTGCGAAGGTTGCCTTAAATAGGAAGACGTCTTAGAAGCCTTGTGTCATGTAGGTTTGGATCGGTCTCCGGGATCGATGGATTGACCTACCAAGTGTATTTGAAGCTGTCGCACAGTTTTGTACACTTGCCGACATTAAGGAACGGATCTATTCTCCAGTAGTTAACAAGGGGTATTGTGAAGCGTGTACGCAAGAGTAAATATGATGGGGATCGGATAGGTAATTTTCAACCCTTAAGATGTTAAATGCAGAGTTAAAGATTTTTTCCAAAATGTTAGCAAATCGTCTGTGGGTTGTCCTACCTGGTCTGATCAGCCTGAACAAACTTGTGCTGTAAAAGGTATGAATATTAAGGATTACTTGCACGCGTTGCGCTTATCATTGAAAAGGTCGACTCAGAAGCCTCGCTGATAAATTTAGATCAATCTAAAGCATTCGATAGGGTGCCCCATCGTTACTTCGAAGGTGCTTTGTCTTTTGTCGGTGTTGGCTCGCATTTTCGCGCTTGTATTTGCCTCTTATATGGACACCACGGTGCGTTGGTGCAAGTGAATGGTTTGAAATCTGACCCCCTTAACTTATCCAGATCTATCCGCCAGAGTTGTCTTCTTTCACTGATGCTCTAGGTGCTTGTGTTTGAACCTTTCCTTCAAAGGCTAAGGGGATATCCGGTCCTACGTGAAATTAATCTTACAGGTTCTTGCACCACGTTAAAGTATTCCGCCCCTGCCGACGATATAATAGTGATTGTAACGAGGTGTGCCGAGATTAGTTTCGTCGCCAGAGAAATCAGAAGGGATGAAACGGTAACAGGGGTCACAATTAACTGCGACAAATCGGTGAGCTTGCGTCTCGGTAGCTGGAATTGTATATCCATACAGGAGTCCTTCAATAACATTGACGGGCCTTGTAAGCTACTCGGCGTCTTATTTGGTCCGAATATTTAGCTGGAGAAAAATTGGTCGGAAGTATTGAAAGCGATTCGGGCCGCAGCTGGTTTGTGGACCCGTAAAAAGCTTTCCTTTAAAAAGAGAGCGGGAGTGTGTGTTTCTAAACATGAATCCTCTCATCCTATATCGTCTTCCACTCCCGTCGGATACGCTGCGTGAATTGCAACTGACCCTCTTCAAATGTGTATGGCTTGATAGGACCCCTAATGTTGGTAGTGAGATCTGTCATCCGCATCCTTCTAAGGGGGGTCTGTGTATACCTAGCGTTGAGATTCGTCAACATACGCTACGGTATGTTACCTTAGTTGAATGTGTGCACCATGTAAGAGAAACGGTGGTTTCTCGAAGGAAGACACTAAGAAAGCCTTTCCGGTTTTAAAATGTGTGTACTTATACGATAGGGAGGCACACAGGTTTCACCGAGGTGAGTGCACTCTTTATCGCGAGTGTCGACGTGCCTTGATATTTTACTTACAGGTGACAGAAAGCTTCTCGGACACCCAGTAGTTGTTCTGAAAAGAATTATATTGGGTTATGGTGAAGGGAGCTATTACATATGTTAGGATTGAGAGGGTCGGTTTGACGAGTAAGGAGCTACGCTCAATTTCGCTTTGAGTGCCTGGTTTAGGATGCTTCGACAATGACGAAGCATCTCTGGCAATACACTTAATGCACCTAGCGTTGCGAACTCGCCCACTTGTGTCCGATGTGGTGATGAAGACGAGACTTTCAGTCACGTTTTCTTTCATTGCCGAATCATTGTGCCGCTCATTAAGTTTCTCATGGTCCGCATATTGATTGTAACGTATTTATATTTCGAGTCGATTAATGTGTGTAGCAATTGGGATCTGACAACGGATCGGGACCGACGTTTAGTTTTTTTCTAGCTTACTAGCGATTGCGAGAGATGTTATATGGTCAACACGCTTTAAAGAAGTTTACGACGGTGAGACCTTCACCTCTCTCATCCTTATTTCAATTTTCAAATATCGCCTGAAGTTTCGCATTAGGGCTGAGAAGGTAAAACTCACGCCGGCAGAATTTGGTAAAATATAAGAGAGAATGACGCCTGTTTTATGGGTGACAGTAGCTGGCATTGAGTTGTATTTGTACGTGCCTTAGGCAAATACTGTTGGGTGGCAGACACGACGATTAACAACGACCTGTTGAAGACTAGCATAGCTTACTCGTTATAGTTATTTCAGTTTACAACTTAGCTATTGTAGAAATGAGTTCATTAGGGATATGTTTTATTTTTGTTATTGTCCCCCACCCGTTTTTTATTTTTGATAATTACTCACTTTTCCACAATATAAGTGACACATAGCTTTATTTACCAGAGATGCAGGTCAGCCTTCGATATATTCAAAAGAAGGTATTGTAGATGAAGCGCTGGGGCCTGCATCAACTTTCTTTTCGTCTTCTCCCGGTAAATCTGCACATCTGACACAACTTAGAAATAGGTGGCGGTTAATAACATTTTTTTTGATTTTAAATATTTATAATTTCTTGCTGTACATAACAATTACAGCCTATTGCATATTACTTGTATATGGGTTTTAAGTAGGATCAGCATAGTATGAATTGTTTAGGTGTATGGTACATGAATGTAGTATCAATGTGTTATTTAGTTGAATGATCGCCCCAAATGAAACTATCTAAGTAAGATTAATTAGTAAATATTAGAGAAGACCGACATTTCCCTACCGCTTGTTGGACTTGTACAACATGTGGTATATATTGTTATAAATATATGTACACACTTCAGTCTTAACTAGCAGTCACTATTGACAGA
The DNA here is from genome assembly GCA_963556195.1 of Sepiola atlantica. NCBI lineage: Eukaryota > Metazoa > Mollusca > Cephalopoda > Sepiida > Sepiolidae > Sepiola > Sepiola atlantica. The sequence continues at coordinate 64,149,587 of OY744523.1, forward strand.
CCACTTCTCCTGTTTATCTTTTGTATATATTTTCAAATATATTTATTTTCCATAACCCCGTGCCCGTGTTTTCATTACAGTTCTTAAACATGCCCCCCAACAATTTGCGACGAGGTATTCAAACTTCCACGGGACCCCACCACAACAATTGACAACGAAATATTAGAAATTACACGAGACCCCACCACAACAATTTGCGACGAGGTATTCCTACTTGCACGGGACGCAACCACAACAATTGTCGACAAAGTATTTTAACTAACACAGGACCCCACAACAAAAACTCTCAACAAGATATTCAAATCTACACGGGCCTTACAAAAATTCGCGAAACCCTTAAAAAGAACCTAAACACTGGCTACGATATATTTCGAATTTATACGGGAACCCACAACAACAAGAATAATAAAAACACTTAAAAAGGACATCACAAAAACTGGCTACGAAGTATTCGAATTTACACGGGAAACAACCATATAATTGATTTTTATTTAAAACCTTTCTCAAAAAAGGACCCCATCACGACTAGCGACGTACGATTTTAAATTTCAAACTTACACGACTACAAGGACTGTCAACGTGGTTACTGGACGCTTCAACGGGGGACAAAGTATATTAAAGAAACCCTAATTAACAGAACTTGAAGAAATCGACTACAAATTCACAGAGAAACAATCCTAGTTCTTAAAATAACTAGCTTAACGGTGGAAAAACCTCGTAAGGACCTACTTATTAATCTCGTAATTAATGAAAGGTCCGTGATTTTTTTTAAATTGCTATACCAAAACTGTTGTAATTTTTAACATGATTCTTCTTCTCTTCAAAACAAATAGTTAAGTTTGCCGAAACAAATTAATAAATTTAAACTGTACTTTTTTCTCTGAATAAATTGCCGCCCGCGAATGCTAAGGCTACGCGATCAAGCGTACTAAAATATGGGTATTTTTTTAATCGAAAAAAATGTTATTATTTCTACATCTAAGATAACGTCTAGAAAGCATAATCTAAAAGAGAATACTTGCTAAGTAGCCGTACTCGAAAGGAACCATTTACTTTCTAAAAAATATGGAAGACTTAAAATCGAATTACTGAAATGTCAAATGCAACAGCAACTCGAACAAAATAGTAAGCAAACGGAAGACTACCGAAAACTGAAGAAAGTTTTTAAAGCCTTTTCTAGAACAAAAGAAAGTAGCCGACGACAAACAACAAAATATATAAGATATACTTCTAGAACAAAATGAAAAGCTTCAGGAGCAAAATAAAGAAGCCGACGAAAAGATGGAGATCTAAATGCAAAAACATCGCTTAGATGCCAATGTAATAAAAACGAAAAAAATGTTTCGCAGAATGCCATGTGGAGTGTAATCAACAACTTCCCGTATCCCCCTGATCAGGAGAAGATGTTTGCTTCGTATATTAGAAGATATGAAGACAAATATAACATTGATTACGATAATTGGGCAGACTTTAAAAAATCCGCCTGTTACTTAAGGAATTAGGCACCACCGAACATAGTAAGTTCGTTGATTTCATTTTGCTCCGAAAAATTTGCAATTTTACTTTTGCAGTAAATCTTTTAACGGAGCTGTTCAGCCAAAAAACTTCATTGTTTTACCAACGCTTAGTGAAAAAAGGCAACGAAGATTATTCAACGTTCGAACCAGTAGTAAATAAGAACTTCGGCGATTTTAAATTATCCGAACTTAGTGCTGATAATTTTAAATGCTACATTTTCGTTCAACGATTAGTATCATGAAAAGACGCCCCATGAACAAGCCCACAACAACAGGGAAAAGATACAAATAATAAAATTTGAAGAAAGAAGATATTATACACACTTTGTGACATATTCTATATTCATGTATATTGCCCCAAGCAACGCTTGGTATCGCAGCTAGTATTTGCTAAAACAAACTTAACATGTGGTAAAAATAAATATTTTAAATATATTTTTTAAAATTATTTTTAGCAGCAAGATTATTAAACTCTCATATTAATAACTAATTCAAAATAACAACCATTGTAAATAACCTTCATTCTGACAAAGACATACACAAAAATAATTAAAACAACAAAATAAGCTAAAGTCGTTTCATATCAAAACTGTTAGAGAGAAAATTAAACTTTTGAAATCATCTCAAATAGACGCGCTCACCACAGTTTGTTGCATGCAGATGCAAACGTGTGGTTTTCCGTTCTTTTTCAACTAATCGTATTTAAACAAGTTCCAGGTAGCCAGAGTTCACTTGTTGACTCGTACGTTCGCCAAAGTTCCATTGCTAATGGCACTTCCGTTTCCGGATGGCGAAACGAGCAAAACGACAATTAAATAAATCATAGTCGAAAATTCACCAGTGCGAGTCATATTTGCTCCATCGAGTACACGGTACATAACGCGACTGTTGGCGTGATTCGATTAAACAGTTCTGAACCATTATTTCTTTCCATGATATAACGCCTGGGGCGATGTCTTCTAAATGCGTATTTCTATTTTATGTATTTATTTTGCCATAAAAAAGTATGAAGAATTCATATTAGAAAATATTTGTTCATGTGTATGTCTTTATATGTATAATATTTGCGTGTAGTTGATCAATGCACCATGGACAGAATAACGCCTGAGTTGCTATTCAATTAATTCTCTTTGTGTGTTGTGGAGATATTCCCATGGTTTTGGCATTACGAATTTAGTGTTCATTTTATAACCGTGTTAACCTCTAATTGTGGACTGACTGTTGTAAAAAAGCCATTTCAGTATTTAATCAATTAAAATTAAAATAATCAATCACTTATGGTTTAAATAATGAATATTAGGAACTATTTCTAATCAATTTTATAACTTTCTTACGAATTACTTTATATAAAAGTAGAATTGTTACCGTATGTTATAATACTCGACAAGAAGGAAGAATCTTGCAATATCGTACCAGCAGACCACAATATGAACATCAAGAAGACTGAAAAACGAAACAAGTACACTGAATTACCAGTTATGGATCACGAGAAAAGTCAGTATAACACCAATTATCGTAGAGGCACTAGGAATACTCTCCAAAAACCTTGAGAAAAGACTGAGAGAAATTGGAATCAAGGAGATCATTGAAACCATACAAAGGACTGCAATGATCCAAACAGCTGCAATCTTAAGGAAAAACCTCGAATGCGGAAAACAACTCGCATAAGCTACAAAGGGTACCCAATCACATGGAAACATCACTTCATAAGCCCCACCCCTAATAAATTACACCGGCCCTAGCTGCCACCACACAGAAATTAACCAATTAACATGTAATTGCGAGAAACACAATAAGCTCTCCTCCCCTGCTCTAACTTCCCTTTCCCTTGTCCTCCCCCCTTCAACAAAACATGGTGCCGGCCTAAGCTGACATCACACACAATATGGGTAGATGCTCAAGGGATATGAGAAGACCAAGGAGGGACAACACAAACCAGATCTCCACTGGAAGAGTCCGGAGAAAACTGGGACCATGGAAAGGTTTATTGCCACTCAAATGCCAGAGAAGACCAATAACCGTTACCATCAAGAATTCAATGATAAGCGGCTGTTGCGATACATCAAGCTTATTTGTTGTGGTTATCGAAAAGAGATGGATAATACTCGAAACCTAGAGAGGCTTGCTATCACTCACTCCAAAGATTACCACCGGTTGTTGTCGGTGAGTAATCATTGACAATGGCCTGTGTAAGCACTCCTAGTAGGTAGAAAGCTAATAATAATAACAATAATCGCAATAATGATTGTATTGAGAAAAAAAAATAAACCAATATTTTTATCAGTAAACTTAACATTTCTGTTAAATTATGAGAGCATGTATAGTGTATCATTGTCATATTTATGTCGCATTTTCTATAAATACTATTATGGCATGTTCTCTTCAGAATTGTCTTATCTAAACCGCGCTTTATGAGTTTCAGCTCGGTTGACACGTTGATCTAATGCTATACACGAACACGGTATTTTAATACCTCGTTGCTATATTGTTTCTTATTGAAGTAGCTTCTTTCCAATTAACTGATGGTTTGTGGAACTCTATTCCAGCTTACTGTGTTCCTCCTATCTATAGAATTGGTCTATTGAAGACTAACGCCTATAGACATTTCCTATCGTTGCGATAATCAAATTTCGTTCTTGATAGCTCCTTACTTTTCTTGAGCGATTTCCATTAAGAAAAAAGAAAATCTTTATTTAACTAAATTACACTTATGGCTAATAAAAATTGAAAGCAAGCATTTCAAACTTGTAACAGTTGATAAGAGAAGTGATTTTAATTATGATTGCGCTATTTACATATTTTAATTCTAATTCATTGGCAAACAAATTTTAATTTCTCATATTGATTCATGTAATCGAAATCAAAATAACGAATATGGGTTATAGGTTAATTTTATGCATGCTAGTAATTAAGGTAAATATGCTAATCTGATAAATAATAATTGAAACTATAACGATGAATATGTATGACGTAGTTTTTAAAGAAACACGTGAACACCCGCCAAAGAACGTGTATAAGAACTACATGTAGCATTTTTTTATAAGTTAATATAGTTTCTTAGATAGAATTCTATGGTACTGCTTTGGTGGAACCCCGTAAATTGTAAAACTCACTGACCATAATCATAATACGCTCACGTTACTCACTTTGTTTTCTTGGAATACATATTCCATAATTCATGATGGAAAGTTCAGTAATTTAAGATTGTACTAAACACATATTAATTATTTACACGACCGCTTCCGACAATATTCTTTGAAGAAATATAATTAATACAACTCAAAAGACCATTTCCACTACTAACTTATATCTCAGTATTATATGTATTATTCTGATGACAGGATGTCATACTTTGAAAAACAGTGACTTTAGGAAAGAAATATAGATATGTTTTTTTAAACAGCTTTCTCTGAGGAATATGGGACGTAATACATATTGTATTATTACAATCTTCCTTCCTATTTTATTTGTCTCTCTGCATAAATACACATATATGCATACATACATATATACATATATATATATACATTTATATATATATACATATATATATACCCACATATATATATATACATATATATACATATATATATATATATATATATATATATATATATACAGATATATATATATATATACATATATATACATATATATATATATATTTTATATATATATATATATATATATATATACATTTTTTATTATAAAACTGTAGGTTTCATATTCCATAGACATACCATGGCTTCAGCACTTACTATTATGTAACTATAATTTAGTTAGTGATAACGAATGTTGTATGGGTGCTTGTTTCAATGACGTATTCATATTTAGAGAGTATGTTGCGTGAGTAATTGTGTCGGAGACTTTGTAAAAGTGTGCTTAGGCCTACTTTTATAACTTTAACGGGTTGTGGTGCATTACTTTTATTAAATTGTTCATGGGCTGTATTTATTTAGGGTTAGGTTCTGATATTTGAGTGCAAAACTGTTGTTCTAATTGTAGTTTATTAGCTAAAAGGATGGGGTTGTGTTTAATGAAGTGGTTGTCTTTATCAGTGGAAATATACTGTCTTAAAGAGTATCAAAAGAAACGGATTGTCCATGCTAACACCGTAGTATATGTAATAGTACATGTGCGTCGTTGTATTAAATTACTTATATTAACATTTCTCTAATCATGTCTATGAGTTTATCACTGAGCCTCTGTGTAGCGGTTAAGTTTTAATCTTCATTATATATATATATATATATATATATATATATATATATATATATATATATATATATATATGATAAAGAATAAAGAATTGTTCCGACGTAATGGAAAATGGAATAAGGAAAACCTAAGTAGTAATTAAATATATATATACGTTTCCCATATAGTAATGTCATAAAGACGCGCGATGAAATAAAAACATACAGCAACAATCACCAACATCTGAAAAATAAATGTGAGGAAGCTCTCAGCAGTTAAAACGCTTAGAAATGAACTACGGCAGAACGACCGATACACGTTTTAAACGTGAGCGTTCAGTAGGCAATGGTATATATAACGTTGCATAGAACATTATAACGGATAACAGTTTGAAAGTGAGCGTTCACAATTCAACGGTTTATATAACGTTCCATATAACATTAGAACAGTATATGATGAAGAGGGGGGGAGACAGAAAAAAGAAAGAGAAAAAGAAAAATAATAAATGTATGGATTGCAGAAGAGAAATATACATTTTTTGTAGTAATGTATCATAGTTTTGCAAAACATTATGTAAATGTATTTATTTGATTATGTAGTTGTTATTCCTAATAATCCATATATAATATGATTGATCATAAATAAATTAATGAAATTCATATATCAATAAATGTAAGCTGTTTAAATGTGAATGCATTATTTCCAATGTGTTGAAATGAGTATGTAATAGTATCTATTTAATTAGATAATAACTAATTCTAATTTTTTATATATTATAAAAATATGTGTAAGTTTATTCAAATAAAACTTATCTATTATATTTATGAGCTAATTAAACGATGTATAATTAATATTGAGTAGATACAAGTTATAATACATTGAAAGAGAAGTTGTAGGTAAGACATGAAAACAGGATGGTTTAACTAAGTTAAAGACATTTGTAAGTGTAACGCAGTAGGGGATATGCTATGAGATGGATATCCATGGTTAGATATAAATTTGTGCTCGAATAACATTATTTTTCTAATTTAAAGGAACAGCTTAAAGAAACCGTGTGATGGTATTAAATTCATAACAAGCGTTAATTCTAGTAGCCGACGTTTATACTTATCAGAGACGAATTTAATTATTTAATCCTGTTCAAAATTAAAAGAGATCTGATGATGTATACCTGGGAAGACAAGTATGTTCAAAGAATTGTTATTTCTAATATATCTGTTGTGTTCCCCAAGCATCTTAATTAATTCCCGTTTTGTGTTATATATATATATATATATATATATATATATATATATATATATATATATATATATATATATATATATATTCTTTTCTAATGGTATCTAATAAATATATTTCTATGTATTTTACTACTAAAATATTTTAATGTATTTAATTCCTCTTTTTTAGATTATAATGAGATATATATTACATTATATCATTTGTGATTGGTAGCGATTATTTAGATGCAAGTCAATGCCATCTTTAGGCTTGAAGTGGAGATGTGGGTGTGGTATGTGTGACATATTTAGTGAGAAGAGAGAGGTTTTTTATATTGTATATTAAACACATTGTTTTATAGTAAGGTATGGGTACTTGCCAAGGGCTACTGGCGGGGGGAATACGTCTTGTATTTTACATATGTGTTTTTTAAACATATATATGGATATGTGTTTCAGTGAATTATCTTTTTTCGTAATTAGTCTGTTTGGCTAGTAGAAATTCTCGTCCCTGAAGGCATTGTTTGAAGATTTAAGTTTCGATAATCATACAGTTAACGGAAGGGATACTCTTCGCGTGTGGTGGTTTTAATAGTTCTATACCTGGACGCAGGGGTATGAGTTTTACTTTATCGATGGCTATTCATTTAATTTTATATGGAGTGCTTGATTCTTGAACTATCATATAGTGGTTGCTAGGCAGGTGTTACCTCTTTTCACGGATACTTGAGAAAGTTAGTAGTTGTTAAGAGTCTCGGTATTAAATTCCATCGGGTTATTCCGCTGTAAAGTTTTTTTTCTTAGATTTTGCCTGGGTATTACTTGGGATCCGTACGCTATATATTGAATTGTGCTATATTCTCGTATCGAAACACACTTCCTCTCTTCTGTATGAGACAGGAGTGTTTAGAGGTTTTATATGGGTTTGGGGCTAGTAGCGATCTTACGGAGCAACATCAAGAATAACTGGTATTTACTGTATTTCTACTAAATTGTTCGCGAAGATGGTGTAATTGGTTTCCATAGTTGTATTTAATACGGTCCAAATAAGGGTCTGCATTAGATGAAGTTAATAGTCCTGTTATGGATATGTTGTCTGATAGGTTGTGTTTGTATGAAAGAGGTTGTGTCTCTATAGTCGCTTTTACGAGGGTCTTTGTTTGAATATAGGGTGAATTGTTTGAACACATCGGTACTTGATGAAAGGTTGAAGTTATCCTGCTTGTGTTATGGATAAGATTCATAAAGACGAGGAATAGCCAGAATATTGTGTTGACACCCCAAAACTGTTCCGTGTGTTTATGGTATGGTCTAGTGGTTGTGTTAGTAAGGCTTAGTGTTACTTTTCAGAAGTCCCCGCTAGTGAGATTAAATACACTAGTTACTTTAAATCCTAGCTCTTTAAGAAATGCTGGTAGTTGCTTTCTTAATATTAAGTTATTGACTGTTGTCGAGAGTGACATAGTTCATTGCCCCTGTAGAGACTTAACGCTTGGTTATAGAACTTTATTGGTAGAGAGCATAATATGAATAACCCGATCAGATCGCACACATCTGCACTACAGTTACCTTTAATCGGTACATTATTAATAGTCTTCGAGGTTGAATGCTGTTACCCATGCCCTATTATCAAAGTAGAGAAGAAAGTTTCTTGCGTAGTAGATGCTTCTATTCATACATCGCTGAATTTCTATGAAGGTTTGTGCGAAATTTAAGGCTTTGTTGCAAAATATCTCGTTTAATAGGGGGATAGAAGTAAGTGATGCAAGACTGTGTGAATCTTCAATTGTCTTCATAAGAAATGCATTTCTACCAGTCGATGGTCGCCAAGGAAGTGATCCCAAGTTCTGGATCTGTGATCTTCTTAATGTGTTTATCATTATTTTCTTCAATTATACATTTACAAACTAAGACAATTTTGCTTTTGCTGGGTTTATGAATCTACACGTGGTTCTTATGGCATTTAAAAATAGAAAATGCGTATTTTGTGCTAATTGGTTCGATTTGTGGTTTATTTAAAGCCTGGCTGCTAATTTTATTGATGCTTCATTGGTACAGTTGTACGTATTATTTGTTTTTGTTATTATTATCTTGATGTTATCTATTACTAGTAATAAATATTTGTATTTTAACTTCATAAATGTTTCTAGTCTCATCTCGAATATAAGTGTCTTATCATTTAGTTTAAAGGGTGTTTGTAGGTCAAATGATAGTGTTTTTACTGAGAAATGTTATTCTGCCGTGTAAAAAACGATATTGTGCTTATATTGAGCAAGTTCTTTTCTGCGAGTATTTACTAGACTTGAGGCTGCAGAAGTTTGTCATTCCGTGGCTTCCGTATTTGTAACCGGAAAATAACTCAATCGAACGATGTTCTTAATCTTATTAAGATTATTTTACGTACTAAGTGTTGTAGAGTGTCGGAATGTATTCGGTGGAACATTTAGTTTTTGTTTATACATTCTTTAATTGAGTATTCCAAAGTGTTGATATAGTTCAACATATATTTTCTTAGAGTGTCCAACTGTGTCACCTACCTATGTAAGTATATACTCAGTGTATACTAGATAGGTCACACTGTAGGATTTATCGTATACTTATTTGTGTTGAAAATAAATAAAGTACTCAATACTGAGAATGTGAAAGGTAAAATACCAATTATTTATTAAAAATCTATACGTTACATATAAAAGAGACACATCATGATATTATTGACAAGGATAAACCTTTACTATAAACGTCGTTATTATATACCTACCAATCATCAGCGATTCACAAAATTAAGACAGTTTGAAAATGTAATTCAATGATTACCAGTTTCATCGTCCGGTAAATTTGCTCAAGTGCCTGTTTTGGGAAAAATACCGAGTAAAAATGGATCGACGTACACTGCTTATGGCTCCTAATTGTAACTGAGTATCAGTTAATATAATTTGATTATAAACATTTTGTATACCATAAATATATACGTTCTCGATATGAGTAAACACAATTGGTTGTAAATTAAGTGTTTTAGAGTAAATATAGCGTGTTTCTATGCATACCTAAGGTTTATATGATGTTAAACTAAGAACTCTAGTCAGACACTTTTGAGGTACTACATAAACGTTTGCGTTAACTTAAAGAAATATATCTGATATGTATATATATATATATATATATATATATATATATATATATATATATATATATTGTATAGTTAGGCAACATCCCTTCGTTTATACATATCCGGTTGAACAGGAGTGCCAACTTCTGTTTGTTCCTTTTTTGATCCAATCTTTCTATTCGTCGAACGATAAATCTTGTGCTTTTAATAATGGAGTATAAGAAATCTCCATATTAAACGCGAACGTTTTCGACCATCATTGGTCGTCTTCAGGCCGATGATTGATAAATGCAAAATAAAATTGGTGAATTTATTAAAGAGGACGTTTCCATGTGATTAAAAACATAAAATCATTCAACAGCATTTCAAAACGCCTTCGCACCCCTCATAACGAGCATGGTTAATGTAAGGCTTTTTTAATTGAATGAACAACGCTTCCATTATGGGTAGGCGAATACTGCAAAATGATACAGCAAAAATGGATGTGCTACCGGTTAAGATATTTATTAAATTATCTTTGGAGATGTTATGTGCTGTAAGATGTTTGTAAATGGAGCTTTGAGGGGAGGTCAGGTGGCAAGCGTAATGGAAGCGTTGATCTTTCAATTAAAAACTATATCAAATGTATAACTCTAAACGATGAGCGAAGAAGTACTTCTATATCTTGACCGAGTCGACATTCTTCTAAAACTACAAAAGAAAATTCTGAAACAAATAGCTATGCTTGCCACGCAGAGTTTAATAGGATGAAACACCTTACACGCAGTAAGTTACATGTATTAATAAGGTCATCAGGATAATAATAACATCGTGTAAAGTGTTTCTAGATGTTGTCAAGTCTTAAACGTAGATATTTCATGCAATTAAAATACATATAGTGCGTGTTGATGTAATGATTTTTAGTTTGATCAATAAAGGTGAATCAAATATGATGTATGGAGATTAGGCGGCAGGCATAAACAGCCAACACTAGGTTCGTAACGACTTAATATAAAATGAGCATATGTCAATGGGGTGTAATTTCTTTTAAATTGATCAAATGCGTAACATTTTGTGATTCATAAAAAGATTGCTTACTAGCAACTAAATAAAAATATTATATGATTCAAATTTTAATTCATTCCAATAGTATATAGTATCGATCTATTTTTCAACGAGTTCAACACGAGATATCTGCTCACATAAACATATATCGCATAGACCAAATGTAGAAACATCCGATTTCTGTAAATTCTTATTAAACACACACACACACACACACACATATATATATATATATATATATATATATATATATATATATATATATATTGAAATATACATAGTTTGAGTGCCCGACAATTGTTTCAGAACCTCCTCAGCTCCTCCTCAGGGGTATATGAGGAGGAGCTGAGGAGGGTCTTAAACAATTGTCGACTACTCAAACTATGTTTATTTTAATATAAAAGCTCTAACATATATTGACACTTTTGAAAATTATTGGTTTTGTTCATTTTGTTAATATTTGAACTTAATTAATTAATTCATATATAAATATATATATATATATATATATATATATATATATATATATATATATATATATATATATATATATATATATATATGTATCGTTTGAAACCATCCTCGAGTACTTTCGGTCTCTCTGCGCAAGGGTTTTCCAGAACAAACTGGCATGATGATAGTTCACGTTACAAGTAAAACCTGACCAAATATTCAAAACAACATTCGCAGTACAAATACGATCTCCTCGACACGTCTATCCACTTGCTCAGACCAGGAATGGTGCACCCTCTCCTAGTGATGTGACGTCAAGTCACATCACTTTGCTAGATACTCCACCAGCCTACATGGATTCTTGTCTTCGAATCCTGTACAACTAAAAGACCACGATAAAGTAATACTATAACGTAGTTAAATGGGCAGTTGGGGAGAGGGCAATTAATGTTCTTAACTTCTTTACTAACTCGACGTTTGAGCAATAAGGGAACATTTTAATAGAATATTCGAATATCTATGTATCTCTTATAGAGATCAAGTTATAGTCCCTAAATGAGTCCCTTGGTGTCTGAGACCTTCGACCTGAAGTAAAATAAAACAAAAAGGTATATATTTACTTAATATATATATATATATATACATATATATTTTAAACAACTTTCGAATGGTAACATCAGGGTATACTGAGACTAAACTTTATATTGAGAATAATTATTTTATTTTTTTATCGAAAACACATAACTTGATTTTGATTCTAGAAAATGACTAAAGTATATTAATTTTAAAATAGGCGGTATTGCCCATAATTTACTCTTAAACAAATTATGAAATACTTTAGTGAAATTGAAATGTATGGGATATTTATTCATTTATGTCTAATACGTATTAATACAACTTAAAGATTCTGAAGTTTAATAAAATGCTTCCTACCCGTTTTTAATCAAACTAAGTGTAACACAATACCGCCCACATGAAGTCTTCTTACGCCTAGTAGATACCTCCGTCTTTTCATGAAGATCAGTTTATTGATTTAGGAGTCTAATAAAACAATTACATAAAATACGTTTAATATTCATGTGATGAACACCGTACATATCTCGAGGCAAGGCGTCAAATACACAAACATCGAAGATTCGATCCTTGACAAAATTAGTCATGCTTATTACGTCTGTGAGCCAGATATATTTGTCCATGGATTACATTTATGTACATGAAAAATAATGAATATATATATATATATATATATATATATATATATATATATATATATATATATTGACACGAAAGACGTCCAATAAAGTTAAGAGTGACTAATAATGCAATGGTTTGCATTAATCTGTATCAATTAGGATGTTAACAATCAAAATAAAAAAGAGTAAGAAACGCTATAATTAGAAATACAACTATTACATTAAATATATTATATATATATATATATATATATATATATATATATATATATATATATATATATATATATAGCTAAAATTTTGTATAATTAGGCAACAATCCTTCTTTTATACATATCTGGTTGAACAGGAGTGCCAAATTCTGTTTATTCCTTTTCTGATCCAATCTTTCTATTCGTCGAAAGATAGATCTTGTATTATTAACCAAGGAGTGTAGGAAATCTCCATATTTGACGCAAACGTTTTGGACCATCATTGGTCGTCATCAGACGGATTATTGATCAATGCAAAATAAAATTGGTGAATTTATTTAAGAAGACGTTTCCATGTGATTAAAAACATTGAACACATTCAACAGCATTTCAACACGCCTTTGCACCCCTCATAACGAGCATTGTTGACGTTCGGTCTTTTTAATTGAATGAGCAATGCTTCCATTATGGGGAGGCGAAATCTTCAAAATGACACAGCCATGATTTATGTACTACCGGTAAGATATTTCTAAAATTATCTTTGGAGATGTTATGTGCTGTAAGGTGTTTGTAAATGTAGATTTGAGGGGAGGTCAGGTGCCAAGTTAATCGACGTGAAATACTGGTTCTAGTCATGCCAATATACGTGTTGTTGGCGGAGACACATTCTCCGGTAGGACATTTAAACACGTATAGGGCATTACTAGTTTTTAGTAAGCCATTGTCAGTAGGATTATTTTTTATTAGTAAATTGCTAGTTTTAAACCTTTTATACTAAATAATAACGTATAGCTATAAAGTCCGAGGAATATAGCTAATAAAATAGAGCATAAATGATAGAAGGAGAGAAATTCTAGAGCCTAATTTATACATATCTATTAATATTTTAAATAAGGCACTAACGATATAACAAATACATTAAGTCGGCTAGGTGATGGTGCATGTTTTTTTAGGGAGAGAGCATTTTACAAAACAAAACGGCTGTCTATCAACTCTTATACCTTTGTGATACTAATATACGTATACTTTAAATATAACAGTAATGTTGTTTTCGCGATTTTTCAAAAAATTACCTTAATTAATTACTGTTCATATTGAAAAAAGATATTGCATGTATAGAGAAACAAAAGGGAGATGAATTTAAAAATGAATACCACTAAACATTAATCAATTACATGTTTAACAATAGAAATTCAAACGATGCATCGAATAGGTGTATTTAGTTATTGTGGCTTTATGCGTATATATATATATATATATATATATATATATATATATATATATATATATATATACATACATATATATATATATATATATATATATATATATATATATATAATAGTATAAGGTACTATAAGATGCTGCGTATATACATAGTTTACAGTAGTTACTTCAACATTACTCAATACGGGAAGTTAACTACTTGTAGTAAAAAAAAAGGTATTAATAGCACGGAAATATATACATAAACGTTTATGTTTCCTTCCAGGAATAAATAATCAGACTGATGATTTTTATCGGGAATAGCTATGAACGTTTTAGTCAAGCTTACTTGACAAAATATATATTTCTATGCTACCATATGTATATGTGTATATATATATAGGGTGGGCCAACATAAGGGTCCTATCTTTAAATTTGAATAACTTGAATTTGAATAACTTCCACAAAATAAAAGTTAAACTCACCAAACTTCATGTGTGTGTAGACTGACCCTTCCGAGATTTTTTGAAATAAACAAAACAAATTTTAGCCGAAAAACACTTCTTAAAACTTACAAAAACTAAAGTATTGTTTTTTACACTGTTTTGAGTTTTTTAAGCAAAAATAATGTTTTCTAAATGAGGGTACGTTCCTTAGGGCTAATACGGCCCATGCTTGCTTCGGAAGGGGTCCTTTACTCATTCTAAAAAAAAAAAAAAAAATCAATAAATAAAAAAGTTATGAATTTTTAAAAATAGGACCCTTATTTTTGCCCACCCTGTATATATATATATATATACATATATATATATATATATATATATATATATATGAATATATACTCGCATGAATATGAAATTATATAGTATAAATAAATATATAGTATTATTTTGTACTTATATATATATATATATATATATATATATATATAGTCTAAAAAAGCTTTTAGTCAGTTAAAACAAACAAGGAAAATACAGTTTACATTCCCAGAGATACTAACTAAATTCAAAATATCGCAGACTTAGCACTTTCATAAGCTGACTTACCGCTGGTAAATTCGCAAATACGAAAGGGTAGTCAAGTATCTAACAGTGAAACAAAAACATGGGACCTTAACTTCAGCGTCAAATATTAAACGTGTATCACAAGCTGTTTACCATGTAACTGTTTCGGAGATTTAAAAACAGGGCACATATATGAATATATAGATATATACATATGAAAATCAATATATACATATATATAGATATACACATATGAAAATTAATATGTATTCACTAAAGGAAAAGCGCGTTTTAGATTTAGAAATTATCAAATAATCTAATGATACATTCTTCGAAAGTAATTCTTTAGCAAATGAGAAAAATGTGACGAGAATGTTATTTTCAAAGTTTTCAATTTTAGGTTATCTTACCGATTTTACATCTTTATAAATGCATTGCTTACTCACTCACAAACGTTATTTATATTCTAATTTGCATATATACCAAGCATTGAAGACACGAGCAGTATTTTCTACAAATACACGAAACATTTCCTATGATAAAGCTGGTAGAAAGTGTTCTTATTTTTTATCTTCGTCACTGCGTCATTAAAATAGTAAAGTTCTCACCAAAAATTACTTGGATATTTGCTTTATTTTTACAACGATTTCAGTCAAGTGATGTTTCTTTCTAATGGAATCATACACATGTCTATCAGAAGAAGTTAATCCGTAACGTATCAATCGCAAGATCTGTTGGAACAACTCAATGATAGAAAGTTAACGTGTAATTTTGTATTATAAATGGTCAATTTGTAAGAACTATATATTCATTCCAACCCACTTTTCATTAACCGGAAAATTATCACGTCCACCTCGAATAAGTAATTACTTTTTTTAATTATTTAGACTTAGGGGACCCTGCGCAAATTCCACGGTAATTGTTTTCTGTATGAAAATAAGTTTGTAGTTATTAGCATTATACGCCTTTTTTTACCGGAGTTATTTTGTAGTTGGCATTGGTTTTTCATCAATTCCATTTAAGAAATTAGTACTTACTAACTCTTTGATACACTAGTCGGTCTTCCCGCGTAATATCTAACACATGTATCATATAAAATAACTGCATTAACCCGTTATTCATTAAATATATATGTTTGTAATTAAAACATATAAGCAGTAATCTATACAATCAAATTGAATACACTTGACTGAATAACTTTTCCCATTATCAACAAATGATAAAATATATATTTATATATCAAGTCTCAAGACCCGTTTGAATTTCTACTGTGCTTTCTACATCAATCATTATAATTTAATGTTAATATTTCTAATCTTTTGGAAACAATAATTATCTATAAAAGTATCTACTATTAAACATTATTGTTTTTACTTTTCGTAAAAATAATTGTCAACACCCCCAAAATATAACGTTTTACATGCATTGTGCATCATTTGTAAAATATGACTTTCATAATTTTGCTAAATATATTCATGAAAGCAGATTGTATATTTGATATTACTTATAGTCGAATTCAATAGAATTAATCAGTCGAATTATATTTTACAATGTGTATATTCTATTGCGGGACCACGTGGACATTTCCTGGGTGATTTATACATCAGTCTGTATAATTTAATGTTTATAATCATATTCGTTTTGAATAATTACATGTCTTCAGGGTCAATACTTTTGAGGTAAGAAAGATGTATGCGGTAAAAATTGGCATTTTCAACTAGATATTGTTAAAATAAATAACACTAAGATGTCTCTTCGGTCTTTCTGGGTTTAAATTGTAGCAATTTAATTCTCTTTAAAACAATAAATATTCTGTCTTCTATCCCTAAAACTAATTGGCATCTAAATATTCTTCAAATAAATAAAATAAATGGGACTAGTTAAATGTTTTTATTATAAATGTGCTGTTTTCGTCGAGTGGACGGCATACATTTCTTTTCATGAAGTAATTTTAAAACTGTGTAATGTCGAAATGCTTAGTTTAGCAACATCAAAATAATAATCAATCATAATAAGTTCTGATTGGATGCTTTATTTATTTGTACCGAGATGGTAACTTATTGATAACAAGCATTAAATGGCTTATTATATTATTATATAGATACTAGACTACCCGTTGGGTCACCCCTACTACTATTATTTGTTTAATTATGATTTCGTTCGAAAATTAATAAACTGTGATATATATGTAAAGTAACTAGTTGCAAAACTAAAAATTAAAAAGTCTATTTACTTCCATTTAATCCTTATTGACAATATAGAATTATTTAGCTCATTACAATACGAGTTTACGTTGTTTTCTGAACACAATAATCTGAAAAGAGAGGCATGCTCTATTAAAATGAACACACACATACATTAGAAATTATAGAAAGTTGAGAAAAGCCAATAGAAGTTATACATATATATATATATATATATATATATATATATATATATATATATATATATATATAATATTTATAAACAAATATTAAATTATTAATACCTACAGACCTATATACCATATATATATACCATATTCTGATATTTATTTATCTTAAACGACAGACACTAGTGTCTCATGCTATGCGAAAGACTCAGTTTAGACAATATTATTGTTGTGGACCTGGGTAAAGCTGAATAAATGACACAGGAACACATGGTTTAAATGAACAAAGGTATATATTATATAATATAAAGAAAGAGATACAAGGAGATGTTGCTCTCAACCGCCATTGCCGGTTTGCCTGGGAAGAAGAGAACAAGTGTCACGTGCTTCCCGTATTTATAAGGTGGACGAGTCCATTAGTTCTCTGTCGGTAGGTACAGCACCATAACACCCCCCTTCCAAGCCTTACCTCCTCAGGAGTCTTAATAACGTTTCCTTTTCGGATCTATCTCTAGGTAGTCTGGAGCCATTCGTTTTCTTTTTGGTTGTTGTTTACGTGTGATTACCTGGGGTGCTGGTAAGTTGAAGGTGTCATATATCACGTCCATCACGTCTTCTCCTTGTGGGGCGCTGTCAGTGTCATCTGACAGTTTTTTTCTGATCTGATTTAGATGTCTCTTATGTGAGAACCGTGGTCCTTTTATGATATAGACCATCGATCCGATCCTCTTTTCAATTGTACCGGGTTCCCAGAACGATGCATTGTTTTTGAGCATCTTAAAATATACCCTATCTCCTGGGTTGTATTTTTTCTTCGGTACCGTAGAGATTCGGTCATAATTATTATGTTTAGGTAATAATTTATCAAACACTGACTTCACATTCCGCGCAAACATCATCTCTGCGGGGGATAATGATGATGCTATGTTCATGTTTTTTGTAATTCTATATACCTGTAAGAATTGTTGTAAAGCCTTCTCCTTAGGAGTATCACCGGCCTTTTTTAATGCTCTTTTAAATCTGTCTACGAAGCGTTCCGCCTGGCAGTTTGACCTAAGATGATACAGGGGCGTCGTTATATGTCTGATTTGAAACGTCGCGCAGAACTCCTCAAAATCTGATGACGGTAACTGCGTCCCATTATCACTCACCAAACAATCCACTACCCCAAAACGGGCAAATAGTTCATGTAGGAATCTTATCGTAACCTCTGACGTGGGACTCTTGCAACGTAGTACCTCGGGCCACTTTGAAAAACTGTCGACTACGATTAAGTAGTAAAATCCTTTCAATGGGGACCACGTGATCCACGTGAATTCTTTCCCACGGACGGTCGGTCTTTGGCCATGGGCTATGCTTTATATGCGGTGCTTTTGCCGCTAAGGCACAGCCTTTACAAAGCTTTACTGCTTTTTCAATGTCATTGTCCATACCTGGCCAGTACACAAAACTCCTCATTAACCCCTTCATCCTGGTTATCCATGGATGGCCAACATGAAATTCTTTCAGAATTTGTTTTCGTAGTTTTTCTGGGATGACCACCCTTTTGTTATGCATAGGTACGTCATCACAGAGTAAGAAACTCTTTGCCGCATGTAAATCCTTATCTACCAATTTCATTTTTGTTCTGGTGATAAATTCATCCTCTTGAGCTTCTTTTTTTATCTCGTATAGTGTCACCGGGAGCTCTCTCACTGCGTTGCACAAAATCTCTTTAAAATCTCCTTCTGTTTGAAGAGACGCAATCACTGTGTCTTCTAGAGTCTCTCTCTGTTTTGGCACTAATCTCGACAATCCATCTGCATGATAGATTTTATTTGAATGCAAATGTTGCATTTTAAAGTTGTAGTTTAATAAGATAGTTCCCCATCTTTGTAGTCTATTAGCTGTATATACAGGTAGGCCTTTTTTAGATCCATAAATTGTAATTAGCGGCTTATGGTCTGTCTGTAAGGTAAATTGTCTACCATGTATGTATCGGTGAAACTTTGTTACTGCAAATATTATTGCTAGGGCTTCTTTCCCGATTTGAGAATACTGTTTTTCCGCTGGGAGCAAGGTCCTTGATGCATGTGCAATGGGTTTATGGGTTCCATCAGGCATTTTGTGAAGGATACATGCTCCTAAACCATATGAACTAGCGTCGCTAGCTACGATTATGTCCAATTCTGGGTTGTAATGTGTTAGAAATAACTCTGACGTAAGTCTTTCTATGATTTTATTAAATGCATCCTGACATTCAGGTGTCCATACCCAGGCTTTACCTTTTTTTAATAGCTCATTTAATGGAGCACGCAAATTATGCATTTCTGGGATAAAAGCCTGGTAGTAATTTGCTAGGCCCAGAAAACTCTGTAATGTCATGACGTTTTCTGGCGCCGGCATGTTTTTTATTGCGTTAGCCCTTTCTGGGTCTGGTCTTCTGCCGTATTTGTCGATCACATGACCCAGATATTTTATTTCCTCCAGGAAAAAATCACATTTTTCTTCTTTTACTTTGAACACATAATCTTGGATTCTCGCAAACACTTGATTTACATGTTTTTGGTGTTGTTCGATATCTTTGCTGTTAATCAAGATGTCATCGAGATACGCTATTGCGAAATCGAGTCCGCCCAGCATTGTGTCCGTTACTTGTTGGAAAATGGCTGGCGCGACCTTAACTCCGAACGCTAATCTTTCGAATTTATATAAACCACGATGTGTGTTTATACATAACAGCTTAGAACAATCTTTATCCACCGGTATTTGTAGGTATGCCTCACTTAGGTCTATTTTTGAAAAAAGTCTTCCTCCATTTAAGCTTGTAAACACTTCTTCCGGGGTATGGAGTGAATAGTGATAGTCCGCGAGGGCAGTATTCAGTCCTGTTGAAAAATCTGCACATACACGAATCTCATTAGATTTTTTCTTTACATAAACCGTGGGTGCTGCCCACTGGCTGTGTTGTACTTTTGATAAAATACCCATCTTTACCAGTCAGTCTAATTCAGCGTTTATTTTTTCAATCGAGGCGAAGGGTACTTTCCTTTCTTTCCTAAATACCGGCAGTACATTTTCTTTTAGACGGAATTTTGCAGTCATTTTAGTGCAGCATCCAAGACCGCCAGAAAAAACCTCTGGAAACGAGTTTTTTTAATTCTCGTTGTAGTTTTTCCGATTCTGTTGCGCGACTATTTATTTTTTTACAAAATGTATTTATCGGCAACTTCCATGAATCAAATGCCTGCATAAAATCTGAACCAAAAAGATTATTCGAATCCTTCAGTACCAGTAGTTTGAGTTTTTTAGTATTTCCCATTAGGGACACATTTGTGATTAATTCTCTTTCAAATGTAATTCTTTCACCAGTAACTGTGCTTGCCAGCCTGTTTGTTCTTGATAGAGTAGGTGAATTTAATCTCTTCCATGTATGTAAATTTATAATGGAAACGTCTGAACCAGAATCCAATTGCAATTTTATATTTTTATCCAGGATTTTCACCTGTACATATTTTTTTATGTTCCTGCAAGTTTCCTTCTTTGTCCTAGTGGCTTGAATCCGAATTTTATTTCCTCTGCAGTGCGAACTTTTATGTCCAACTTTTTTGCATTTCATACAGGTTTTAAAACGGAATGGGCACTCATTGTACCAATGTGGATTACCACAGCGTGAACAAGGGCTTGGTGGCAATTTATTTATTTTTTTACTGGTTTGGTTTGTCTTTGTTACATCAAAATTATTATTTCTTATTTTTCTATAAGGTTGAGCTTTTGTTTTTTTATGTACCTTTTTTTATGTGCGCAATGCCGGACAATTCAATGTCTTTTGAGTCCTGTTTTACATTTACAAATCTTTGACAGTCCTCAGCCAACTTTTGCAGCGTAAGGCTTGGTTCATTCTCTAATTTATTTAGAACTCTACGCCTTAATTCCGTGTCATTTCCTGAGATTAAACCTTGTACAAAAATTAGACACTTGAAATTATCTGCACTTAATTCAGCTAGTCTAAAATCGTCACAATGCTTGTTCACTATCGATGCAAAAGTAGCGTAATCTTCCTCGTCTTTTTTTACCAGGTTCATGCACTTCCATCGTTTGTGGAATAGTGTAGTTCTTGGACTAAACAGTTCTGTCAATAAACCAACCGCTTCTATGAAAGTTAGCTCGCTGGTTTTCCGAGGCAAAATGAAATCCACGAATTTGGTATGTTCTGTGGTATTTAGCTTTCTAAGAAGGAGGCGTAGCTTCTTCGCATCACTCCAACTACCGCAGTCAATTTTATATAGGTCTTCATATCTTCGGATATATTCTTAAAATGTATTATTTTCCGTGTATGAGTAATTATCAATACTGTTCCAAATTGCGTTCTGCGAAAACGTGTCGTCTTTTTCATTTTTTTGGTCACTGCGCGATATTGTTTGTATCAGAAATTCCAATCTTTCATCATACTCCTTTTTGTGTAATAAAATATTTTGGTTCTGTTGTAATAAAAGCTTTTGACATCTTTCCTCAGTTTGTTGTTGCTGGGAGATTTGGAATTTCGTTAGTTCGGCGATTATAGACTTAATATCTTCCATATTCAACTATTTAGTTTCTGATTTTATTTAGAAAATTAATCTTTCTTATTATCTTATGATTTTATAAGAGTTCTTTTCTTTAAATTAGCGTTTGCTAGCCGCCGTTTTAATTATGAAAAGATTATGAAACTTTTCCTTTTCTCTATATACGCGTATATTCACTTATTTTTTTATTTTTTTATTTTGAAAATTAATATTTTCTCGTTATTTTATGAATTTATAAGAAGTTATATCTTTAAATTAGCGTTTGCAAGACGCCCTTTTAGTTATGAAAAGATTATGTAATGTTCTTTTCTTATACACGTTTTTAATTTTAACGAAGAGAAAAAAAATCTGTTTCACAATTAATTCTTTCTGCATTTTAAAATATTTCAGTACAAGTCGGAAAAGAGAGAGAGAAAATAAAACTGACCTTTTTTTATCATGCGTCTTTTTTTATGGAGTAACGCACGTGTGTTCTATTTCATGTTTTTGTTTCTAATCTGTTTTTAAAATGAAGCACGTGGTGTCGGTTTCATTTTTTTGTTGTGTGTGTTCGTCAAAAAAAACTCGCTGTGACGTTCGTCTAAAAAAAACAATACTCGCTTAATCTTGGTGTTCGGTATTTCTTTTGTTTTGTTTTTTTAGTTTTCCAACACAGAGAAAAAAACGCGCATTCAATTTCAGTTGTTTTTGTTTTGTTTTTTGTTTTAACAAACTAGAGGAACGCGCACCCAATTTCAAGCTGTTTTTTTTTCGATAAGCAGTTTTAAAACTTAGAGCACATGTCTATTTCAGTTTTCTTTTTCTTAAAAGAAAACAATTTTCTCGCACTTAAGAATTCAACGTGTTTTTTTGTTTCAGTTGAGTTACTTTTCTTCTCTCGACCGTACGGCAAAAACCTTTGTTTTTTTTTGTTTTTTTTTTGCGTGCGGTTTCCTGCATTAACTGTGTGCGTGCATTTTCACGTGGTATTTTCAGTTTTTTTACCCAAGAGTTCGAATTGCCTCGTCGCCATTTGTTGTGGACCTGGATAAAGCTGAATAAATGACACAGGAACACATGGTTTAAATGAACAAAGGAATATATTATATAATAGAAAGAAAGAGATACAAGGAGATGTTGCTCTCAAGCGCCATTGCCGGTTTGCCTGGGAAGAAGAGAACAAGTGTCACGTGCTTCCCGTATTTATAAGGTGGACAAGTCCATTAGTTCTCTGTAGGTATGTTCAGCACCATAACAATTATTTACCACTGCTCTAAAGATTCGAACCGATTACAAATTTCACCTTCGGCTCTGCAAGCTGAGCTTTTACCCAAGGCCACCATTAATCAACACGGACCTAAGAGAGTTTGAAGTTATCAAGGTGAAATAAGCCGATATATATATATATAGCAAACAGTCAGAGAGTTGTCAACTTGCATGTAAGGAACGTAGCTTAGTGCATTAGTGTGACTGCTCGTTTATGAATTCCTAAAGAGGGTCCTCCTTGTATTTAAAAGGGGGATAACTATATTTTGTTCTTAAGTATTAATTATTGTAACCTGCAGACATTAGTGGTGTATGCAATATGCAATCATCAGTGTAGAAAATGTTAAGTACTACTGGTCTAAGGACTCGAACCAATTCACAAATTCACTTCCGACTCTGGAGGCTGTGCTCTTATATATATATATATATATATATATATATATATATATATATATATATATATATATATATATATATATATATATTGCATTAATTAATTAATTAAGTTCAAATATAATAATAAAATGAACTTAAAATAATACTTTTTAACAAAGTGCTCAAACTACAAGAAGAACTGTAGCAACAACTTATATAAAATTAGAACCATTTACGTTGATTAACCAACATTTTGATGTAAGTACCTATACTTAAATCAATA
The DNA here is from genome assembly GCA_963556195.1 of Sepiola atlantica. Taxonomy (NCBI): domain Eukaryota; kingdom Metazoa; phylum Mollusca; class Cephalopoda; order Sepiida; family Sepiolidae; genus Sepiola; species Sepiola atlantica. The sequence continues at coordinate 64,173,536 of OY744523.1, forward strand.
GCTAACACGCTGAACCAAGATTCACACAACACTCTCCCACCGGCTGGACAGAAAGCCAACCACTTATCCATAGATTTCACCATATAGTAAGTGTTTACATTCACAGTAATATAGGAAAAACTTTGTAATATAAATTAAAGGTTGACTAATCTTTTTGTTATTTATTTAGTATTGCTTCTGGGCAGTTTTCATGAGTATTTTTAGATATTGGATTTAAAGACAACCGCATGTCGAGCGAAAGGAAAGCCCGTATTCGATGTAGTAGCAAAACAATTTTCTTCTGCGAATGTCTTACAAAGAGTGAACCAAATATCGGAGCTCAGTAAAGCACCTTTTTAAGTAATAAAAATAAATCAGAAAGAGAGAGAGAGAAAGAGAGAGAGGGGAGTGAGAAAAGAGAGCATAGCAAGGTTTCACCTGTGATAAAAGCGTGTTGGAAAGAGAAAATGTGACTCTCCGATTTCGAAGTCAATTTGGTATTCTGGCAAGACAAGAAAAAAAGGGCACGTGGAACTCGTCCCAAGATGTGGCAGCAGTTATCCATTCTGTATATGCGTAAAAGATCGCATAAGGTGTCAGGTAATCTGGAGCGGATGAATGATACGACCATTTGGCAATAAGTTAAAAAAGAAGAGAACAAGTAAACTAAAGGAAAAAGAGATAAGACAGAAAGGTATACTTATTTTTGTCAGAAACGTAAGATATAAAAGAAACTGACAGAAATAAAGAAAAGTAACGAAAGTATCTGAATGAATAAAGCTACCGCAAGGTCAGAATGAGTTGAATATTCAAAATAGTTTTTCTTGTGTTGGCAAGAATATTTCGTGTCGAGACAACAAATATATGTTTGCTAATCAGTGTATATTGTTACATGATTTGTGATTCTAAGCCGAAAGTTCTCGCAATATTTTGCTTTTCACCTGCTTGCTCGACGACAAAACTATGTTTCGCTTTCCGATTATCTCATTAAATGCGATTCTCGAAGATATATGAGAATAAATAAAAATGTATGTGTCATCTCTCTATTTCACAGAAGCATGAGCCTATAAAAAAAGAAGTATATCTAAACATGTAGGTATAAGCAGCGTACACTTATAGATACTCAGATCATTAATATACCAGCTGTTTTATGGTTAATGTATCTTAAGAAAGGGAACTCTTTAAGTTTCTAAAAAAGAGATAATATCAAATTATAAAGAGCACTTTAGTGGAAATCTTAGATTATAGTCGCGTTGCAAAACGTTTCTTAGAATATAACAATGAGGAAACAGTAGGTTCAAGGAAGGTCAAAAACGATGTCTTGATATGAAAGGCCATCTCTCTCAACAACTAAATTAAATGTGCAGGTATTTTGTCTATGATCACCGTTAGATTTCGGTTCATGTTACGATTTTACACAGGTCATCGAACAGAACACTATTTTTTTGCTGGAAGAAAACACGTTACGTGTAACTCGACCGTTAAACGAGAGTCACATTTTTCTGGACATATTAAACCAATATTGAAAGATTTATAAATATTTTTCTGCAATAACTCTTATCTGGAGCTGAATTAGCAATATGACAAAGAGAGAAACATCGAATGAACAGAGATGTCGTATATTGCCTTACTACTTATACAGGATCTGATGTGAGTAATCATTCGAGATGGTCAAAATAGATAAACACTTTAAGAAATGAAGACTAGTCGTTACTCTTTGTGATTTTTATGAGCTATGTTCTGGTCTGGATTGTTATGTCTCGTATAGTTAACACACGTTATTCTTACCGAAAATATATGGTCTTGATTAATTATCCTAGCTAAAAGATTCGGGAAGAGCAGACGTACATTACATAGTGCACTTAGTTTATAACTGGCTATTTAACATATTACATAGTTCGTATTTCTCTCGATTCACTTTGAAAGAAAAATCTCACCGTACCTTAGAGGATAATAGAAAATTGGTTTCCTTCCTCTGATTACAGTTGTCCTCATAATTTATATTAGCATTTAGCGTTTAGTTGTTTAGATTTGGACATTTACCTTTCTAACTTTCATCGCTACTTCTTCTAAGGAGCCGGAATTTTTAATTTACTTCCAAGCAGCGAGCAGCTATATCAGCTTTGTAATTAAAATTCAATACATTGATCATTTTATTAACTTATTGCAGTAATTCTGGCAAATTATGATAACATTATTTGATTGAATTACATGGTATTTTGAATATGGCGTTCAATCATTAACGTGTTTATTTCTCATTTAAGGGTGTCAATTGATGATAGCTTTTGTTACTTCTTAGCAACACTAAGACTGTTAAATTAACTAAATAAGGGGTCAAAGAGATTGTAATAAAAGTACCGGCTAAAGGGAAGACTTTTGGTGTAATAGCTTGATAAGTTTGTCGCCATGTGAATACTGTAAAATGATTTCTGAAGGAACATTCCATAGCTACAATGATATTTAAGACGGCCACCAACAGAATATTGATCGTAAACCCCGTAGAAAAGCTTGACGATAAAGCAAATAAATCTTCAAAGCAGCTAATGTACATACAATTAACAAGGAATGCAATTCTTCAAACTATGGCTTCTGTTAAAGAACCATTTATCACTCTTCTGATTACACCACGATATCAACTTTAAGAACAGAATGGGCAATAACATATATGAAGATGAACATGAGCCAGGTTCTTTTTACCGATAAGTCCCGGGTAACACTTGATGGACCTGATAGCTGGGAAAAAAGATACGTTTATTCTGGAGATGAGAGTCTCTGTCGTTTGATACGGAACAAAATGGTGGGGAGTCATGAAATATGTCGGTATCACTAGAGATAAGATTGTTGGTAATAAATAAAAGTACACAAAGTGGTTAAAATGACGTATTTTGTCTATTGCAATTTCTAAAGTACCCGGAGCATTCACTAGAGGACATACACCTTGTTCTTCTAAGGGGCATTGTTTTCATGCAGGCCAGTGGTTCTTTTCACTAAGCCAATATGACGCAAGCCTTCTTAGCACCTTTTGACATCAAATATGAAAAGTTGATGATCTGGCCTCTGTGCTCCCCGGATGTAAACCGTGTAGAAAACGTGTAATCTATCCCCAAAAGAGATGTTAATTCACGCATACATACCGCAGCAAGGACACTACCAAACTTTCCTATTAAAAATGATCTTATTCAGCCAATACCATTCTTATTTACGTTATAAGGGTCCTTGGTGGGTAGGTGTATAAATACGCTACTTGTGCATGATATGTATTGAACTATGTATTATTATTTATTTTATTTTTTAGATAGCAGTTAAATATAACCGCCAGCCATCTTTATTTAATTTTTGATTCTTAAGTTTCATCAATAATCGTTTATTGTAGTTGTCTTAATTGAAAACTTATCATAATTTATCCGTAACATCATGTGATTTCAACAGAAATTGTATTTTGAAAATACTATAGCAATGAGTTTATTCTTATTTAGCGACACTTTTATTACAGAGTGCTAGATTACCCGTAAAACGAATTCAGAAATAAATCATGAAAATTTAAAAAAATACTAGTTTTGTTAGATTATCGCTGGCAACAATGTATATCCAACTAAAAAACAATTAACATATATTATTTCGACGAAGTTCCTAAATCTGGAATTATGATAGAATTGCTCCTCATGCCACATTCAAAGGTTCGGTCTAAAAATTATATTTCAACAAATACTTGACATTAAGTGTCTCTATTAGTAACCGAGATTTATTTATTTATAATTCTCTCTTAATATACTTCATCATAAAATCGACAATCTATCCATGACTTCTACTTTTATCCTCGAGTGATTTTAAATAAGCGGTTACTTATTAATGAAAATAATCTTCAATAAATGAGATCATTTGTTTTACACAGAGAACGTAATGCAATACAACATATCGATTTCAGATAGAATATACACATCACATAGAAACTATTATCCAAAAAGATGATGACTTGCAGTTTAGCAGATTGTAAAGTGATTGCTCAATGTGTATGATCCAGTGTAAAGGAAATTATCACGTTTAAATTAGAAATATGTGTTAACGGAATTAAAGTTAGTGAATGAAGACCGAAACATTTACATCAGTGTACTCTGTATGTATATCTATAATATGTGCCAGGCAATTGTCCTTCTAACGCTCTTGTATGTATCGGAGACCTGGATGCCATACCGTCGAGATATTATAGCACTGGAAAAACTACATCAAAGATTTTACGAAAAATATTAAAAATTAACTAGCAATATCGCCGAACTAATATCAGTGTCGTGCATGAGTCTGCTTGCTTAAGTATAGAGGTTTTTTATTGTTAAAAATCGTTTGCGGTGGGTTGGTCACGTTGTACGAAAAGGTGACCAGCCCTATATTAAGAATGAATTTTATTCTCAAATATATGAGAGAGCTAGGAAGGTTGGAATACACACGAAGCGGTACAGGGATTGTTTGTAAGAAGGTATGAAGAGGTATGGAATTTATCACACAGCATGAGCAGCGAGTGCCCTCGGGAGAGCGGAGTGAAGTAAGTGAATAAAGGGTGGTGTACACAGATTTGAAAGTGAACAGCGTCATCACGCTGAGGAACTGAGAGCAGCAAGTATAGTGCGCCGCGAAAATCACCATCACACGCACTTGTAAAGCGATAATGCATGTCCAATTTGTAATAGAATGTTTGAACCCAGAAATGAATCCCCTGAACATCCGTATACTCGATTCGATTGACGACAATGGTGACAATTCTTTATATTACTGGATTGATTAGTATGTTTCGTTCACTAAATATAGTAGGCATTTGAAATGAAACAATTTGTGAAACTATCTGTAACTATTAACTAGAAAACAATTTGTGCTTCTAAATAGTAGAAAAATACATGACATCTCACATATCAGTAAGGCTTATATGAAATATATTTGGATATTAACAATTTTATTTATTGGTCTCATGGAAGTTATCAGGAATTAGTAGAATTACTTTTATTTTGACCAATCTTTTAAACGGCGAACACAATATTTGTTGAGTAAGACACCATATTTTTTAACGACTGGATGTTCAGTCTTTTTGTATCTTATCACCTTTTTATGTCCAGAATTCTTTTGTTTTTTTTAAATAATAGTAAAACATATAAAATAATTCCTTATTTAATACAATATTCATGACAAATGCTAAGGTCATGCAAATATGTGTTTTTAATGAGAATCAGAGTGTTTATGGATACATATAAACTATTTATGGAAAACTAGCAAAGTAAAACAACCAGTGACAGAATGGGTATGTGTACAGTGTGCATAACGTATTTGCGACAAGATGTATACGCACACAAACACAATTCTTAAAAAGGATATACTACTGTATTCGTACCTTAAAACGTTTTTAAAAATAAAAAAAAAATACATTGTTTGGTAATTGTATACAACCAAGCCGAGTTAAGCTTACACATCGCCTACGAGGTGATTCACATTGCACATTGCTTCAAATATGGATACGGTTAGAGATTATTCCAGAGCACTCATTAATATTTTTCTCTATTACGTTATATAAATAATATGCAACACATCAGAATCAAGTACCGTGTGTTCGTTGCAATACCCTTTCCGGTGTTAAATACCCATCACTAATTACAAAAGGTGTGTACTTAATGTGTTTGTGGACAACATATTATGTTGTTCATTCTAACAGGGGATGGCCGTTAGCTATGTACCCCATAGATATTCTCCGCGTGGTTTAATTGCTGCATAACTTCAGGTGTCTTCATGCTATGAGTGTGTCTAGAATATCTCGTACGTTATTATAATGCGATTGCTTTCTATTTTACGTATTTGACTCTTTAAACAATTTGTAAACGAAAACATTGTTTTTATTTTAATTAACCATATAAAGACATTATAGCCAAGATAACTTCGTGCTTCGAATTTTGTTTTGATAAGATTCATGTCTCAATTAGCAATGTGAAGTACAATCTGTGAACCACACTGACTAATAGGAGCAGAACCAATGTAATAACACGTAGTAATAAACTATTATGGAATAAAAGTATGAACGTAAACACTATGATAATAGTTTGCTCACTCTGCGCGAAATAAAATATAATTATACAAATACCCTAGTATTAGGGTGATATACCCCATTGCGTCACCACACGGACTTATTATGACACTATGGATTATGATAATGGTGGGAAAAGAGAGATTCACTATGTCTAATCTAGAAACCTTCTTTAGAAACCCATTACTACTTTATTATATCTTACTACATATGGTTTTCGCAAGGACAGGAGGTGCCGATTGGCCTTCAAAAGACCAAGGTTATAGGTAAGAGGAACACGGTCAGATGGAAATGAGTTCCTCAAGCCTGCAGTTTAGGAGATCATCTACTAGGAATAGTAAGCTCTATTACAATGAGATATCAAAACAGCGAATTGATAGAGACCACTAGACAAACACTTCAAACGAGCTTAAACAATACAAATAAGGAAAACATCGCACATTTCCGAAGAACACATGCTATGATATACTTATAGAAAAAACGTAAACTAACAACATAACGTATGTGAAAGAGATACAGAGTGTAGAGAAGAGAAATGGTGTGGCTGATCAAATAAAATATACGCTTCTGCACATAATGAAGAACCCTCAAATGGGTCAGAGATTCACTAGCCCAACTATGACAACGTAACGCAATATATTATCGGAAGTAGATTTGTAGAGATAGAAGATAGCCTCAAGTGTGAGAAAGTGTGTGTAGCGATAGAGATAACTGAATTTACGAGAAGCAGACATAGCAATGGGTTTAATGTGTGAAACCCAATAAATATGTCATGAATGCGAAAGAACAATACGTTTCACAGTCGATTTCTCCTAGAGAGCAACACTACCCATGATAATCTCAGGAAGAGAAAGGGCACGCCTACGAGTGAAAGACACGAGCTAAGTCTCAACAGGATTAAACGAAACAAACGGTTTCGTTCCACAATCCAAAAGTAAACCCAGGTCAACTTCTAGATCAGATGTATATTTCAACTGATTTGAGAAACAACACCAGAATAGAGATATATCACTACTTAACCATGAACATGATTTTATTCTACTGTGTATGCATTCAACATCGAAGTTCAACATTAATGATAGGCTTAGGCTGGGTTAGCAATGTTTCAAAACATATACTACGGTACTGAAACATCTATTTCAATCTTTTTTTTTCAATCGTTTTGGCTTGTCCAGTTCCAGTGCGCGTTCCATATTCTGGATTCTGCCAAACTTTTATCCGACGAAAGTGGGGTGCGTGGTTAAAATTGTTTAGACAATTCGAATTATCTAAAACATGAAATGGACGTGAAAGGAAAAAAACACGATTGAATTTTACCTGATGTGTAACTCCTTCATGACTAAGTTAAAGTTGCTACAAATTGCCCCGTTGCATGCACGGAAATCAATCAACAATGTACAGAGTAGTAATTGTCAATAGAACACGGCAATTGGTAACATAGAGAAGTAAGTTCGGTGTCAACAAACTTTATTCACTCAACTTCTTTAAACAATAAAGATAACATTCATTCGATTTCATCGGATTTTTTTCTAGTGTAACCATGATACAATGACAATAGGGAACTCCAATGTAAATCTAGTTTGCAAAATAGTTACAGAATGTTATTATGTCACCCGTCACATCGTGTCTGTGTTAATGAAATCACCATAATTCTTATAAAAAAAGGTTTAATATATACATGAAATATTCTATCATTTTCTTCTAATTAATATAATTAAACCCAAAAATAACAAACTAGTTAATAATTGTATCCGTTATTTTATTTTATTAATTAATTATTTTTTTCTTTCGACATCTGCTGGTATATGTGGGTGACAAGTAAACCTAAGGGATTAAACAACGTTATTTATCTTCGTGTATTTACATCATATATGATATAAAATATAAAATAATGTAGCCCAAAGTCAAAATGAAGGTATGAAAAAGTGTTAAACATAATAATAATAATAATAATAATAATAGTAATAATAATAATAATAATAATAATAATAAGAATAATAATTACTCTTCTTCTTCTTTGTTGGTGTTGTTGTTCTTCTTCTTTTTCTTCTTCTTCTTCTTATTATTAGTAGTAGTAGAGGTAGTATTAGTAGTACTAGTAGTATTTTTATTATGCATATAGAGAAATATATTTACTATCGCTCATGTCATGTATTCCGTGGTCTAGACGACAGTTGGTGTGCCGAAGATAACCTGGACAAATATAGCTTACTTCAGCTCTCCAGTGGTTTTGCCTTCGTGAGTTTGCTACTTGGTGCCTGCTTTGTTTACTATCAGATGTTTTCCTCTCACTTCTTTGTATGTCTACCTGTCCTGCTTTCTCCTTGTACAGTCTTCAGCAGGAGTGTCTTTGCAAGACTGTGCCATGACCATACAATTACATTTTCCTTTTTTTTACAATGCTTCGTATATCGTCATATGACCCGACTGCTTGTATGAGCTGGTTTTAACTTCATCATTTATAATGTGATCCTCAGGGTCAACGGCTCAAACGCAGAAATGTGGAGACGACCGTGGAGCACATCCATCTTACTTTTAAACGTAATATAATGTGTCATTCATTCCCTACGAGTATAGTACCACAATATTAATGCTGAGCAATGCATATAACTAATACAACACGTAGTGTATGTTCTTGCTAAGCTAGTATATTCTACCTTTCAAGATGAACTTATTCTTACAAATATATGTATATTTAGGCAGTGTAGTAATACATTTGCACGCTTCATCGCTATTTTATATTATAGTTATTTTTTAGCGAACAAACAAATAGAACCAATACTTGTAAAGGACATTTAACTGTAATATATTTACGAAAAGCTAAGCCAATATTGTAACGATGATGGTTTCGTTTTATTACGTAGTTTTACGCCTCTCTCCTCTCATGCGTCGATAAAAATGTCTGTCTCCTGCAATCAAAGAACTTCATTTCGCCTTGTAAGCTGGTTTGAAGAAGGCTACGCATTGTTTGGAGAAGACAAACAAAGTGATGCCATTGTGTTTGCCGATGGTAACAGCGCGGTTTGAGCGAGATTTATTCCTCAAAAATCGGTCTTAAATTAAAAGTCCAACTGAAGCGTTTATCCATTTACAAGAGACAGCGTTGCGTCAGATTTCACATTAAAGTCTGAGTAGCATTACAGCTTTTATATTAAAATGCCAACTTTCGTTACAATCGGCAATGTTTCATGTTCCCCTTCTGAAAATACTTTTTGTGAAATGCGTTTGAACTGATATCTTCATTGTTGCAACCTACAGTTTTCAGGTAAAACTGTGAGATTGTATTTAAACACAAAACGAATTATTCATATATTTCAAATGAAGAGTGTACACCATGCAATTTTAAAATTGTAAAATAAAAACATAATTTTAGAATAATCAATTATTGAAAAAATAGTCGGAATAATGTGCTATCAAAATTCAATTTCATGCACGTTAAAAGTTAATGCCAACATCTATTTTCTTTCCGTCCTAGATATAATATTCTATATGAAGTAAATACGAGTTCCCCCTCCCAAATCAGACTGAAATAGATTATTAAAGAAATGCATTGCACGCTTCGAACCACATCACTTCAGTCTATGTTTTCAGTAAATTAAAAATATTTTACACCATCAACACAGAACATTAGCTTTTGACCCTTTCAAAAAACCTCCTAAATAAATCAGCCAATAGGATGGTAGCAGAGTTAAGAAAAAATGTTCTCCTACTAACCTCATGAAAACCGGCTAGCGTAGCAGTCCTATTATGTCGCAAGGAACTAAATAAATCACTGGTTTCAGAATTCGGTAACCGGTTAATAATTTATGTCTAAGCAACAACATTTAGTCTTACAACGCTTCGTGACCTGAATAATATTTTAGGGAATAGTAATAATCACAACATACAGATAATGGTGCTTTCGATTTATTTATAATAATAAAAAATATTCACGGTAATTATACATATTTTTAACCAAGTCCGAACATAAAAATACTTCTGCGTTCCCTTTTTTACTCATCGAAAGTTATTAACTACAAATTTGAAAAATAGATATTCCTTTCTTGTTTTTTCATAACAATTAGATTAAAACTAAAAAACACACTTAAGCACAATATAAAAATGATTATACGTTATTTTGTTTCAGTTAAATACCGCATCTTAGTACTTCAACATAATTTGCCTTGAACATATATTTTGGAGAGGGGGAGATATAATTCTGTCAAGAAAACTACACTAAATAGAATAAAAATATAACACTACTCACACATATCATTTATTTAGAACGAAATAAAATGTACTTAATAACAATTCGATAAGCAGAAACATAATAAACATATAACACCACTTAAACGCTTTATGTATTTACAAAAAAATAAATAAATAAAAAGTTGTTACTTCTACACATTTTGAACCAAAGTGTGTTTAGGGGAGTGGTGCATTTCTTAGTAAGATAAACCTTATACGCATATATGTGTTAACTTTCGTTCGCCACAATTCTGTTTAGTTCGGTTCCAATCCGACATTTTTTTGTTTACATTGACACTATCCGTTGTGACCTATTTGCCTGCGGTCGCTTGCTGAGATATTTCATGTTATTATTTTACATTTCTTCCGTGCAAAGCCAAGCGCCCGTACACGCTAGTATATATATATAAGTGAAAGTTGTTTGTATCGCGACATAACAGTTAAACGGTTGATCTGGGAACCAACCTTACGGCAGAATTGGAATGATCACTTTTGTAAGTATCATAATTAGGTAGTCTTCCTATTTACATATTTTAAAGAAATAGTTCATTCTATTAAATCATGAAGTGTACCTTATTCAAATGCATAGTAGTTTACCTTGGTGGTTAATAAATTCTAAAATTATTTATTATCCATCAAACATCTGCAAGATCCTTTCGATTGAGACGATTACAGTAAAGTACAGTATACAAGGTTGTGGTTGAAAAATTCATTTAACTTATAAATATTTCGCCCACAACAAACCATATATAATACATTTTTCCAATTAATATATAGGATAATTCAAGGTACTCATTAGGAATACGGACCGAGGGCAATGTATCAATAATAACGTTAGCAATTACGAGTACAAACGGTTAATCCCGACGCAGTTTCGACTATATCCGAATGTAAGGACCGACGATACAAATACACAATATTTTTATTTTCTTTACAAAGGAATTAAAATTTACGGTAAATGTTTTCATTTATTTTACAAAGGAATTAAAATTAACAAAAACTGTGTTCTTCTTGTTTGCCCAGAAGAAGATACCGACTTTAAATGTGTTTTTAAATGTTTTTTTCTTTTTGCTTGTTTTAAGGTATGAAGCTTTCGAAAATAATTATATTTTTTCAATGTTTTTCGAATGTATTAAACAAAAAGTGTGATATGTGTTGTTTACCCAAACGTCGATACGATTTTCAATTATAAAAAATAATGTTATGCATATGAATGGATTTTGTGTATGTACAAAACAACTCGCTCTCTGACCAACCTTTTTTATCTTCGCTCGAGCACCTCTGAAAATAATGCTCAACACAAACGTTACTTTACTAGTTTACCCATGAAACGGAAACTGGCGAACGAACGTGGCTCCTCTACGCCCCTACTTGCTAATATCGTCTCTACAGACGAAATCTTACGGTATTCATACACGCACGTACGTACACACACACAAACAATGTATTTCATAACCCTAAATAAATAAACATATCACTAAAGCATTTACTTCTTTGTTGACAGCAACAAAAATATCATCAATTTAAACGAAAGCAACACCATGAAATATTGTACTAAATTGTTACTTTCTAACTCGTAATAAGCAATAGTAAACCCCAAAAATTATTACGTTAAAAACTACACTAAAAAAAATGTTTACAATTTAGCAAACCTTAAAAAAAAAGAAGTTTTTTTCAAATGAATTATTTTCAAAGTCTGTTTTCCTTTTGAGTTCTTTCGTCAACACTCGGGACTGCTTCAGATATATCTGCTAAAATAAGAAATAACGGACGGTCGTACTAAAATTATTTGTGCCCATTTTTCCTAAGTTGTACTGAATTTAAACATGACTAATGTAAGAAAAGTAATGCGAAGGCTTACGGATATATATATATATATAGATAGATAGATATATCTCTCTCTCTCCATATATATATATATATATACATATACGTATATTAATATACATATACTTATATATATACATATACTTATATATATATATACATATACTTATATATATATACATATACTCATATATATATATATACATATACTTATATATATATACATATACATATATATATACATATATATATATATATTAAATATTATATATGCATATATATATATTTGTATATATATATATTTATAAATATATATATTATATATCTATTATATATAATAGATATGTCATAGATATATCTTATATATTATATATATTATATATATTATATATATATTATATATATGTATCATATATATATATAGTATACATGAATTATATATATATATGATATTATATATATTATATATTTATATACATTATAAATATATATATAATATACATATATATATTATATATATATTATATATAAACATATAATATTATATATATAATATATATGTATTATATATATAAATATACATTATATATATATATATATTATATATATATTATATACACACATTATATTTAGATTATATTATACATATATGTATATATATATATATATATTTAATTATTTCAAAACTTATATAATAGTATCATAATTTAAACTCACAGCAAGACATTTGATTTAAATTATTTCAACAATTTTAACTGTGAACAGAAAATCAAGATACTTTGACGTAGTAATGGATGAATATCATTAGAATACTGGAAAAATATAAACAGAAAGTTGGTGATTCGTTAACTGTTAGGGATAACATCACAACAAAATAGTAGACTGAGAAAATAGTACATTATTCCGTAAAAAATAAGATGTGCTTATAGACTCGGACACATGTTGAAAAGACAGAACAACCTCTAAGATAAAATTAAAGAAACAATTCTGAAGGAAAATGTCAATAAAGCTAATATCAGTTGATTATCGCTTCTATACCGGTACCAGTATAGTATGCGTATATATATATATATATATATATATATATATATATATATATATATATATATATATATATATATATAATACATATATATATATATATATATAATATAAAATATATATATATATATATAATACATATATATATATATATATATATATATATATGTATATTTAATATAATATGTACATATATATATATATATATATATATATATATATATATATATATATAATATGTAATAATAAAATATTAAACTTTTACTACATAGAACCTAGAGTGGAATGGTTTAAGCTCAATATACGAGAGGTCCAGTTTTAAAGATAGATGAAAGAAGAGGGATAAACATGTACGAATAGTAAATTTATTTCAACCTCGATTGTTCAATGCAAGGTGTACTCGGTAAACACATATGTATTACTCTTTCCTTATGCCAAGGCCTTTCAAAAGTTACAATCTTATAATCAGAGGAATTACATAGATAGATCAGTTGGCAGTGAAAAGGCCAAGATTAATTATTTGAAAAAAATATTAAGTAATAGAGAGTGGGAATGTGCGTGTAAAAATATATGGGTTTGTCCAGTTGGTAAATATTCGTTGATAAGGTGTCCAGTGAACGGAGATTTAAAGATGGACAAGAAGGGTTTTCGTGAAAGCAGCATTGAGAAAGTTGAAGAATGGAGTTAATCCAATAGAAATATGTTTAGTTCAATCGTAGGTGGAACGCACTTATTCGAAAGTAATTTTGAGAATTCAGGCCATTTTAAAATACTTCCGTGGACCGAGAATGAGAGTAGTTTTTTAGAAGTTGCAGTTTAACCGGGTAAATTTAACGCAGGCCGTCGGGAATTTAGGTAGTGCCTTCGATCAAGTCTAAGAAAAGCGAAAGCTCTTAGTTGAAAACAAGGCAAGATGGATAAGGGATAAAGATAAAACATAAACAAATTGGGTGATAGGGTTAGTTAAATGAACTAGTGTAGGAGAGAGAAGATGACGGGATTTTTTGGTTACCGCTTATTACTAGTAAGCACTAAAGCCTGTTCGAGTTGGGGTGGGGCTACAATCAGCTTAAAAAAGAAGTGAAATTCAGGTCATTGACTGAATATTTCTGAAAGGGGGATAACCCGTCAGTCAAACGGATTTGGAACGAACTTATATATGATATAATTTTGAAAGTTTAAAAGGGTTCTAATTGGGAAATTTGGGTTCAAGTGAATGGGACTCTGGAATTTACGGGTTTAATATGTAATAATTCGAACAAAAATACTAGTGTTTCAGAGTTACATGTATAAAGACTTTAAAGAATTCCCAGTTAGTTAGATATTAAATTCATTACTAAATAAGGAACTTGTGATTCAAGATACTGCAATAATTTGCATATGTAGTGGGTTAAAGAATATAAAAACTGTACTTTTTTGACTGAAGAGCGGAGTTGAATTTGGAAGAGAAGAGAGTGAAGATTGGGGAGAGACCTGTGAATATTGAAGAGAGACCTTGTAATATTGGAGATTGCGATTGTCGGTGAAAGTGAGGAAAAGCCAATTTTATTTTTTCAACTTTGAATTACAAAATTGTAATGTATAACTGAAATTAGAGGTGTGAACAGTGTTAGTGTGCTTGCGACAATTGATTTCAAGTACAAGGATGATGGGTTAGGATTGGGTTGAATTTTGTAAACTAAAGTGAAGCACTAGTGTGTTGAAATTAAAAATAGATTTTAAGGGGGGGGGGTAGATGGACCATTTTAGGAGTAACAAGGAAGCGTAGTTTAAAGGTGAGAGAAATGGAATCTATGAGAAAATATTGTCGGTAGAGCGAAACGTATATAGAGTCGATGGAATGAATACAAGGGCGATAAAAAGGCAATGGATGAGGGTGTACGAAAGTTTGTAAATAATTTAATGAAAGTGGAATAGGAATTATAACTTTGAAGTAAAAGCGGTTTAGGATTCGTGAAGTTGAGGAGAATTATGTTAGTTCTCAAGTTACATTAAGGGTTATGGGTGAATATAGTTATTAGGTGTACATGGGAGGATACGTGATGTTATTGGGATGGTTATTTGTAAGGTTGTAACAGTTAAGAATTTTAAAATTAAAAAAAATAACAAATTGCAGAATTTAAAAATTAGTCTAATGTTAGAGATGGAGTTTCGTGAAAGAAGCATTGAGAAAGTTCAAGAATTAAGTAAATCCAATAGAAATATGTTTAGTTTAATCGTAGGTGGAACGCACTTATTCGGAAGTAATTTTGAGAATTCGGGCCATTTTAAAATACTTTCGTGGATCGAGAATGAGAGTAGTTTTTTTTAGAAGTTGCAGTTTAACCATGTATATTAAACGCAGGGCGTCGGAAATTTAGGTTGTGACTTTGCTCAAGTCTAAGAAGAGCGAAATCTTTTAGTTGTAAAACAAGGCCAAATGAGGAAGTGGGGGAAGGGATAAAGATAAACGATGACACAATTGGGGGATTGCGTTAGTTAAATGAACTATGGCTGATGCTGGGAAGCGAGAAGGGAAAGTGATTGTTCGGTTACTGCTTATTACTAGTAAGCAATAAAGCCGGTGCGAGTTGGGGGGTATTATAAGCTAAAAGCTGAAGTGAACTTCAGGTCATTGAGTGAATATTTCTGAAAGGGGGCGGCGTAATTAAATCGGATTTTGAACAAACTTATATATAATTTCGAAAGTGTAAAAGGTGTCCGATTGGGAAAGTAGGGTTCAAGTGAATGGGAATCTGGAATTTACGTGTTTAATATGTTATAATTCGGACAAAAACTACTGTTTCAGAGTTAGATGAATTAAGACTTTAAAGAATTCCCAGTTAGTTAAATATTAAATGCATGACTTAATAAGAAACTTTAATGTAGAACTGACATTATGATTGTGAACAGTGTTCGTCTGCTTGCAACAATTGATTTCTAGTACAAGGATTATGGGGTAGGTTTGAATTGAATTTGTAAAAAATAACCCAATCCCTAAACTAAAACATACTATTCACACGTATGATGTGTGAAACATATTTAGGAAGTACGCCTTGGGGAAATAAACATTGATTTATCAGCTTTAATATTATAATATATTTTGTTATATCTGTGTGTGTATCCTGGGAATTGTATTCTACACTTAAGTGCGACTGGCCGAGGTGCAGTCCGATTGGAAAGATACGAGGAAAGCGTCTTTAAGTGGAAATCTTTTTTTAATAAAATATTGGGCGTTGTCATTTACATTTAAATAATTTAAATTAGTTTTTACATTTCCACTTTTTTATGCAATTTAAAATGTTGCAATGTTAATTGATTTTTCATGTGGACACCAAGGAATGCACATCCATTGTTTGAATGCGCATGCCACTGTCGGAAGGATGTTCGGTGGAACGAATGAAAATTGTTATCTTTTTAATATTTATTTGTTGAAAAAAATAGAAAAATAAAAAGGAGTGACACTTAGCGGATATTATGTAAAGCTAATCTTAACAGGATTGAGGAGAATATTGGAGCATGTGTGCCCATCATATGAACATGAATTAAACCGGTCGAATTATTTTCTTTCATATTTGTGCCGAGAAACTTGATTGGCATTGTTACATTCTTTTATCAAGAAAAAGACAATGAATGAATGAAGAGATATGTAAAGGTTTGTAAATCAATTCAGATACTGAAATAAAATGATTAAGATATTAAGGTTTCAAACGGCGCATAAATATTAGGGTAAAAACGGTTGTGTTGTACAACATAAAATGGAAATCAAAAAAATATAATATTCTTTTGTAAACGATCAGATTAGATAGAAAATAAATGAAAACGTGATTAGTTTGAGAATTGGATGTTTAGAAACATATATGTTATATTGTCAATTCGAATGTACAAACATCGGCATTTGTGGATGTCAATCATTTAATATTTAGGCTGTCTATGGCTATTAAAAATATGGGCGTTCTCGTAAAGCTGCACTGATTAGTCCTTAAACGATTAAACAGCTGGTAGTTGACAAATATCGTAACTATGATTTGATAGAATTAAGATTAGATAAGATGAATAAGATCGTGTATTTGTGTATTTCAATAATATACATTTATTGAATGATGGGCATTCAAAACTTCAGGTGTCATGTATCAGGTAAAGCTAAGTAGCTACTAAACAGGCAAAATGCATCTAATACATTCAGCAGGTTGCATCTAATACATTCAGCAGGTTGTGGATCAGTCGCGTTATGACAACGTCGCCGCTATTCAGTAGGACTTGACTCATGGAACCCTTGGTAACGAACACCCAATATTTTAAAGAAACGTATAAAACTGTAATGAACACACACACACGCACCATTAACATATACAAACACCCATATATATATATATACATATATATATATATATATATATATATATATATCTGCCTGATGAGATCTGTGTTTACAACAGCTGTTGATCGACAACATCGGCATGCCAGTGTGCAAGATGTTTTACAGGTATGTGTAAATAAAAAAAATCTTATTTTTATTTTTTATTCATTAAAAACTGTGTTCTGCGCCTACGGTAGTTAAATGACATCCCGTAGCTGCAATCAGTCCTCCATGCTAGTCCCAGGCCATCTGACCTTGTCTTACGCAAGTTGTCGTAGGCAATGGAGTTGTTTCGCTGTACGTAGTGGTCCTAGTCTCGCCTGCTTGAGGTCAGCACGTAGTGTGCCCAGCAGATTTGTGCAGTGCCGTCCTAGTCGCGGTTGGTAGGCTTGCGAGTCAGTAACGGCAAAGTCTAGTGCCCTCTGTGCGGGAGTGTCAGTGTCCATTCGTAAGACATGGCCTTACATAGACCATAAAAAATATTTTGTATTTTTATAAATATGTTTGCATTTAAAACGTTTTTTTAGGCATTTTGCTTGCATTTTTCTTCATGTTTTCCATTTGAAAGATGCTTAAAGAAATAAACTTACCCACATATATACCTACTAGCGACTATGCGCGATTTTAGTTCAAGTTAAAAAGAGACATTACACCGTAAGTTCACACAACATCAGACGCCACTTGAACAAGACCAGGAAGGACTCCTACGAAAAGAAATAAGACGTATGACTTTCTATTTGTTTACAGCTCTTATGAGGCGCGTTGTACCGAGCGAATTTATCAGAAAAAACGTCAAGATGAAAAAGAAATTTTATTTCAATAAAAATATCAGCATCTAACACATGTGTTTTTGAAGGCATTTTGCCTGCCTTATTAAAAACAAACTATTTTCAACAGTAGGAAACAGTATTCTATCTACCCAAGGGACAGAACACACAAGGTTGCTTTATTTGAATCTGTAATTACATTTCTCTCAAAGTATTCATCTTGTACGGAGCGTGATTATTTATATATAATGGGATGGAGATGGTTCGTATATTCGTCTAGTAACTATATGCGGCTTGATGGTACATATGCACAATTTATGTCTTCACTACATTACAACGTTATTCATTACAACATGACGCTACGAATGGCTCCATTCTCCTACTTTTTTATTGTGATCCATGATGTCATTATTTTGTGATGTCATATTCGAAATCTTTTACACCTGGAAAACGCCAATTCAGTTATTGTAATTAAAGAAGTGTACATTTCTGTATCGGTTTCTCCCGTTTCCTATATTTTCAGGAATATCATGTTACTACTAAATATATTAAATATCTATTATTATTCAGTTTTTTCCATATCTTATTCCCGCCATCTTTCTTATACAACATACCATACGTTTTCAATCCCGGGCAACGACAGATAGTTCTGCAAATTCTATACTAACGGAATATTAAGAAATATCCCAGTAGATTGCGCTGTTTCAAGTTAATTATTTTTCTATAAAATTCACCGGATATTTCTTTTACCCTTACCAAGCAATTATTGATTTTGATGATCTCCTCACATTTCCGCTTTCTCAGGATGCTCTGGGCTAAAATACACAACATTGGCATGCCATTATTAGTTCTATTTTTGGATCACACCACATATTGTTAAGATACGGTGCCAAAATCCGCCTACATGCATAGCTCCGTATCTAGGCGTAAACGGACCCAATGGATTTACTGAATACGTATATATCAGGTTGGAAAGAAAGTAACGTCGTTTTTGTCCAACACATTTATTTCATCTGAAACATTCACATTACGGCAATTTTAATCTTTACATTAATTTTCCTCATTTTCTATGACTTCTGTGTAACGAACAACTAGCTTATTGATGCTTTCTTCAAAAAAATTATCTGATTTTTTAGAGAAAAACAAATTTAGGTAATTTTTGAGGTGGTCGTCATTTTCATAAATTTTATTGTTTAAGTTATGCTCAACGACCGGAAAAAACTGGTAGTTGGATAGAGCAATGGCAGGTGAATAAGACGGATGATACACTACTTCCCAAATTGAAAATCATGAACTTTTTATGAGTAATGCTGATCGTTTTTCTGATAGAGCAATTCTTAGATCATGCAGCTGCGAACAATATTTTACTGCTGTGATTGTTAGATTAGGCTCATAATAGAATCAGTCCTCTCATGTTCAACAATAAAGAGAGCATTACCTTCTTTGGGTGTAGTCCTTGTTTTGGAACAAACTGTGGACTTTGGTTTCGGTCTAACTACTGTCTTTTGAATTGGGTATTCTGGTAAAGAACCCATTTAACATCTCCAATCACAATGTTTTTCAAAAATGGTTCTCGATCATTCCTGGATAGTAAAGATGTGCAAATAGTCAATATTTAATTTTGTTGAGCGTCGGTCAAATTGTGGGGAACTTAGAGTCCAAGTTTTTAAACTTTTACTAAATCGTGAAAGCATGAAATGATGGTAATATCGGTTGTATTGAACTGTTGAGTTTATTCTCTGCTGGGCTTTAATGGTGTATTTATCAATTGATTTTGGCCTTCCTGAACGTCGGCGATCTGACAGGTTCAAGTCTACAGAAGGAAATTTTGAAAACCGTCATTGACATGTTCGATCATTCAGAACATTTATCCGATAGACAGTACCAATATTCCTTGTAGCTTATGCAGCTGGGTTTCCTTTTCTGAATCAATAGAGCATGCAATGTCTCAGATGTTCCTCAATAATATTCATTTTGTGACGGCTGAAACCGTTAAACTTAATATTTTCTTTACTAATTACTATATCGGAAAGGCAACGCAAGATATTAAGACATCAATTCACCAAAAAATATTTGTACAACTTAGGAGTCTGCAAAGTAATGAAGTAAAAAATATGTATATATATATATATATATATATATATATATATATATATATATATATATATACATATCGTTCAATGTTTAGTCTCCGCGTTAATTAACCTTCTACTTTTTTGTGTTTGTAAGTAGATGGGATCGTTTGGACTGTATCAGTAATATTAGTATTTTTTTTAATTTTAATTAATTTAATATATGACAAACAGTGTATATCTATATTATATAACATTTCTTTTTTATCGATTTTTAATGGATGATTTACTTTTATCATTAAGTGTGAACCGAATAGTAGGCTGCTAAGTAAAAGGTGACTGTGTGACTGGGTTCGAATACTTCGACCTTCAGTTATTATTATTTCCTTCCCTCGAGAGTTTGTAAGCATAAAATACATGTGTGTGTATGGAAAATGAAAAAAATATTGAAATAAAAAATATCGTTTAGCCCTTATTTTGAACAAGAGCGACGCTTCTTTACGAGAATTTATAATATGACATCAATGTTAACGTCAAACACAATTCTAACTCCGTCGTAGAACACTGCTATTACTAACTTACCGTATATCTCTGGCGACTCAACATAATATAGAATTTAATTTACTTCTTTCCCATCGTGGCTAAAAGTGTGAATACCAAGCTGCAGAGACAAAGGATACTTTGTGACTGCGTTGGAATCCTTCGACCGGCAGTAATTATGATAGCCTACAGTGAATATTGTGTAAGCATGAAACACATGTGTCTGTAAGTAAAACATATTTCAATAAAAAATATAATATTATATATATATATATAAATATATATATATATATATATATATACATATATTACTATTTAATGTATATATATATATATACACATATTACTATTTAATGTATATATACACATAATGTTATAATGTGATATAATGCATTGTGTATATATAATAAATATTTGCTTAAACCGTGCTCACTACGGGAGTAGAGCTTAATAGTAGTATGCCACAATATATATATATATATATATATATATATATATATATATATATCAAGTGAGCTACAGGGGGCGTCCATGTTTCATCCACGCAAGAAGACACACACCTAACTTTGTCGAAATGCAAGAGAATACATTATATAACTTTGTAATAGTATATCTATATATACATAAAATATACATAAAATACCAAATAATAAATTATATATATATATATGTATATATATATATATGTATATATAAATATATACATAAATATGAATATATATATATATATATACGTATATATATATATACATATATATACATATATATACATATATAAATATAGCAAAGAATAAATTATATATATATATAATATATGTGTATGTATGTATATACATATATACATATGCATATATGTATACATATATATATACATACATATATATATATATATATATATATATTTATTATGCATATATATGTAGCGGCTACTCAGACAAATCCTCATGAAATAGCAATGAAAACAAACCACAAAAAACGGTTTACACACGTCTGACATTTCTAGTATCCAAAACTAGATACGCCAGAAATTACGTAGAAAACATGAAAATAGGACTAGCTTATGGAACCAATATGATAAACAATAACTATTTTAGAATATAAAACTATAATAACCATATATTTAGAATTAAGCCAACGATCAGGGCTTTCATCTCAATGTAGACTTATAAATAATTCATAGTGTCTAAACCACTTAACATATCAACGATTTGAAAGAATTAAATAAATAATTTTACAATCAAATGTATAACAAGAATTAAAACAAAGAGACAGGAATGTTTACATTCATTGCTTGTTATAAAATTTGGTATACAGCTGACACAATTGATGCACACCTTGTTGTTAGTAGAGCTAGTATATATTGGTGTGTAATTTCACTTACATCAAATACTCAGCGTGTTGGTTTATACTGTTCCAACTAAAAGTAAACTATCATCTACGTACTGTTCAATGATATATTGGCTTTAATGAGATCGAAAACAAAAACAAAGGGATCACATGCTGACTTACCAGTAACACCATTACAATAACACAGATCATCACTAATGTCATGATAAATTTAAAGTTATACATGCCATTTTCAGTACACATATGTCCTGCAGTCTCCTACTACTAGTTTCCAATCTATCACCCTTGGTGTAAGAAGTTCAGCATCTTACTTGGTGATACCTAAATCCCTAATTGAATCATCTATACCACTCTGATTTGGAAAGGGAGGCCTCGAAGTCGTTCTTGGTACAAATGCTTCCTCTGTTTATTGGCTACTGCTACGTGCTGAACCTTAGATGAAATATCCATTGCATCTTACGTCTCTAAAGAAAAATAACTACATATTGCAACTAAACCAAATACTTAAATAACATTAATATCCCATATATATGTAGGAAAATGAATACATTGTAAATACTTAATATTCAAGTTAATATAAAGTAAAACCTTTGGAGAGTACGATGAGAAGTAAACTTACATTTTCTGGTGGTTGTTGGACTGGCATGCTGTCATCATATGGGAAAGGTGCATTACTTGATGGTCTGTCTGGATACTGAAGAGCTTGTCTTCTCTAAATTTTCTGTACTTTGTCACATCTATCATACAAAGTAACAGTTATCGTGATGGTTCCTCGGCTCTCCCCATACTCTGGGAATGGCAAAAGGCATTGCACTTCTTATACCTGCTTTTTTCTAATATAATATCCACACACATAGCCAAATGTATCTGGAGAATGTTTACACCCCCTAGTAGCCATCTGAATTAAAACAGAACTTAGTAATTTATCTGAGAGAAGAAAATTAGATATATATTTAGTCGCAGTAGCATTTTAAAGCGATGAATTTTTATAGCGGTCGATGATACACAAAACATAATCCGATTTTTGGAATCAGCAGAGAAAATTCATTAAAAAAACAGTAAAAACATACAATAAACAAAACTTTTGTAAAAATTGTTACATTGTGTAATAAACAGTAAAACAATTCATAAAATAATAGGGAGTAAAAACGTGTTAGCTCTATAAGTAAACAATAATTTTTTTCCACAAATATATTGTTCATATAAACAAAGTTTATAAAACATATTAATCGTTACAATACAATATACTTATAGAATTATATACACACGTATACATATATATATATATATATATATATATATATATATATATATATATATATATATATACATCGATAAAGAACAAAGAAACCGTGTACATACATTCGCAGATACATGTATACACCCACCCACATGATACCATTTATTTAAGTAGCAGGAAATTCAGAAGGGCAGTTCGACTTACATCATAATTCACAGAATATTTTTTTAGAAATAGGGTAAAATTGCGGTGTATTTTATATTGTTGGAATAAAAAGTTCAGAGGCACGCAATTAACACAGAAAGACGTCAGTTAAAGTAGTTCTCGGAAAGACATTGATATCACCTCAAAATTGCCACAGTGTTTGCACAGTGAAAAATTAATTCAAAAAGTTAGATTCAAGAAGATGCAAATACACAGAGACGGTGTAAGGCATTAATCACTTACTTCATTAAACTACAATTTGATGAGTATCTTTAAGGAAATATAGTAAGGTAAATTCAGCTAAAGTAAAGAGACATAATAGGAATATTGTTATCTTGAAAAGAATGGCTTATACACATTGAACTAATATATATTATATTACTATATAGAGTACTTAAATATTTTTATGAGCATGTTATATGTCAGCCTGGCATATATATATATATATATATATATATATATATATATATATATATATATATATATATATATATATATATATATATATATATATATATATATATATATATATATATATATATATATATATATATATATATATATATATATATATATATATATATAGGGGTTAATACTCTTGACTACAGATCAGTGGCGATTTGTGATCAGGGTTCGCGCCCGCCGACCGTTGAGAATTAGCTTCTTGCACTGAAGAGTGCGTTAGCATGTAAAATCGATGTATGTAGGTATTAAAATGATTAATATTTATTTATAAATATTATATATATGTATATATATATATATATGTATATAATTATATTTACATAATAAATATTTGTTTCATTAAGCATGAAACATCGATGTCTGTAGGTATTAAAATAAGAAAAAGTTATTTTTAAATATTATATATATATATACATAATAAATATTTGTTTTATTTATTATTGTGTATTACTGTTTATTATATTATTGTGTATTACTGGTTATTATATTATTGTTTATTATATATACTAGCAAATATATGCTCCCTGCGGTAAGATATTTCGTCAGAAATTAACGCTAATCCGATAACCGATGGATACCCAGTTATATTTCTTGGGAGGTTAGGAATTAATTTTCTTAGTTTCCGATCAAGAATATTTTTAGTTAAAACTAAAGAAAAACAAAATTTCGACGCAAACCCAATTTTATTATCCTCCCCCATACATATAAATATTTTTGATTAAAAAAAAAAAATGGTTTGGAACCACCAACCCCATTTTTTTATTCTCCCCACTACATAGTAATATTTTCAGTTAAACAAAATGTTACCTCCCCAAATTTGTTTTACCCTCCTCCATACATAGTAGTATTTTCAGTTAAAAAAAAATTAATAAATAAATAAATGTTACCCCCGCAATTATTTTTACCATCCCATATACATGAGATTATTTTTAAAAAAATGTTACCCTCCCTCATACCTAGTTAAAAAAAATGAAGAAAAAATTAGGAGGCGCCTCGGTCATATCAAAGAACTCATGTTTAAATATGCTATTGAAAGCGCCTACGTCATATCAAATAACCAGTTTTGTTATTCTTCCAAAATGGTTACCCATTTAGTAATTGCCGAGATATGTGTAGCTTAACTTCAATTTACAACAACACCCCTTGTCTTAACAACGCAATGAAAATAAAGTATGATAATGTGAAAATATCCTCTCACAATTACGGCACTTCCGGAAGGATGAGTCAGCAATTAATACTTCCAAACTGGTCACCTATTTAGTAATGGACGGGATATGTATTGCTTAACTTTAATTTAAAACAAAACACGTTGTCTTAACAACGTAATGAAAAGAAAAAATGATAATGTGAAAAAAATCATCTCACAATGACGTCATTTCCGGAATGACCGGAAAATGAGTCAGCAATTTATTTTTCCAAAATGGTAACATATTTACTAAGAGCTGGGACATGCCTTGCTTTACTTCAATTCATAGCAAAACACATTGGCTTAACAACGTAATGAAAATAAATAATGATGATGTGAAAATATCGTCTCCAATGACGTCAATCCAGAAAGATTAGTCAACAATTAATTCTTCCAAAATGATCACCCATTTACTATGGCTGAGATATGCCTCGCTTAATTTCAATTTACAACACCCCACTTAGTCTTAACAACGTAATGAAAATAAAGAATGATAATGTGAAAAAAAATACTCTCACAATGACGTCAGTTCCGGAAGGATGCGGCAGCAATTTATTTTTCCTAAATGGTCACCCATTTACTAATGGCTGGGATATGTTTTGCTGAACTTTAATTTACAACAAAACACCTTCTCTTAACAACGTAATGAAAATATAGAATTATAATGTGAAAAAAAATCGTCTCAAAATGACGTCAGTTCCGAAAGGATGACTTTGCAATTTTAACAGTCTTTGCTATTCAAAGTATTGTTTAAAAAACACGCCGGTTTCTTAATGAAATGTATTTAATTAATCGTATGAATAATTTTTATTAAAATCACCTTATCGGAAAAATATTGTAAATCAATATGTGAATTGTATAATAGAAGTTATAAATGTATATTTGTAAATATAGATTTAATTCAATTTTAAAACGAATAAATTATGTGAATAGCAAACCCCGTCTAGTTTTTGAGCGACTTTTTGTAACAGTATATAAGGAAGTTGAAAAACTATTAGTTTTAGTAAGATTCTTGACGTGTGTTCAGTTCTAATCGCAGTCTGGTCTTGACATTTTTTTCTACTTTATTTATATGTTTACGGCGGTTTTTGTAGTACTATATATAGAGTGCTGGCAGACTAAGTAAATAGTAATATTACTCTGATGGAGTTTCGGCTTCAGACATACGGACATACAGAGGATATGTAAGCTCTATTATTATTAATATATATATATATATATATATATGTATATATATATATATATATATATATATATATATATATATATATATAGGCAATAAAAAAGAAAATAACAAAAGATATTTTTCTATGTATTCATCACCGTTTAGTCTTTATATGTAAGACTTCCTCAGGATGATAATTTTAAGAAAAAATGTCATGTAAGTATATAGAAATATTTGGTTGACATGTTTCGTTAATGAGAAGAAGTAGTAGCCACTACTGGGAGCACAGGACCAAGGTTCGGGCTGAGAGAAGTCGGTGGCAGGGAGTGAAAGTAATGGGGATGGCTGTGAGTTAAAAAGGGGAGGGTGGAAGTGTTAGTCAATTTGTCTTAGGTTGGGAGTGAAGCGAAAGGGGTGCTGATGTTTTTGTTGTGAGGAGGATTTTGAGGGGATGGGAGAGAAGATGGGAAGGTTTTTTTTGTGTTTTTGGACTGTAAGTAGTGTCATAGTTTTAGAAAAAGATTTGAAGAAATGAAGGTGATTTGAAAGTGAGCGGGGGAGGGTAAAAGTGTGAAAGAACTAGTCGAAATGGTGATATGGGTGACTCACAGTAATCCACATTCATTTCACTCCCTGCCAGCGACTTCTTACAGCCCGGTCCTTGGGTCCTGCGCTCTCAGTAGTGGCTACTACTTCTGCTCATTAACCCATCATGTCAACCCAATATTTCTATGTACTTACAATACATCCTAAGGAAGTCTTACAATAAAGAAGAAACGTTGATGAATACATTTAAAAAATCTATTGGTTTTTCCTTTTTCATTTCCCATTACGTTGGATTCCCCTCATCCTTCCTTTCTCATATATATATATATATATATATATATATATATATATATATATATATATATATATTTCAATGCAAATGTTTTTCTGTAACGATTATTGATCGGCACATATAATTACACACAGGCGATATAAGAAAAACACATTTTGTAGTGTTGTTTCTCACGCAGATTACATATGCCAGCATACATTTTATAGCGTATGTACCAGGGTTTACTTTCTTTTGAGAAATATAATTTTACTATGATTCAGTCCAAAATGTTAGCAATACAGGGTATACTCAATTCATCATCTGAGCTCACCAACAAATACTTAATCAATCAAATTGTCTATAAGTTATACATAACCTTTCTCTTTGTTGGTAGAGGAAAGAAGGCTAGCGACATAATGAGTATTATTTGGTTGGTTATACAAGACTCCGCGTCTCCTGCTTGCCAATATGCAGCGTGCACATGAATATTCAAGAAAGAAAAAAAGACGTAGTACATTGAGTAGCTTCGAATTTTGGTTTCTTAGCCATATGTCAATATTTATTTTTCAGATTACAACTCCTATTACAGTTTAATAAAATACACGCGCATACCATATGCGCGGTTGGGTATATATATATATATATATATATATATATATATATATATATATATATATATATATATATATACATTAGTCAGGGTATGTTGAAAAAAATAAAAGCTACACTAAAAATGGGATTCAAAGATCTTTGAAAACCACTATTCGTAGTGATTTTATTTCGTGAGTCGCTGTGGATTTAAATACACTATAACGGGCATTTAAATGGTTAGAAGGGCAGTCCATCGATTAAATCGCGGCATGTCTTTGAAATATCCAACATATAGTTTTCAAATGCATAATTGTATGTATGTATATATATATATATATATATATATATATATATATATATAAACATCGACTGACTATTATTTCATTTTTAAATAAAGCAAATTATCATTATTATTATTAATTTCGGAATATATATATTTTGCAACCTTGTATCTGACATGGGCACATTACTTTTGCTGTGACATGCCGCTTTTAGTAAAAAAAATAACAATTTTAGCTAACACTATATGTATTGTGTATATCTCTCCTGATGCAGGTTTTTAATAGCATATATATATATATATATATATATATATATATATATATATATATATATATATATATTGTAAATTATGAAAATATATTTGTGACAATTAAGCTCCACAGAGGCTCCCGCGTTTCATCCCCGGGAGGAATCTTCAGGCTAAAAAAGGCTTCATTTTAGCCTGAAGATTCCCCCTCCCCCGGGGATGAAACGCGGGAGCCTCTGTGTAGCTTGATTGCCATAAATATATTTTCATGACTTACTACCTAGCTCTACTTGCGTATCGAGCACTGTTGAAGTAAATACTGAAAATTGATCCATAACAAACTATATCTTCTTATGAAAGTTTTATGTGAATACCTGAAATATATATATATATATATATATATATATATATATATATATATATATATATATATATATACTGATGAAGTAACAAAAACTTAAACGACGTCATATGTAGATATAATACACTGGGGTTTCGAATCGCATGGCCATTAATGAATAGTTATATCTCTATGCTGATGAGTCCCGATTATAGATGAGGAAACATATACGTACATAGATTATACACAATAACAAATATTTATTATTTGTAGCTCCTAGAAATAACACATTTAGATGGGAACTGTAAGTGTAGTATAAACAAAGCACGACGTCGCTAGCTATAAATACATCGTTCCTTTCTTTAAGTTGAACGCTATTATGACGTCAAGCCGCCGAATAAATTGTTAACATTATTACTGTGTATTCGCTATTCAGCGGTGGCCAAGTGGCTCTAGATGTCGGAATTATAGTTATAAATTACTCGTCATCCAGGGTTTCGAAACCCATGGCCAGTAGTTAATAGTTATATACCTATGCTGATGAGTCCAAATTATAAAGGACGAAACGTACACGAACATAGATAACAAACAAAACAAATATTATGTATATATATATATATATATATATATATATATATATATATATATATATATATATATATATACTGATGATGGTAAAACAACCTAAACTGGGGTTTCGAATCGCATGACCAGTAATGAATAGTTACATATCTACGCTGATGAGTCCCGATATTTATTATTAAACGTATTCAGATATTTTTTTACGGGGAATCATTTACCTAAATGCTAAGGCGGTAATATTTATTCTTTACCAATTATGATGTCCACATCTGGGAGCGTGAGAATTTGTTATGATTTGTGTGTAACAACTAATTACGGCCAGCTTTCCACTTTGGAATAAGTATTATAGTTTTACCATAATCGCTTCTACGAGAGAAATGGAGACCCATGGTGTGATAGGCAGAACTTTACTAAAGAGAAATTAGTCATCAAAGATGACAGCTCAACAAGCGTTTGTTTACATTGGACGTAAGGAATAGTATTATGAAGTCGTTTTCGAAGAAGCCGCTGGTAATGTTTCCAACGATTAAAAGTTCACGGAATGAAACTTGGTTCATAGAAATTTAATTTATTTTGCTAAAGATGGAGAGTATAAAAAAGGTACTTGATGATTAAGACGAGGTATTGTTGTAAATGTTTTTAGTTGGTTATCTGGGATTGGAGCTTAATCCATCACCTACCATGAACACAGCGAGTCAGTCGAGAAAATCTGGCCACAATACTTCTGTGTTTAAAGAGTTTTTTTTAGGATTGAGAAGAGATCATAACCCACAAGGTAGCGTCATCGATGTTGTACTCTGTCAAGACAAGAAATAGTGCTCTGAGCATAACCTCTCAAAATAGCTAAGCCCATATCTTGTGTTCAGCCAGGTAAATGGCTTACGTTATGGGGATACTTTCTTGAGCGGTAGACTGGTCTTACCATTTTTACAGCAACATGAACAACTGATTTAATGTAAGTCTTCTATTCCTTGTCTGAGTTTAAAGCCTGTCCGAAAAGCTTCTCAAAAAGGGGCTGTTTTGGGAGAGAACACCGTTTATTTCAGTTGAGGGGGGGGGGGGTAAAGGTCCCTGCGTTGGCGGTTAAAAAGAGAAGTTTTGTTTTAGAGCGGTTAGAAGAAGCAAGTAATATGTTCCTCTATTACACAACTTTTTATCCATTGGGCCAAGTCGAAACAACGACTTACAGAAAGAGATAGAGATATAGGGTGAGGGAGAAAGAGAGAAAGAGAGAAAGAGACGGCGTCAAATATATATATATATATATATATATATATATATATATATATATATATAGATATAGATATATAGATATATAGATATATACATATATACATATATACATATATATGGGTATTTAGCACCATTTTATTTAAAGGCAAATTATTATCGCCCATCAATTAAAGTAAGCTGAATGAGTTTATGACTAATGACCAATATTCTGAACTCTGAAAACGACTTTCAGATAGCATTATTAATTACGAAAATAAAATTCCGACATATCTGTCAATTTATTAAACTTTTCATTTTGAAACTAAAAATATTATTAAGACAATTGAACACATCAGAATAGTATAATTTAGCAAGTTAATTACGGTAGTCTTCAACAACGTGTGCTTAATACCGGCTAAATAAACACAATACATATGCAAAAATTATAAAAAGAAAACAACAGATAATTGTTTATATGTTTACCAACTTTTAGTCTTTATTCTAATACTTTCTTAAGGTGACTAATTTAAAGAACACATAGAATTCACTATTTTAAAATACATGGTGCGTCTATAACGTGAAACTTATATTTTCGTTTCTTTCGTCACACGAATAAAAATTTTAAAAATGCTGTTCGTTTATGAAATAAAATAAATATGTTAGTTATGTTTTTTTTTAATATTGTATTGTGTACAACGTTTTGGTTAGAATATGGGATAAAAATTGCTATTTGGATCTACATTTAACCTTTGTTAGAGTGTATCATTAGTGCTGATTCAAGAATGTTTTGGCTGGATTATTTAAAATGAATTCAATGAGACTAGCTTGTTTAACAGTAAAATGATAATCCTTTTGTAATGTTGCATTTTACATCACATTTCAAACGTAACTTCGTAAATGAAATCGATATTAAAAAATAAACATGCATTCCAGTTTATAAACACACAAAATATTTTCGATTTACATTTTAAGATTAAAACGTGACACTACTAACCAACTCTAAACTCTTATATATTAGTATGCTTTTTACCTCTATCATTTAAAGGCTGTTCACATATACTCACTTAGAAAAAGTGCAACCTTATTGAAAGGGGGCTAAGTAAGAATTAGCAATCGTGGCAGTCTACAGTTTGACCAATTATATTTTAATCATATTAAATCGATGTTAAGTAAAAATGCGGCTCGTAGGAATATCAATATCACTCCAAAATACCCCAATCACACCCAACTTGCAACATTTTGTATGGTTCTACGATGTCAGGTTTAGTCTGCTCTAAATCATACTAAAAGTTGGACAAGATTTGAGTATGGGGCAGTTTCAAATTTCGAAGTTAAACCGTTTCGACTTACAAGTAATTTTTCATTAGGTTGTAAAACACTAACTTGGTCAGTTTTCATGATACACCAATACATCTTTAATTGTTACCCATTTTTTAGGGGCAATCATTCACATGAAATAGTTGCCAGTTATGTTTAATCACCTCTTATACCATATCTAATTTTACCACCACCACTTCAGAGTTAACAAAAAAAGGTCAGCAATTTCGGTATTGATCACAGGTTATATTATGTTAATGTGCTATTAAAACTTGACCCCCTCTGAGATAAGGAGAGAATGTTCTGCTTCTTTGGCCTACACTGTAGTGTTGCACTTAACACGATTCACATGCAGACATGTGCTAATACACTGTATATACATATTTTCAGAGGAATAGATGAATCCGGCCAACGCAGAAACCTGTATTTTATGTGAACGAGCGTTGGACGATGAAAAGACGGTGGTGGTTCGAGTAAATGAGCTGAAGGCATAAACCGTGTAAGTATCGATGACGTGTGCAAGTCCGGGTTGAAGCAGGAACTCGTGTTCACTAAACGTGTCGGTCAAAACACATCCATAAAAAGCCATTGCTATTGCCTCCAGCAAGGGTGATTCTGCTCGACCAGTGAAGAGAAGCGCTCGTGTTTCTCTGGAACCATGCGACATTATAACACATTGCGTGTCATGCGGCATT
Source organism: Sepiola atlantica (assembly GCA_963556195.1). Classification (NCBI taxonomy): domain Eukaryota; kingdom Metazoa; phylum Mollusca; class Cephalopoda; order Sepiida; family Sepiolidae; genus Sepiola; species Sepiola atlantica. Next base: position 64,206,076 of record OY744523.1, read on the forward strand.
GTTACTCTGAGAAAACACCCTAAACGAAAAAGTGACGAAAGGATTGTCTATGTGAAAACAGATGCATTTGTTAAAAGTATATTGGTCCATTGCAAAACCAGAGGGAATAGGTGGGGCACTACTGTTCAAAGCCAGATCGAATATTTTGGTGTGATCTTCACGCAGCATACAGTGTTTGCTACCAATCATGTAGCAATGCGGAATATTCCAAAATAATTCACGTCAGCTGAATCCACCAAACTACAAAAAGGTGGAATCCCAAATGGCAACGATCAGGATGAGCCATTCGAGAGTCTTTGTGAGTTCCTAGAGGAAAACGATTAATAAAAGATAAGGATCGCTAAAATTGCATGGTAGAAAATCCACGGCGTATGGAACACAATATCTCAAAGAAAAGCTGCTAAGTAGATATGATAAAACTATATTCGTGTCTGAAAGCCGTAGTGGCGTCAAAACATTGTGACATTCTTCGTGAATACTACAATTCAACTCGCGATGACCATGACGAAGCACAGAAACGAGCAATTCTCCAGACCGCAGAAAAAACTCAGCAAAATTGATATTAAGATAATAGTTGCGCCAATGGAGGATACGTATGTAACAACCGCCGAACTGAAACTATCAGCCGCATTTTATCCAATCGGGTTTGCGGTTCTTGTTGTAACATCTGTTTATTGGGAAGGATACGTCCAGAAAAGATGCTGGCATCGGACAAGCAGTCGTTCAAGCAGTTCGGACAAGAGCTGTAATTGCGCATCTACAGCGTGGTGTAGCAGTGCGAATGCACGACTTGATTGATAGTATTTTAACCATGGAATTTGATTCATTATGTCCAGAGGTACAACGTGGATCAAAGCATTGTAAAATTGGACAAAAAACGTACCTTCCATGTGATGAGAATGATCGCATCCATCACACCGGGGAAACAAGTCAGTCATGGTATACCAACAAAAAACGGCCGCCTTCAGACTTGTCGAAATGACGAAGATCGACATTATAGATTATCTCTTTTCAAAGCAGCTCAACCGTTGACTCACTGGCGTCGATTAGATACAATATGCTCTGCAAGAAAGTTGCAAATGCTAAATGTGTTCGCAACGCCAGAACGACTCCCTCAAACCGCCTATGTATGTAGATTTAATTCTCTGGAGGTTTACTACCAAGTTATGGAGTGAATGGGATGTAGCGATAAACTATCACTACAAAAAGTTGAAGGATTGAACACTCGATTACAACTTTGACACTGTCATAATTCGTAATTTTATTAACTTTCTATCAAGATTACTTTTACTTGAATTTTAGATTAAATATATTCGCACTTTTATTTTGTAATGTCTCCACTTAAACACATTATATTTATTGCGTTTTGAATTTGAACACTTTATATATACATGTATATATGTACACACATCTATATATATATATATATATATATATATATATATATATATATATATATATATATATATCATGTATTGGGGCGAAAGGAATGTAATAGCATGAAACAAGTATAAAATACGCAACTTAAAACAAAATATTACATTTTAGAATTGTACTGAAGTGCAAAGGGTAATCTCCAGTATTTTTGAAAGGTAGACTGATAGATTTTTCCAATGTGAAGGAAAACATTTCTCCTTTAAACGTCAATTGGACAGTTTTGTAATAATAAGAGCTAGTTCACGTTGCAGCGTCTTTATCACTATAGCTCGGATATATAAGTACTTGTTGCCTTACTACTATGAATGTTATTAATAAATTTGGTTACACCCCACAGAGATATATAGATGTCGTGTATAGAGTTTACATTTAAAGGCGGAAAATCTGGAGGGAGGTAATCATGACTGCAAATGGTTGAATTTGATGTAAAGTCCTATCTACCCTTCAAATTCAACAAACATGAAAAATACCTTATTTTTTTTTATGAATCAGTTTTCGTTCTTTTTCGAATAATTGCAAAGAACCATATTAAATGAACTATGATCCACATTACATTCACTTCGGCTTAGTTACCGTGTTCCATGATTTCTAATGATCCTTGAATAAGTTGGTGACCAATATACATAGGAATATATGAACACACACATAAGATATATATATATATATATATATATATATATATGTGTGTGTGTGTGTGTGTGTGTTTCATAATACATATTTAATTTATTTATCAACATACATATATATTTTGTCTTAATAAAAAAAAGTGGCTGCATAAAAGTCTACAACCGAGCTCTTAGTTCCAACGCCAGAGAAAAAGGCACCTTTGCTTTCCATCCAACGACTTAATGATTTTGACCACTGACATTATCTTAGGACGTTGACAAGGAACTATCTCTATTTAAGATTCTATAGAGTGTTAATATTTCTTGCTACGGGTAGCGAACGACACAATACTGTATACATATTTATATATATATATATATATATATATATATATATATATATATATATATATATATATATATATTAAGGGTTTTTAGACATATTTTTAAACCATTGTTTCGCAATAATATTCTATTTTTTGGATAAAAAACAATAACAATAGTGGTGTAAAATAAATAAAATTTATTTTAATCTTAGCGTTCGAGAATATAAGTTTTCTTTGTCAAAGAGTGTTTTGCTTTTCTTTTTTTTTTTTTCATCGTCTGATGGCAATGGACTTCTGGGTCAGAAAATCACATTATGTCCGTAGGCGAGGGTATTTAGACATATTTTGTAAACCATTGTTTCGCAATAGTATCATATGTTATATATATAACCATATATATATATATATATATATATATATATATATATATATATATATATATATATATATACATAAACGTAGGGATAAAATGATCTGACGTAATGAAAAAGAAAAAAGGAAATCACATTTATGTATTCATCAACGTGTTGTCTTTATTGTGATACTTCCTCATGATGAAAAATAATGCAAGAAACAATAATCATACAATTATCAAGTTTTATCTGCCCGAGGGCGGCGAGCCTCAGGCTAGACTATGAATAAAAATAAATAAATAAATATTGAGACAGGACAAATTGGCTGTGTATTATCAACAGGACTTAAGGGAATACTTCCGCTCTGCACACCCATCCACCCCTGGCTCCAAACGTTCGGTTGGACACAGTGACCCAGACAATATCTATATTTCAAAGTTAAATAAAATAAACTCATATCCAACCAACATATCCTCCTAAAAACTCCCTTAACGTTGCTTTTAAGTGTGTGTTTTATCGAATAGTTGCTATGTAGGGCACTGCGAAGAGGGTTGTAAGTATGAGACCTAAAGATCTCTGCACGAAACTATTACGAAACTTCAGGATAACCACTTATATAATGCATAGAATAAATTTAAAACCATGCTGAAAAAACATGAAAAATCCGATTCTAACTATGGTTTGGCAATAACTTAATACCTTTAATATCTAGGTGAAGTAGCAAATATTAATAAAAGAAGCTTATAAATATAAAGCAATAATATTATTATATTAGTTCTATAAACTCTACTAAGGAAAATAGTCCATAAAAATAGTTTCAAACGGCTACTAAGCCGCATTCATATAACATAGACTCTTGAAATAAGTATTATATTGTAGCACATATATACACACCATTATTTGTTATTAAAACAAAGGTAAGCAAACGTCATGTTCGTACTAGCTTTATAGATTTCGTTGTTTCAGTTTGAACACAAGTAATACCTTAATGCCGTTCGAGTAGGACGTCCAGAAAATAGAAATATTCTTAAGCACGGACGCCATATACACAAAATGAACGATACAACTGTGGAATGTAAACGGGTCCCGCTAGTATGCTAGCATATAAAAATAGATACTATAATATATTAATATACCAAATATATTTCTATAATTTATGTAATAACTTAAGATATCTTATTAAAATGTCCGGTTACAATTTGTTTTATAGAAAACAACCCGCGTTTGAGTGAATTCGCGTCGTAGACGTTCTAGCAGTTACGGAAGCGCTTGAGAGTTGCCGAAACTATTAGCCAATCAGGTTTTAGCAGGCAGCCGATAACTTATAGAAAAAAGGAATTACTGGATCAGTTGTCTAGTTTCATTTTCTGTACAGGATTAATATTGGAATCTTTCGAATGAAAAAACAAACTAACCTTTACCTTAACTTTAACCCCTACACTCTAATCCTTACTCAGAAAATGTCATGAAAAAAGTGTGGCATTTTATTTTAAATTGTTAAAAAACAGTTATTCCGTTGTTTGTTCTAAGCCTAACCTGGAAAATCGAAAATGGCAAAAAATGTTTAAAAACATTGTTTCGTTGTTTATTATATATCAAGAAAGATAATTTGTTGACACTTTTCGTTGCACAAAAAAAAACATTACAAAATATTTAGTTAACAATAGTTTTTTTGACAAACAATTAAACATCTAAGTAATAACAGTTGTTTAGCTATCGTTTGTTCGTTCTATATTTTCTTCGTTTAACTTTTGTTACTTGCTACTTTTCCTGAAGTTATTGTCTGGCAGTCTTCGCCTCGGCAACTTTCGTGACGTGAAGTCAATGAAACATGGACCGTCTCTATAAAAGTACAGACTAAATACATTTTAAAATCAGTCGAGAAGCGCATGCATACATTTTGAATATGTGTTATTATTGACCGCTCATTTATTATTTTTAATTATTTTGCTGAGAATATATTTATTCAGTAAATATAAATACATTGTATGATACGTAAACACATATTTATCAACTTCGCAGTGCTGTCCGAAATTATTAAAATAAACATAAAAAACACTGTATAACAACACTATTGTTTGACATCATGGATATAGAATTTGATATTTTTCTAGATATCTAATAAATAATAATATAGATAATGTGCGAAAATCAAACAATACCAGTTTCACTCTGAAGAAAGGAGCACTATCTCACATAAGAACGATATATTTTCGCCAAACTTATGTTACGTTTTAAGCTTGTGACATACAAGATAAAAGTTAATAATTGACCATCCTGCGATCTTTCCAGACGCCGTTTGCAAATAAGTTATTTCATACATCGAAATAGGACTTACACAAGACTAAACGGTTGAAGACAGATCGACTTTCTTCGTCTTTATCTTCGTTCAAAATCACTAACAAGTTGGTTGGGGTGAAAGAGATTGCTATTAAATCAGATCTTATCAGATAACTAGTCCTCTAAACGAACTACCGACTTCACTCACTCACTCACTCTCTCTTCTAGCCATAAGACGTCATCTGTATATATTAATTCCCAGCGGACCAGTAAGTCTAACCTTGAGTTCAGCAAGTTGACTCAGACATAACCTTTATTTCCTTTGTGTAAGAGTAAAATCAGCCACTTTTTGAATCCCACATTTAACTAGACCGTTTTTAATCACATATTCCGGTGTGTATTAGACCCTGTTTCTTATTGCACTTTTTGAATAATCCAAGTCACGGAACGAATCAATTACTGTTGCGTGTCCACCTTGTGGAATACGAGAACGGACGTTCCTAATCCTACCTTTGTTAAGCGATTGCTGTTGTACGTTCTTCATGTGCTGTTTCATATCTCAACATCGTTTTTGTAGCGTGTTCTGATTATTTACTTCCAGTTTGTCACATAATTACGGATGTTAACTTCAGCCATCCATTTTTTCAGTCGGAATTGTATGTCTTACTGTTCTTTCTAAAATAAATATATCATGGTACCTTGTATATAATTCTAAAAAGTATGCATCCATACATACACACACACATCTATACATATATTTATATATGTATATATATATATATATAGAGAGAGAGAGAGAGAGATAGAGATTATTATTATCAAACGATAATTCAATTATCCTTATTTAATTCAACATTCAAATATCAAATAGATATATATATATGTATATATATATATATCTATATAGATATTAATATATATGTATATATATGCATATTTATGTATATATATATACATGTATATGCATATATATATATATATATGTATATATATATATGTCTATATATATATGTATATATCCATACATATATATATATATATACATGTATGTATATATGTATATATATATCTATATATATGTATTTATATATATATATATATATTTGTATACATATATATACATATATATATATATATACATATATATATACATATGTATGTACATACATATGTATATATATATATATATACATACATATATATATATATATATGTATATACATACATATGTATATATATATATATATATATATATATATATATATATATACAGTTACCTGTTAAAGCATGATAACTGTAACTGTATATATATACATATATATATACATATGTATGTACATACATATGTATATATATATATATATATATACATACATATATATATATATATATATATATGTATATACATACATATGTATATATATATATATATATATATATATATATATATATATATATATATATACAGTTACCTGTTAAAGCATGATAACTGTGAAATTAGATATTCTGAAGAATGTCATGAGGGGATTGAAAATGACGAAGTATACCATGAGAGGATTGAAAATGATAAAAAATAGCATGATACATATTCATGATACATGATACATATCCATGATACATATACATGATACATAGCTATGATACCTATACATGATACATAGCTATGATACATATACATGAAAGATATCTATGATACATAACACATATGTATATATGATACATATACATGATACATACCCATGATACATAGTATATATACATGATACATGATACATATATATATGATACATATATATGATACATGATACATATCAATAGTACATACCCATGATACATCCACGACACATGATACATGATACATATCGATGATACATGATATATGATACATATCCATGATACATATACATATCCATGATACATATCAATGATAAATATCCATTATACATATACATGATACATGATACATATCCACGATACATGATACATATCCATGATACATATCTATGATACATGATACATATCCGTGATACATGATACATGTTATATATCCATGATACATGATACACATCCATGATACATGATACATGGTAAATATCCATTAGACATGATACATATCCATGATACATGATACATATACATATCCATAATAGATGTCCATGATACATATCCATTATACATATCCACGATACATGATACATGATGAATATCCATGATACATGAAACATATACATGATACGTATCCTTGATACATGATACATACCCATGATACGTATCCATGATACATGATACATGTTACATATCCATGATACATGGTACACACCCATGATACATATCCATGACACATGATACAGATCGATGATACATGATACTTATCCATGATACATGATACCTATCAATGATACATCCCCATGATACATATCTATAATAAATGATACATAATACATTACACATGATACATATCGATGATACATGATACATATCCATGATACATATACATGATACATATTCATGATACATGATACATATCTATGATACATGATACATATACATGATACATATCCATGATAGATACCCATGATACATGGTACATATACATGATACGTATACATGATACATATCCATGATACATGATACATATCTATCATACATATCTATAATACATATACATAGCCATGATACATATCCATGATACATATCCATGATACATGATACATGATACATGATACCTATCCATGATACATATACATACCCATGATACATATCCATGATGCATATTCATTATACATATCCATGACACATTATACATGATACATATACATGATACATATCTATGATACATGATACATGATACATATCCATGATACATATCCATGATACATGATACATGTTACATATCCATGATACATGATACATATCCATGATGCAGGATACATGTTACATATCCATGATACATGATACCCATTCATGATACATGATACATGATACATACCCATGATACAGATACATATACACATATACATGATGCATATATATGATGCATGATACATATCCATCATACATATCTATGATACATGATACATGTTACATATCCATGATACATGATACATATCCATTATACATATCCATAATACATGATACATATCAATGATACATGATACCTATCCATCATACATCCCCATGATACATATCTATGATACATGATACATAATGCATGATACATGATACATATCGATGATACATGATACATATCCATGATACATATCCATGATACATATTCATGATACAATTATACATATCCATGATGAATGATACATATACATGATACCTATCTATGATACATAATCATGATACATGATACATATCCATGATACATGATACCTATCTATGATACATATCCATGATACATATTCATCATACATATCTATGATACACATCGATGATACATGTTACATATACATGATACATGATACATTATACATATCCATGATAAATATCTATGTGCACCCTTGCAGAGAAAGGTAAGTATATAGTATGCGCATCAGGGTGGCGATAATTACGAATATAGTATGCGCACCAGGCCGGCTATAGGTATATACATAGTATGGGCACTGGGGTTGAAATAGGTACGAATATAGTAATGCATAGGGGTGGCGATATGTACGTATTTAGCATTCTCACCTGGGTGGCGATTTGTCCATATTTAGTATTAGCACTGAGGCAGCGATATGTACATATGTAGTAGGCACACTGGGTCGTCGATGGGTACGTATATACCATGTGCACATGGGCGGCAATAAGTACGTATACAGAACGCGCACCGGGGCGGCGATAGGTACGTATTTAGCATTCGCATTGGAGCGGCGATAGGTACGTATTTAGCATACAGGGGCGGCGATAGGTACGTGTATAGCATGTGCACATGGGCGGCAAAAAGTACTACATAGCATGTGCACCGGGCCGGGGATAGGTATGTATAAAGCCTGCGCTCCAGGGCGGCGATCGGTACGTATACAGAATGCGCACCGGGGCGGCGATAGGTACGTATATATAACGGGCACCGGGGCGGCGAAAGGTACGTATTTAGCATTCGCACCGGGGCGATGATAGGTACGTATTTAGCATTAACACCAGGGTGGCGATAGGTACGTATTTAGCATTCGCACCGGGTCGGCGATAGGTACGTATTTAGCATTCGCACCGGGTCGGCGATAGGTACGTATTTAGCATTCGCACCGGGTCGGCGATAGGTACGTATTTAGCATTCGCACCGGGTCGGCGATAGGTACGTATTTAGCATTCGCACCGGGTCGGCGATAGGTACGTATTTAGCATTCGCACCAGGGCGGCGATATGTACATATTTAGTATTTGCATTGGAACAGCGATAGATACTTATGCAGTATGCACACCGCGGCAGCGATAGGTACTGATGCAGTATGCACACCGGGACAACAATAGGTACGTATTTAGCATTCGCACTGCGGCAGCGATAGGTACGTATTTAGCATTTGCAGCGGGGCGACGATAGGTACGTATTTTGCATTCGCACCGGGGTGGCGATAGGTACTTATATTGTATCCTCATCCACGGCGGCGATAGGTACTTATATAGTATCTGCACCCAGCTGGCGATAAGTACTTATACACTATCTGCACCGGGGTTGCGATAGGTATGTATATATTATTTGCACTGGGGCGGCAGTAGGTACGAATATAGTATGCG
>OY744523.1:64220797-64223297 GCA_963556195.1 Sepiola atlantica
ACACCCTCCATTAATACCCGACCAGCTTTTAATAATTAACATTCAGCTTTTTTAAGGGGAGAAACCGAAAGAAAGAAAATTAAATTGTTTAGAATTTATAGTGACAGATCAGTTGTATATATATTTAAAATGAAATTTTCCACATTTCGGGGCCATTATATTACTTTTTTGAACTGAACATTTCTTGTTTACCATTAACACTAAGGCAGGCTTAAAAATAAACACACAAAATTTCCTAAGAAAATAGTGGCTGCCTTCCTCAAAAAGCAGCGGACTTTACTCTAATAACAAGAAATTTTTTTTAACGACCCTAAAACTGGCCCTAAAAAAATTGAATTCATATACCAACATTTTCCAAACTTTAAAGTATAAAATAAGTGTTGTATTTTTATTTTCTTCTTTTCATCAAGTTTAAAAGATAGACAAATTCTATTTAGGGGAGCGAATTAAGCGGGAGATGTTAACTTACAATCATATCAAAGTAGTAATGGTTTGTATTTGTCAATTAGAATACTGAAAAGGTATTTGTAAACATATCTTTGCTTGGCTGCCAGGTAAGGAACGAACGCTGACATGTAAACTGATGGACGGTCAGTCATATTTCATAGGTGGTTAGACGTTGATATTCTTTCTTTATGACCAATAATATTTGTAGATGTAAATAAATGAAAAAAAAATGTTCGACCCCATCCCGATTTTTGTATTACCATTCCCCATAAATAGAAATATGTTTAGTTTAAAAAATAAAAAAATTTGGGAACCCCCCCTCAATTAGGAATATTTGTAGTTAAGAAAAAAAAAATTATTTGACCGCCTCCCTCCAAATATTTTTTTTGAACGGAAGAAAAGTGTACATAAAATGAAACAATAAAAAAATCGGTACTCTTTTACTGTGCTGACTTTGACCATAACCCAAACCCTAAACTTAACCCCTACTTTGACCCTGACCCTAACCCTAACGACGAAGTCAAAGTTAGCGCGGGTCTTATAGTGTAAAAGCACCAAATAATCAATTACAGTGAACACGATTTGTTATGTAAATGGTGTGTGTGTGTGTTTGTTTAATGACCATTATTTTAAATTTAACAATTTGTTTCTAAAATCGTTTTGTTGGTTTGCATACACCTTCTGTGACTTTTCGCTGTCATTTACTGCATCGATTGCAAACAGGTGTCCCACTTGTATAATTTTTTCGTTGTTGGATTACCACTCACCACCTGGATCACTTTTCAATCAACATCTTGGATATCTTTCCTGAATCAGTTTTAAATTGTATGACTTGGATGAACTGTATAGCTTTAACAAAAAAGTATGTTTTGGGCTGATATATTTGATGTTTTACATAATTTTATGTATTTTTATATATATTTTTATATGTTTTCGGGGTTTAATTTTATTACCTGCGGTAATGTCATTGCGGTAGTGATCCTCTGAGGAGAAGAGTTTCCTTTGAAAACTCATGAGTTAAGGTACTTTGCCTGAACATTGAATTCGAATAGAATTTGATTCTCACCTTATTTTATTATTTCATTTCATATTATGCTATATATAAATAAATATATATATATATATATATATATATATATATATATATATATATATTTAACTTTACTCTAAATTAAAACACGCACGTGTTTCTCCGATGAATTCAGATGTATAAATAAGGTCAGTCTAAACATATTTTGATCTGCAAGAAGAATCGCCTCCTTTTTTCCTATTTTATTTAGTGTCTGTTCTCATTCAATGGGTGTTTTCCTTAACGTTTTTGATCAGCTGATACAATGCACCTTTAAGATTTTACGTACTACATTAATTAAACGTTTATAATTCAGCAGTGGAAAATCACCTATTCTTAAATGTGTTAATCGATCAATGTATCAACGGTTGCAATTCAATAACGACTTAAAACTGAAACCTCGATAGAAAAGTAATCATGAAAACTCAGACAACCTCGCACTCTTTTTGAACTTAAAATAAATACCTTGACCAGAATACTAGACGATTTATTCCGAGTTCAAAGACGGTTATATTCTCGCTGATATGATTGCTTTCTTAGTTGAGCCTTGAGGTGATAATTTTAAAGTCGAAAACTTTCTTCTAGAAAGCCAGTAAATGCTGGAGGCCACTTACTATTTACCGTGTCTTCTTTAATGTAACTAAGTTAGTTTTAAAAATGTTCTCTTGCTGTACATAATGCTAGAAGAAAAGATGAAATTGAATAGTAGATCATCAAAATTATTACCGATCTTCCTCACAGTGGTTTACGTACTTAAACATTATGTTCATGAGTTTACTCTGTATTATGGTTTTCATGGAAGATACTTTCTATGTTTTAATCAGATCGTCAATACATTGAACAGCAAAGAGATCGTAACTGCAGCAAGTTAAATTTGTGAAGATCTATTTTAATGAAATCTGCTCAATTGTAAATGATTATGAAAGTATTTTAAAACAGACTTCCGGGATAATTTAACAAATATAATAAAAACAAAAATTACAA
>OY744523.1:64228297-64245797 GCA_963556195.1 Sepiola atlantica
TCTTCATGGAAGTTGTGATAGGTATTTTGTACGGAAGGAGAGACATAGGAAAGAAGCTAGCAACATCTCTTCTGTGCCAAATGGGCTGCAGAGAGAAGAAGAACTGATCTTCCAAAAGATTGCGAAGCCGGTTTTGTGCCCTGCCAAAGCAAGGAAAACATCCTTCGAGCGTAACATGCCCACATATAGCAGTAGTACTACATTTTAGGGTAGATCTAAGTCTCATACACTTAGAAGATTGCGTCAGAAGTGAGGTACTTTCGGGAGCGATAGAATGATCCAACAAGTTTCTGAGCGACTTTGGCAACAATTTACTGTGTATTACTACACATATACACTTTGGTGTGGTATATATTTTTTAAGAATGTATACTTTTATACAATCCTATATCTAATTGAGCACTATATATAAGCACTGAAGTTTCATTAGATTGACATCTAGGCACTACCATACCAATACTATACACACACACACGCGCACACACACACACACACATATATATATATATATATATATATATATATATACATGTGTGTAAGAGAGAAATATATATATAGTGAGAAATAGAGGGGGGAAAGAGAGAGAGTATGTGTGTGTAATGGAGGTCGACACGTGAGAATGATCATACCATTAAGATTATTACACAAGCAATTATGCGAATCATCATGTTACTCTGTCAAGATAACCTAAAAAATCAAAAATAATTGTTGAAAAGCAGGAAGGAAACTATTCGCATTGTCGCAATTCGTCACGGGTAGAAATTTAAATTGTTTATCCATCATGTCGAATCCCCGAGTTGGATTACATATTTAATCGCTATGTAATGTTCAGTTTTCTTTTCCAGTATTATTGAAAAGTGATGTTGTGAACGACAAGTGTCTGACAGTTAAGTAATTCTGAGTCTGGTAAATATACGTTCGTGTAGATTTTCTGATAGTAAACACATTAAGTTGTCGCTTATGCCATGGTATTACTTACACTTGAGAGGACCCATATTGGATTACGAAAGTGTCAAAATAAATCGCATATATTGTCGGTATATATATATATATATATATATATATATATATATATATATATATTATATATATATAACTAAACAATATGAATTAAAAAAATTGTATGAGCACGTATAGAAAAGGTGGGATTACTAGAAAGATAATATTAAACAAACATATATTATGAGGTGTTAATATTCCAGCTTAATTTTGAGAAGACATTCTCAGAATTAAACAATAAAAATGCAGCAGTAGCTGGTAACCATATGAGAAGGGCTGCTTGTATTCTTCTGGAATGTTCATTAATTGCTTTTAAATTTATATGTACAACAATATATGTAATTTGGATAATTCGGGCTGATATTCTTATCTTGGATAATATTTCGAATAAGTAATTATCATGTGGATAAAAATGTTTGATAATTTTAATTTAGGGTATTAATTGCTACTTTTGCATTTTATTTATTTTATTTTAATGTTTTGTTTATTATTTGTAGTGAATTTTGTTGTGATTATATATATATATATATATATTTTTTTAAATTGTGATTATATTATACCGAGATCAATACTAGTGGAATCATTTCATAAGAGAAGTTTTCTGGTGTTACCAGTTTTATCATTAACTAAACCGATTATGACAATGATAACGCCTGCCAATCATACTTACGATAGTCGCAGTGATAACAGCCTTAATAAAAGCCTTAATAAAAATAAAAATAAAAATAAAGGTAAATATAAATTAAATTAGAATAAAAATAGAAATAACAAGTTTGTAAGAATATTAATAATAATAATAATAATAATAATAATAATAATAATAATAATAATAATAATAGTATTAAAAATAATAATAATAATAATAATAATAATAATAATAATAATAATAATAATAATAATAATAATACTAATAATAATAATAATAGTAATAATGATAAATATCACCATCATTACCATCTTGCTACTTGTGAAGTCATTGGGCGAAATAAGTCGACAAGTGATGGTAGGCTTTTTTGTTCTACTACCAATGACAAGGACTAAGTACCAGTTAATAATTAAGTGTTCAAGGTAGTGATCGAAGGGTTTAGTAATTGAGATTAGATTAGTCCAAGTGATATCAGTGTTAATAGCTATCCCAGTTATGGGTTTATGTTAGAATTGGTAGTATGACTGAGAGGCTATTGAGGCTGTGCATTATAGATAGTACGTAGAGATTTGATGTTATTGGTAGTTTAGAGGGGTGGTTATATATTTATAGATTCATCCCACCCCGGCCGAAATTGAGATCATCACAGCACAGACACGTGAAAAACCCCCCACGTAATAATTTGAAACACGACTTGTTGGGGTCCTACCCCCTCCCCTCTCATGTCCCATGTCACCGTTATAGACAAAGCCCCAACTCTGTCCCCCTCCCCCTCCAATGTATTTTCAATTTTCAATCTCCCGTTAAAGTTGAAGTTAAAATTTATGCCATTTGAATTCCTTCGCCCGCCCGATGAATTGGTCGCTTTTTGCACCAATGAAACAAAACTTGTTTTGTCGCAACTAATGGAATAAAATCAAAAAATATATATTTTGCTCTGAATTTTCATTGACCACTCTCGTAAACCCGGTTTCAACTTCCTTCGGATTCATACCCCCTGGATATTTGTAACAAGTTAATTATATATATATATACATATATATATATATATATATATATATATATATATATATATATATATATATATATATATATAAATATATATTCTGTGTATTAAGGCATCATTGTCTTATTTATGCCGACATTGTTTAAAATAACAGAATTTGTTTGTTTAATCATACCTTTTTTTTATTTTTTCAATTTTCCAGGTCTGTTTTGTATAAAAATTTAAAAAAAACATTATAAATGTTCCATAAGTTCCACAGGTTTCACGATGGTTTTCGATTCAAAAGTAAATAGACAAAAAAGCTGGAGAAAGAAAATAATTGTTAAAAGACGGTGGCGTAACCCACATTGAACATTTTACGCATTGTTCCAGGAAGTCATTGACGATTTAAATTTAGCAACGCTAGATTGCATCACAGAACATATCGCATTACGTAAAGCATTTTAAAATATTATCACTGGTTTCATGTGTGATGTTGTTAATTTTAGGTTGTTGTGTTGTTATGTAGATAGGTTTCAACATTTTTAATTTTTTTAAATTGGTTCTGGAATGTGTAATTTTAGTCTTATGAACTAGAATGTGTCTTAAATCAGAGGGAGGGCAATTATGTTTTTGTAGAAGTAGGTAAATTGAGCAAGAGTTCACAAGATGTGTGGTGGGGCGACGAGATAGTGTGGTGCTTGTAACACGAATGTAGCTATTAGCTTTATTATGGGAATTCCATTTTTCAAAATATAATTAACATTGGTTCTTTCTAGTAGTTTTGGACTCGGGGAGTTGTTTTTTATTACAATAGTGTTTGGTTTTTATATCTTATAGTAAATAAATAATCATAAAGAAATTTAAAGTTGGTCCAGTAGAAAAAAAAGTTATTTATAAGATGTGTGGTATTCTGCGTGTAGGATAATGTGTCTATAGACTTTAAATAACCACAACTTATTTTTTTATTTAAGACAAATATGCATTGTTGTATACTCAACATGTAGCAAACAGCACAATGAATGTACATTTATAGATATTTTGAAAGAAATGTAAGACATGGAATAGTGTAGCAACTTAAATTAACAAAAATCCCAATTGAGTGGAACTCGTCATGGCTTTTACTTTCACATAACTTTTTAAATTATAAATATAATTTAAGGATGGAGAAATAGAAAGATAGGTATCGATGAGCTGATTCTAAATATGTTACTATTAAAAAGAACGTGGTCATAGAAACATAGTTGCGTAACTTTACGTATGAAAATTAAAAAATGTGATGATTGACGTTTGAAGCTAAATTTTTAAGGAAAACACGCCAAAAAAGGCCAAACTGAAAAGTTAAGCCACCCTATTAGATAAAAGAAAGACAAAAAAAATCCAAATTGAAAATGTTATTTATTAAGAAAATGAGGAACTATTGGCTTTCTGTAATATATTAACTCTTGGGTATGTTGAAGATATAAACCTTCACATATTTTTGTCTTTGTTCCTATTAGTTTTGTATTGTTTTTTTAGCGGTGAAAGCAGATATGTCCCCTATGACATTGAAACTGTGTGGGGTTTATATATGTTTTTGTGGAAGATTAATATATATATATATATATATATATACATATATATATATATATATATATACATATATATATATATATATATATATATATATATATATATATATATATATATATATATATAATTATTGCGCTAAATAAATAATAATTCATACAGTATACATATGAATTGTTATATTGTACTGGCAGACTAAAAGAATATTTGAACATGTTATATTTAAATAATTGTTGATGAATTTGTAGATAGAAATCCTAAGCCTCCCCTCCCCTCCCCTAAAGAAAAATGAAAGTATTTTTTAAAAGAGATTATCTGATAAGAAAGAAAAACAATTATTTCAGAATTTAGTATTTTGCATATTAATTAAACGTAAAATTATCACATATTTCTGGTCAATACCTATCAGAGTAGCGTTTTTAGAGCATAGTACCATATTATTTTCAAAAGCGATATAAATTGTGTTGTTTCTTTTGTGGGCGAATAAAACACATTAATTTAACTACTAACCCTAAGTCAAGTAGGAAATAGTCACCATTCAAAAACTTCACTAGAATCTATCAATAACTTTAAGTCCATGTTGTAACCCCCCAACATTATCTAGAACGGTTACATACTTTCTTGGCCTTTTGGCTAAGAGTAAAATGTAGTATCAATGTTTGCATATTTTTGTATGTATGAGCAAATAAATATTGCAAAGCTTAGTATATGTTCTGATACTACACTTAATCTTTTCTGTCCTCGGTCTGTGAAGGAGAAATCCTTCTAGACTAAGGAGATTTTCATTTTTGTTACAATCCAGAGTTCCCCTTTTTAAAGATCTGGATGTTCCACACATTAAAAATATATTTTTTTACCTCGGTGAATAGTAAAATTCGGCAAAGGAAAATCCGGCAAATGAAAATTCGTAAATTTTGTCAAAGTAGAAAATTTTGGTAATTATGAAATACATATCGATTGAAAATAGATTTTAGACCGTTCTGCCGAAGGATATAGTTGTAAATACGTGGCTACCCTCCACCTTAACAACAAACAAACACCTTTTGTATTATCTTTTTGGTACTTGTGACGTTTACGGAGCGGACTTATTTTCAACTTTAATTTAATTTTTACGATATCTTTTGTCTATTTGAGTGTAAGGTAAAGGTACAGAATCCTTAGCAAAGCCCCTCTCTTAATGTTAAGAATGGATAATTAAATAATTTCATTATTTTAACTCACTCCGTAAACTACAAAAGTACCATTTATTCTAATTAGTATATAAAACAGTAGTGCATTAAAATTCTATTACGAGATTAAATTCAACATTATGCATTTCGGTTTATTTGGAAACAAGTCAGCCATTTTAATATAAATAAAAGAAAATAAATCTATTACTTTGTGTTCGACATTTGAAAAAAAATTGGAAGTATTTAAACTGTCGAATAGAAAGCCATTTAAATTTTCTTTAAGATTCTTACCAAATCTTCATATATAAAAATCCCCCAAAGATAATATTTAAAAACTACACACTTTAGGAGAATATAGTTGTATGAAGGGGGCAGATCCTCCAAAAAATGTTTGCTGATTTCGGGGCACCACGTGTTAAACGATGTCGTAAAATATTTAAGTTGATTTTTTCAATTAGTTCAAAATGATAATTGATGTGTCGTAGAGGCACGAATGTTTGATCAGCAGCATGAGAAATTCATTTTTTTAATCCTGGAAACAAAGCAAAATGGGAAAAATTAAGAAACATGAACACTCCGAACAAATTATTCTTAAAAAGTGGTTTAAATTTTACTAACAATTCATGTCAAATGTATGGTAAGGCAAACGTATGATAAACCATTAAACACACAGGATGTTCACCGCCACTCACTATCAACTATGCGACGTCATCGAAGTTTTACTAAGAGAAAATCATTCAGTTTCCAGTTTAACTTTGGAAACAGTAAATGTAATTTTCACATTTAAAGTTTATATTTGTTTAAATTAAAACAAAATAGAAACTTTAAAACTTAAACATATTCGTCGATATTTAAAAAAAATTATTATAAATTTAAAATCATATAGTGAAATAAAATCTTATTGAACCAATTAAAACTGTAAAAGTAAATGTGTAATGAAATAGATTAACTGTTTATATTTATTCTAATAACAATATAAATACATTACGGACAATTATTAGAAAGTTATCTGACAAGTTGTTTTCTAATATTGTTCTATTACAAATACACAACTTCTGTAACATATTAAAAATACTGGATGCAATTAATAAAATAAAATATAATAGCCATTATAATCTTCCATACCTAGTTTTCTGTTGGAAAACAAACTGTTGCTATACTGATCGCCAGATTTTTTTTTATATATATTCATTTTTTTTGATAATAATTTTATTTTTAGTAAAATGTACGTAATTTTCTTAAATTCAGTGTCTTAAATCTTTCTAATAGTTCCAGAAAAGTGATATTTAGATTTCAAAAGATAAGCAAAAAAGATATTTTGAAATTTCATAATTTACTGTATTTGAGGAAGTGTTTAGCTATAGTGAAAACATTTTTCATTTTAAAAGTTGTTTTGACCCGAATAAATATTTTTTAGATACACTTTAGTTTTTTTTTCCTTTCCAACCTAATACAATCTTATATTTAGCAATTAAATAGATAGAATAAAAATAAAGTTACAATTAATTGAGTTATGGTATGTTAATTCACTCTGAACAACTTATACATCATTTGAACATATGTAAAACTCAGAAATTAAAAGTAATGCTTAGTATTCTTAAACTTATTCTGACAATAAGTTTTTCTGACTTATTTAATATTCAATTTTTTTAAAATTCAGCACATATTCACCTGTTTTTACTTTAATCGAAAATTAAAATTCTGAAAATTTTGAACATTTTATACATCCTTAAATTATAATTGGAATATGAAATTAGTATTTAAAGGAAATGGATTATTAAATATAGCTAATAACTAAAAGTGTATTTTATTATTTGAAAATTATGATCATTAAATGGAAGAAATATCATTATTTTTTATATTTTTTCACTTTTTAATAATCGAATCCATAAAAATTGAAAAAGAGAGAATACAGTGTATTTAAAAGAAGAACAATAAAGCAGAAAAAAGAGTTACATAATAGTAAGATAATTTGGGGGGATTCTACAGGGTTAAAAGAGGAGGCATAAGTTCAAGCAACCCCATTATTTATTTTGCCTATTAACTTCATTTCTTTAACATCACTTATGAAATTTAAACTCAAAATAAATTAACAGAGCATTGTACTGTGTCACTATGTTTTTGTGTACAGTACTAAATAATGTAATAGGGTGGCCCATAAAAGAATGTTGTATTTTTATAATATTCTAAAAAAAATGTTTTTCATGAATTACATATATAAATATATTTTTAATTGCTTTTCTATTAATCGTTTCCAAATAAATGTATGTGTATACTTGATGTCTTAAGGTATTACTAAAGTATAGTAACTATGTTTTTATCGCTATGGTCAGCACGTAATAAGCTAGTAGGGCTGTACATGAAAATGTTTAATTGACTATATTCTGATTATATACTTTCACTTTTTATGAACTAAATAAGTGAAGTTATGTTTAATTGCAAGATTAAGTACGAAATTTATAATAACTTCACTTGTAAACTTAACATTGTTAATGATTGAGGTATATACATCTGTTCTTTGTCTTTATTGGCAGTACTAGATCATGTAGTAGGGCTGTCCAGAAAAGGCAAATGTTTTATTTGATCTATTCTATTAACCCATTTTTTGTTTCAAAATATGCACTTGAAGTTATTGTTGTTGATAAGTTCATGTTTAAGTTTAATTCCAATTTATTTCAATAACATTTATTGTTACTTTGACTCTATGGGCAGTAGTGAATATTGTAATAAGGCTGTCCAAAAAGGTCACTATTTTAAATAATTATATTAAATATACCTCCTTGTATGTAAATATACTCATTTAGATCTAAATTATGAAAATTCAGTTAGTTAGAATTTATTACTAGTGTCTTCATGCATATAACGAAGGAATGATTTGATTGATTTTTTTTCAGCGGATGATAAATAATAAATACATGACTTGTTAACGTATGAATTAAATGCTTTCATTATTATGATGTCATAATGATTATTGGTCCAACTCAATTATCAATTGATACTAATATTTCCACCTACTAAAAGTATAGGTGACTCAAGATAAACCTGGTCACTGATACATTTGGGTCTTGTTTTGTTGTCCCTTTTGAAATTATAATAAAATATACATTTACGTTCTGAAACTGCAATGCTATAAAATAGTTGACAAGACTGAGAAGAAGTGTAAAATGTACGTGGCAAGTGGAATTAACTTTTAACATATTAAAGATGTAATTATGATTCGAAGTAAAAAGAATAATGAAACATGAACTACATTTAAATTGGCTTGAAGGTTCATTAAAAATGTGACGAATCCATGAACGATTGCTCTTTACCACATTACCTGATGTTGAATGTATTCTGTATTGACTCTTCTAAGCTATGACATATGCCTGTATATAACAATGTACCATACTGCACAGGACAATGAATTTTGATTTATTTGTGTTACATACAAATCACATGTATTTTTTTATTTTGATAAAAAATAAACCGAACATTGACATAGTTTACTTCCATTAAACTCTTCCTAATATTTTACTCTTACTAATTGGCAGAACAATTTTGTTCAACTTTCTATTTTTTAAACCTTTTTGCTAATTGTAGTATTTGTTTGCATTTCCTTTAAAAGAGAAATAATTGTTTTTAATTTAAAATTTCTCAAAATAAATATTTAACTTTGTTTCAAAAACAAAATTTTACAATTTAGTTATAAAGTGATCAAGTGACACAAGTTTAATGATTAAGTCACTAAATCTTTGAGTCACTAAATCAAGGCATGAATCAGTTAGCCTAACTTGTTAAATTGCCTAAGGCATCACTTTTTTCTGTTGATGTAAGGTGACTATTTTGACGGAATCTACTGGCTAATTAAAGACAAAACTATGTGTGTTCTATGTCATTCTTGTGTTAATCAAAATTCATATATCTAATAAAGATCTAAGAAAAAAAGCATTAAATAGGTCCGCCATTCTAACAAGCTTGTGATTAAATGTGATTAGGTGTGCATTAAAATGTTCAAATCTCAATTACAGATTCAATATGTTAAGAGTCAATTGCAATTGTCGTGTACTTTTCCAGGTTTATATTAAAGAATATTAATACACATGCGTCCGCATTTTTCAGTCTAGTATATATATATATATATGTATATGAGTAAGCGCATGCAAATAACTATATAGGATTTTGTTTTCTATTTCCGTTGGCGTAATTCATGTATATGCTTAGCCGTACACTCGTTTTTATAAAGATGAGAATGTGTGTTTTTTTTTCTCTACTGCAGTGCATTTAACAAAATATAACACATATTTTTAGTACACCAATCTTTAGGCTTTTTTTAATATTTTCCGAAAGTTCGATGTGCAAATATTACACGTGTTCTAGAGTGATTGCAATCTCCAAACATTTAAATACTGAAAGTCACTCTATTTTTACATACACATTTCTTATGTAAAACTACAATATTTCTTACCTAAATCTCCATCTTTTTTTATCTTTTTCTCTTTTTTATCTGTTTATCTATCTCTATATAGAGAGACTGGAAATTACACAGGGAGGCGCGATGGAGAATGTGGGAGCATTCTACTCAAATGTGTACGTTACATTCCCGGTGAGGTAAAATTAAACTAAATTAGAAGAGATTTATGAAAAGCATATAACCCTTATGAGAGCAGTATTCCTATAACATAACATTAACTGTATCATTCCGAACTTGTTAGGTTACTTATGCCGGCAAAAGGCACACGAAAAAGACCGGAAATTATAGTTGTGTTAACGTTGCCAACATTTATGAGAAAAGAAAGGTGTATATAAACATTGGTCTACGTGTTTATTTATTTAATATATGTCAATATTCTTTTATACAAAAATGTGCATGTTTAACATTCACGTTTTTTTTTTGTTTTTCTTTTTTAATTCTGTCGAAATATGGCTTAACGTTAAAGAAAAATTATTAAATGTTTTCATAATTAAATGATCGTTCGATGTAGTAACGGCATCTTATAATATTCGCGAGGTTTCAGATTATTTGCTGTGTCAAGTGTTTCTCTCCGTGGAAAAACACAACTCATTTCTGCAATCGAATTCATACATACTTCCTTGAACATAGATCCATTATGTTATTTCGTTTGCTGGTAATTGATTCGATTTCATTAAACACAAATAATAAATAAACGGAAAAATAAAACATTATTTTCTTAGATCAGATTAACCTTAGCTTTAAAACGTAAAACAAACAAGTCAATGAACAACGAACGATCACTTTATTATTGCTTTTTAAAGACTTATCAATGCATTCATAATCTTATAGGGAAATTTAGCTAATGGATATTTCGGCTTTTCTTATGAAAGTTGTCTACATAACCCAATTATTCAAGGTTATCATTTTCTCTGTAAATAATTTGAATCAGAATCTATTGCAGTAA
The DNA here is from genome assembly GCA_963556195.1 of Sepiola atlantica. NCBI lineage: Eukaryota > Metazoa > Mollusca > Cephalopoda > Sepiida > Sepiolidae > Sepiola > Sepiola atlantica. The sequence continues at coordinate 64,239,064 of OY744523.1, forward strand.
AAGATAAAAAAATACGAGAGACGTTCCATAAGTAATGCCCCTGACCCATTTCCCATAGCAGTAGATCAATGAAACTTGGCATAGTAATTAGTCTTTATCTACATAAGAACAACTCAGAGGTATGCATTTCTCCCACCGTTTGATTAAGCTCTTGACACCGTTTTTGTAGAACACCTCATGTTGGTCCTCCAACCACGTCGTAACTTCAAAAATCAAGGCTGCAGCATCTGGGAAACGCTTTTCTTTCAAAAACAACTTCATGGCTGGTAAGAGATGAATGTCATGAGAGTAAGTAGGATAAGGGAGGGTTTCATAGCCACACGCCCGTGCTTCTGATCTGGTGACATGCTATTTCTTGACCCGAGCGTTGTCCTGCAGAGGAACATATATTTGCTAAGCTTGCCCCGCCTCTTGATTTTGATAGTTTCTCTTAATTTCATCAAAAGTGAAGCGTAATTAGCTCCTGTCATTGTGTTTTTTTACCAAGAAATCTGTCATCACTACTCCGTCTTGGACCCAAAAGACTGTGAGCATTACCTTGCCAGCAGAGGGGTGCACCTCTACCTTCTTTGGAGGTGGTAAGTCCAAGTGCTTCCACTGCATTGACTGGGCTTTGGTCTCTGGGCTATAGTGATGGACCACAGTTTTATCCTGTGCAATCAGTCTTTTGAAAAACTTTAACTCATCTTATTGCACATCTCTAAATTCATCCCCGATCACTACACGCGATCTTGCTTCTGGAAAGGTGTGAGTAACCTGGGAATCCATCTTGCAGACACCGTATACATATGCAAATAGTCATGGATGATAGTTTCCACAAACCCTGTACTAATCCTGACCTCTTGGCCTATTTGGCGAATAGTAATGCGTCGATCTTCCAAAATGGCAGCCTGCACTTGACGGACAGAGACATTACTTATTGAACGCCTTCGTATATATTTCAACTTTTCATACAGATACGTCATTCATGTAAGGTGGGCATAGATATTGATTCATTCAAAACACAATTGTATTGGCAGAAAAATAAGATGTGGTTATGTTGAAGATACATTATTCTGAAAGTATCAGCTTATTATATCGATGAGTGGTAATTCTTGCAGACACGTGATCACGTGCAGATATTTCTTAATGCATTTATCGTCCGTTTAATAAGGATATATGCAATAACAAACTCACGGAAGAAATACATCAAACCCAGTTATGTTACTACAAGAAACGTAAAAAATCTTTTCATGGATAAGCACAACGCATTTAGAATTTTAGCATTAATATGTAAGAAATCACTTCATAAGTTCCAAACCTGAAAAATAGATATGCACACTAATTAATGTGATGTTTATACATTACTACCGTTCAAATAGAACGTGCAAAAATGTGATTCTAATCGGATCATTAGTTTGAAAATTGAAGTGTGTTCGGCTAAGCTTCTGTTGAAAATGTTCAAAACAGTAGACAAATCTGGACTTATTTAATATTGATAAAAAATTGTTTTCTGATGCGAAGAATACTGTTCAAGCTGAGCAATAGCTTGATAAGTGTGATTCAGTATCAGCTCCGTCCGAAACGCCGGTTAAAGTGTAGTACGCTGAGTTTAAACGTGGTCGAAAACACACAAATATTACCGAACGGTTAGGTCGCTCAAATTCGACAGTTTTCCTGAAAAACATGAAAAATGGCAAAGTCAGTCCATACCAATGAGAATAGATAGTGAACCTTTGATGAATTTATTTTTGATGTTTCCTTGATCGGCTGTTGTTTAGAGTTAGTGGCATTCAGAGATTTGAAATACTATCATAATATTCATCATATTTTAACTGAAAATGTATCCATCTCATTAACCGTTTTCCCCGAGTTGTGTTGTACTTTGATAAGTGATGACTCATACGTACAAACAAATATGTACCCATGCATTCTATGTCTTAGTAGCAAACTCATCTTACTAGATCGATGAGTAATCAGATACAACTATTTAAATCCAACTCCGACACAATTATTGACGCTATATTGAATGCCTCTAAGAAATCTCTTTTCCAAAATATATCTTTTCGAGACTTCTAATATCTAATCCAAGTATCTGTAAAACATGTCATAATACGGTAGTATAATTTGCCTACTAATTACATGCTACAGGACATACACATGTGTAATGTCGGCTGCTAATATTTTACAACAAAATATGTAATAATTAAAAATGAATCAATTACAGATGATATTTTGGTTATTTAGTTAAAATAGATTTCATATCCGGACGTCGTCGTGAATTCGGCGATTAGTCATTAACTGATTACAATATAATAAATGTATTTGAATTTGTGAGCTCTAAAACATTCATATACCGGTAAGTAATAAAGTGAGAGTGAGCAAGTCGCTTAAAAAGAGTGAAAAGGCTGGTAAGCCAGAATTGGATCAAGCGATGAAACGTACTTGGGGAAAAGCACGTGGAGGAAGGAAAAGTCCCGTTCTTATCTCTTGCTCATTCTTGGCTTCTCATCTTTTCCCCACATTATACTCTGTTATATACTTCACCGATCACTCCCCAGCCTATCAATTCCACTAAATGTTCCCAACTCTCTCTTTGCTTGACATCCTCTCCCCGTCTTGGGCCGATTTGCTTATACAGCAAAGCTTCGTTTTTTTCCCCATATAAGCTCAGTTACACGCAAATGTTAGTGTCGTAGTAATCGTCCAAAACGTGTTGGTTCGGTTTTAGTGATGTCTCAGTGTCTCTTTTTACTTGGCTGTTTTCAGGCGTATTCCCTATTCTATATACTAAATATTATATATATATATATATATATATATATATATATATATATATATATATATATATATATAATGAGCGAGAGAATATGAGAAAAGCCTAACATATATTGTAACATTCGTTTACAAAAGGTTTCCAGATGATCCGGGAACATTCAATCACATAAATCTGTCATCGGTAATCACCTGATCGATATAAATACTTGTTCTAGCAATTATTCCGATGGGTAGTTTTAAATTGAAAACAGTTATAGGTCGGACTATTATTTAAATATAAATTAAGCCGTGGTTGCGTGGAAGGATATTTTGATAAGTCACAGATTTGAAGCGTTGGCGGAATGACACTAATAACGAGGATATGTTTATAAAATATTTAGAAAATTATCAAAATATCCTTCCATGCAACCACGTGACACACAGCCATATCAACACTTTTCGTCCTAACATCTAGACGGATTTTCAACTTGGCTGCGATAAGTATGTCTCAACCAAGAAAAAAAAAAGAAGAAATATTCCTATGAAGATTGTATATATTACCGAAAAGACTCAAGTTTATAGAAAAAAATGTTTTTAAGATGAATAAATAATTCATTTTTAAAAACAAATAATTTGCGTTGTGCAAGGTTTTCTAAATAGTTTATTAAAAAATATCCTCGTTATTATATATATATATATATATATATATATATATATATATATATATATATATATATATATATATATATATATCCAGGTAGTATAAAAATTCACAGGGCAGAAATCCAAAGGTAATAAAATCGGGCTTATAAAATAGTACTCAATAAAAATATAAAGCTGTATTATGAATAGTTTTTTTATTCAAACATGTACAAAGTCTGCTACACTTGCATGTCGATGTTATCGATCTACAACTATCAAGAGCGTAGGTCTCATCAGGCAGAAAGTTTTTTTGTGATCTAAACCGGTCGGTGAACTCCAGGAAGAATGGAGCTTAGCGAAAAGAAGGAGGAATAATAGTCATGTAACCAATTTTTTTAAAAAGTAAGTAACAACCAGCACCTACTATACACCCCACTGATAACTGTAAGTGCCAGAATCTAGAGAATGCCCTTTAAATGCTTATTGCATACAAAGTAACGTTATCTATGCATGTACTGTAAAACGATTCCCCCATAACACTATGGTGCAAACCAATTCCAATACACAAATTCCCCACTCACCATGCATCCCTCCCCTTCTACAACTCCCTGTAGCAAACGAAACCCTAAATAACACCTCTCACACTAACCAACAACCCCCACTAACTAATAATGGTTCCGATCTCACCCCTCAAAATATCTCATCTTCTCCAACTAACAATCGTGACTTAAATTTGACCCAGAACTGGAGCATACACACCCTAAACATTCCCGATACTAGAAATAACATTAATACTACAACAACGACCCCTTACAAATTCCACACTTATATTGGGTAAGCGCCTTCCCCATTAAGACCCGAATCGCAAACCATATCTACTCTTCCAAACACAATAATAATAACACCACTAGCACCTCTCTTTATCTAATCTAATAAAAAAACTTTTAAATTAATAACACACCCTACCCCATACGTTAGACTATATTAAAAAGATCTAATTCTTACACTCCAGGATACACTTTCTGCCAGCTATGTACACTGGAAACATTTATGATAGCCACATCACCTAAAAGCTTAAACATTATTAATTCTAAAAATGAGCTTATCTCAAATTGCAGGCACAAACGAAAATGTAAATACATACATTTCATTACCCCCTCTGACACCCCTCCTCCCAACTAACACCCCCTTTTTCTAGCTTTAAACTTATCTTTAAACTCTAAAATTTGTTAATTTGTAAATCTTTATTCCTTACCTCCTCCAACCTCACAAATAACCATCCCCAAAACATAACATATACTCCCTAGCACTCCTAATAACTATATTTACCCATAGCATTTATTGTATTTAGAAAACTAACATTACTCTCCTTACACCCTACCGACCTTTATCCGCCATACCTGCAATGCTATTACTCTTACTCTACACTATAACCCCTTTTTACCTTTCATTTTCTTCCTTTCTATTTGCCTACCCCCGCATACTGTTCCATTCCTTTCATGCTCTTTATTTTATCTCCCTTATATCCACTACATCGACCCTGTATATGCATCTACCCACCGACTATACATTCTTCGTAGTTTTTCATTTATCCCTCCTTTAACTTCCCTACTAAGTTACCCCCTCAATTGACCCATTTGATTCCCCTATTGAGCTATTCATAACCTTAACGCACTAGCGATACACTTACATCTTACATGATTCAACCAAACCCTAATCTGGAATACTCATAACTGGTATCAATTATTACACGTGATCTAAAATTTTCGATCCCCAAATTGATCCCCCACCCTAAACTTTAATTTGATCAAGTGAGACAGGCTAAATGTCTAACTTTACATTGAGCTTGTCTCACATATTTAGTTTTTATCTGATTGTTTTATTTAATTTTTCAGCTTTGCTTCTGGGCTAGTCTTTTTTTAATCATAATATTAACCAACTAGGAATCCATTTTAAAATCTGTAGCACTTTTGAATCTTTTAAATATATAACACTATATCTCTGCCCGGCTTAGTACTTTTTCATAATTTAAACTAATTATTCCCATTCTTTGACAATCTTTTTCTCTGCCACAGGACACTTTTTTTACTTCAATTTCGAAATTATTATTGTCTCTCTCCCTAAATCCGTCTTTAATTACGGCCCCCTCCGCCTTTTTCTTCCTTCCAAAATTATAAATACACTCAATTGTCCTAAATCGACCTAATCTCTAAACCACGGCCAATCTCTACTGGCACGGAGCTTAGAATATGCCAAAAATAACTTTATCACCAGAACCCCCTCTTACTCACCCTACTCCCTTTTCCATCAGCTCACATGGCTTTTTTCAATCCCTCCTACCATTTGCTCCAACTAAACCTTTCCTCCCCACCTCCTTATTCGACCTTGATTTTAACTTAGGCCTTTTTCTCAGAACTACTTCAATTTTCCATTGCCAACGTCATTCACTTACGATTCTCTTCTCGGCCGAGGAAGCTTTTTTCTAAAGTGCCAGATATCTTCATTTTAATTCCGTTTAAGTACGTTCTATCTACGATTGGAACTAAATTTTCACCATTGGACATACTTCTTTTTGAAAGCCTTCCTGTGATGCCTCTACGAAACTTTTTCTTCTCCACTGAAACCTTCTTCCATTGGACACGTTAACGGCGGACAATTACCACTTGGACAACCCCAATATCTTTTTACTCGAATTTTTTTTCACCCATCTCTTTCTTAATATTTTTTTAAATGTTGAACTTTGGCTTCTCTATTGCCAACTTATCTATCTGTATAATTTCTCTGATGAAAAGATCTCGATCTTTGAACAGCCTTAGCTTAAAGAAAAGAAGAATAAACACAATGTTATTACAGAATATACCTTGCATTGAACATTTGAAGTTTGAAATAAATTTGGACATTCATGCATGTTTATCACTCCTCGCCCATCTATCTTTATATATATATATATATATATATATATATATATATATATATATATATATATATATATATATATATATAGATAGATATACCGTATTCACAGATATATATTTCGCTTCATGACGACGATTCAGTGCAGCTAGAGAAGGTTGACGGTTGCTTTGTGTGTAGCGACACGTAATGACAATTTGGATGTGGCAAGTTCTCATCCAGTTCGCTCCCCAGAAACACAATCACTTAGGACGTTGGTAACCTTCACGTGGCCCCTCGCGTAAGTAACCTATGTCTTTCTAGAAAATAAACCAAGTAGAAAGGTATCAGTGAAACCAACGGCAAGAATAGAATCATCTGATTAATACGAAATTAATAAATGAGCAGCAAGAAACGGTTGTGAATCTTCAACTATGATTCCCAACCGCATCGCATTTTATGCT
>OY744523.1:64250797-64268297 GCA_963556195.1 Sepiola atlantica
AATGGAAACGTGTGCTCTGCTAGAGATTAAAAAGGACAACTGAAGACGATTTAGGGAATGGAACTACAAACCAAGAACATATGAGGGCGCTAAGCGAACAAGACAGCTATAAATATGTGAGAGTGATGGAAGCACACAAAATCAAATACACAGAAATTAAAGAGAACATTGGAAAAAATATCTGAGAAGAACAAGAAAGCACTTAGAAACAAGATTATATAGCAGAAACTTAATCAAATGAATGAATACCTGGGCAGTATCACTAATAAGATACTCTTGACTATTCATACGCTGAACTAAAGAAGAACTCAGTCACCTTGACCAGAGAACTAGAAAATTAATAACCATGCCCAACGCAATACATCCAAAAGACGATGCAGAAATACTCTACGTGAAGAGTAACGAAAGGGGGGTAGGACTGGTAAGTATAGAAGTATGTGTAGACAACACTAACAAAGAGCTAGAGGAATACACGAAGCAGAACACAGAAATACTGATCTCCGCAGCAAGAGACACTGTCCCAACGAACAACGCAGGAAGCACCAAAACTGGGCACACGCAGACAAGAAAAGAAAAGTGAAAACAAAAAAAAACTACATAGGCGTTTATGAGAATGACAAGAGAAGAGACGCACGAAAATAGTTGAGCATGGCTGAGAAAATGACACCTGAACAGAGAAACGCAATCCCTACTACGGTTGTACAAACTATATTAAAGCTAAAATACGTAAAACCTACGAAAACAGTAAATGCAGAGTGTGCGGACAAAGAGACAGAACAGTAAATCACATGTAAGTGAATTCCAAAAACTGGCCCAGAAAAGAATACAAAAAACAGCATGACTGTGTGGGGAAAACAAAACACTGAAAGCTATGCAAATAAATGCATTTCGAACACTCTGACAAATTGTGCAAACTTAAACCAGAAACAGTAGTCGATCACGTAACACATAAAACTCTCCGGAATATGGAAGCACAAACAGATAAACTCATACACGCATATAGACCGGATGTAATAATAGAAAGAAAGAAAAATCCTGCACAATCGTAGATGTTGCCGTCCAAGCTCAACACAAGTTGAAGACCAAAGAGACAGAAAAACGAAGTAAATACACAGAACTTGCCAGATAATTGAAAGGGATATGGAGTATTAAGAAAGTAAATAAACTATTAATAATCGTAGGAACACTAGAAACAGTTCTGAAGAACTTGGCAAAACACAAGGAGAAATTGAAATGAAAGTAAAAAATGAGACAATACAACGAACGCAAATGACTAATCAGCTGACATCTAAAGGACATCCTTGAATGCGGAAACATTTCCACATAAGCTAATAAGACATGCAAGTTACACAAGGAAAAAAACAAAATCACATAAAACAAGGAACAGCAACTACCAACAATTTAATAAACTACGCCCCCTTCCTTCCAAAAATGATGGCACCAGCCCCGACTTATATCACACACACAATCCGGGTCAGGGAGGATAGAAACACCTAAGAGAGATAGAACTAACTACCCCTCCGCTGGAAGATTGCGGAGAGCAGTGGGACATTAGGGAGATTTATTGTCATCCAACTCCTCGAGAAGGTCAATGGTCGTTACCAACGAGAATTCGGTGGTAAGCGTCTGCTGTGATAAAGCACATTCATTTGCAGTAGTTATTGAAAGAGGTGGAGAGCACTGGAAATTTTGGGAGAACTCCTTGTAAGTATATACTATTATTACTACTACTACTAATACTACTACTACTAATAATAATAATAACAATAATAATAATAAGAAGAATAATGATGATAATAATAGTATAAAATAATTATTACTTATGTGGCAGATTTGAAAACTATATCTTGTAATGGAATTTGTAAACGACCAAGTTTTAAACAGCATGGAAGCAGTCCTGCGGTAATGTATTCGAAATACAGGAAGCTATCGTTAAGCAGATGTGCCCATAAAGATTCCGCTTGACACTGGGTACAGGAGAAAGGAATGTATTTGTCCATGTAGTAGAAAATATAATATCTAAAAAAAAACAAATCAAATTGTATTATTTTCTAAATAAATAATTCCTATGATACAAAGAAAAGCTTTTGACATCCCGTACATATAGTAAAATGCAAAGACTCAAGTGTTCCTTATTTGCTAATTTATTTTAAATATTTTTTTATGAATTAGTATGTAATATAGACTTATAATTTACATTGTAATATTTTCTAAAATATACACAATAGTGTTGTTATGAGTTAAGCGTCTAACCTCGCACTGATGTTGGGAACAAATACTACACTTTGGTTTTATCCAAACCGCTAAGGAACTCTATTTTTCATGACTAGCTATGTTAAATGACTCAAAATAAACCTGATTTAATCTATTATTATATGTTCTTTTAATAGGGGTAAGTAGTGTACTATCGTTACTGATGTTATATGACCGTCCTACAAGGAAGTATCTCTTTTTTAAGGGATTTAAGGGAACTCTCCAAGATATTAGATCTTGCATTGAGAGAGTGGGTAATATAGTATATGTTCTGTTTTAATGACACAATCTTCCTAGAGATTACTTTCTCCTTTGACTTTTTTTGGGGGTAGGAGTGCAGTATCTTCTGTTTTGTTGGAGGTGATCTTCCCATATATTATATTTTGTTTGATCTTAAATAGTCCTATCTCGTCTATTTTTCACATTTTTATTTTATATTCTATAATTCATCGTTTAGTCATTATATTTTCTATGAGAAGTACTCTATATTTGTTCGTGTGCATTTTGTAAACCAACAAATTCCTTTTATGTTACAAAATCTAATATAACTAATTCTATTGAATATATATTGCTTTTATTCTTAATATTATTCTAATATTATTGACATCTGAGTGCCGGTGTGTTGGTTTATATGGCATCACTTTTACAAATTAATATGCGTCTATTAACTTACATTCGCTCCTATAAACGTCATGCATTATAGTTGCCATGTATCTGTATTTTTACGTGCATGTATGCCTGTAGCAACCATGACTCGTAAATGTAGAAAAAATAAATTAACATCTTATTTAAAATTTGACCTATAGTACTATTTGAGTTTATTTGAATTTTGTTATAAGCTCATTATGCGTTCAGTTTCAGAAGCTTATTTTGTCGCATTCTACTTACTGCAGCCTTAAAAAAAGTTATTGACACTAAGTTGTCTAGCGATCTATGACACAGACTAAAATGTGTCTGCAAATGGTAAATACAATAATGTTTGTATAAATAAGATTGTCTACCTAATAAACAGTACTATTTATTATTGAGCATTTTTATATAAACACGTAAGGATTCTCTGAATTTTTACCATATAAATAAAAATGAATACCAAAATTATACACATTCATATATATATATATTTATATGTATTGATAGGTAGATAGATAGATAGATAGAGCTAGAGTATGGTCGAGACAAAGGGTAGTATACCTAATAGACGGACTTGCCAAATCAAGATATTAGAAGAGTACATTCTCTTTTTTGATTCATTTTACTTCCTTCGAGCTTCTCAGAAATAAAGGAAGCCCTTCCATAGAGCAATCACTTGCTCGCTATATGAGATACATATATATATTCCATGATAAATGGCAGTATACTGAAATCATATGCCCTTAATAGAATTAAGATGAAAATTCATATACACTAAATGTACAAAAGCAAGGAAATTCCACATTTTTTACACTTTGATTGTCATTAATTAAGTGTATCGTCGTGCGAGGAGATATAATGTTGGTTTTGAATACTATATTATTTTAATTTCTGGTCAGTGTATACTTGTATGGGAGAAGTATCCTCATGCCAAAAAAAACCTTGCACAGAGAGATATATGTTTTATATATGTGTCTAACATTTTATATCAAGGAAATAAATAAATACAAATATAAAATTGACAATCAAATGAAATATAAAAACAAAATTACCAAACATTTTCATGAAAAAATAAGTTAAAAGATTAAACTAAATATAACAAACATTATCTTTCATAATATAGCAAATTTGTATATATTAAAATCTAACCGGTACGTATTAAAACATTTTAGATAAGCATAAAATAAATAAATGGATGACATTACAAATTATGAGGGTCAATACAAACTCCATAAAACAAAAACAACATTTAAAAAAAACTTATACGAACAAATTTAACAAGTAGAAAATTAATACAAAAAAAGACTACAATTTCTGAAAATCAATTTTTTTTTCTGCGAGCAATATAAGCATTCAATTATAACGGGAACTTTTGCACATTTCTCATTCGTAAACGAAAAAAAAACATTTCAAAAAGGAAAGTATTTCTCTGAAACATTAAAATATATATTTTCCATCATTTTATAACAGTAATTGAAAACTGAAAATGAATAAAGAAATTTAAAAAAAAATCATATATATATATATATATATATATATATATATATATATATATATATATATACAAGGTATTAAGAAGACTGACAGCAATATAAATCATTTGATATTCCGGGGGACACCTCTTTTGTAAAAAAATACCCAACATACAGACTATTCGGGATCTATCGTTGCGAACTTCCGACAGTCGAACTTTTATTTTATTTTCCAATCATCAGTGAACGTGTGTTATGTAAGACGGTAATGAAAAAATAGATAAGTGTAAGATCTCAACTTTGATAGTTGATTTTTGTTCTTTCTAGTGTTCATCAATCAAGCAATCTACATTTTCTTCAGCCTTCTTACATTTTTATTACAATTGCCAGCAATGCTTCAAGCAAACGATAATTTGTTTATCTTAACCCGAACGTTAACCTATTTTACTTTCTCTTTCTCTCTCTCTCTCTTTCTCTCTCTCTCTCTATATATATATATATATATATATATATGGATGTATATATGCATATGTATATATATGTATATAACATATCTAATATATATACAACATATATATAATATATATAACATATATAGTATATTTAACATATATAATATATATATAATATATATATGCATGTATATATACATACACTATCTATAATATACTACATATACATACATATATATATATATATTATATATATGTATATTCGCGAAAACTACCTACCCTCGGAGCAGTAATTAATTTAGCTGCAGCTTTATCTACAGAAATACAACATATATATAATATATATAATATATATAGTATATTTAACATATATAATATATATACTATATATGCATGTATTTATATACATAGACTATCTACTATACATACATATATATATATATATATATTTATATATATATATACATATATGTATATATATATTATATATATGTATATTCGCGAAAACTACTTACCCTCGGAGCAGTAATTAATTTAGCTGCAGCCTTATCTACAGAAATACAAAGAAACAATGTCCTTTTCTATCTTGGTAATTTTAAGAAAAACAACAAAAATGTGATGCCATAGTTTTATTATATATATTCCAATAATAAGGTTTTATTTTATATAAGTAGAAACATCAGTTGTTATATTGAAGGAGTTAAAAAAAATAAAGGTGATTGTCAATAATTACTAACAGAAAGAAGAGGTGATAACACAATAGAAATAATCAACAAATAACTGTTGCCGAAGGAAATAAAGTTTATTTTTTCTACCTTCCCATGCGTGTGTGTGTTATAGTTTTACCAGAGTTTTCATCAGATTGTTATAATTCGTCCAAATGCGATCGCGTAGCTGTTCAATTTTAAAGATAGCGTGTTCCGATATCTCCGACCTTTGTATTTTTGCATTTCGAGGTGATAAAGAAACAAATAGTAATCAAATAGCTTTTTTAAGGCCTTAAAAAGTATTTTTCTGCCAAATTAAAGGGAATGCAATACCATAAACCATCATCAGAATTTATAGACAGTCAGCGAACGACTGTCAGTCATCTTTATTTTTAGTATAACGTAATATATTTAATCGAACTTTTTCATTCAAATAAAAATCAAACGCTTAAAGGAACTTTAAACACAAAAAAAATAATTAGATAGGTAGAACGTCACATTTATTGCCTTAGGGTATGGTTATCTGTTTTTCTATTGTTTTTCTCGCATCTATCGTTTTATTGGTTTTTTCTTGACAATCACCAAATTTGGAACAGCAAGTAGTAAAAAAAAAAGTATTATATATTTCTGAGTAATGTGTAATGTGTACTTTGTCTTTTTCACCATTATTATTAAAAACAGAAATATAACACCAAACTTGATGACGAATTTTAAAAATATTATTTTATTTTGTTAGTAAATAGTTTAACACCATCAGCAGCAGCAGCACTAATATCATCGTTTATGTCGGGTCATCGTTGTCAGATTTAAAAATAATAATTTTGAATGTAAACGGTGTTAATTAAATTGTTGTAATTAATATAACTGCTAATATTAGTTTTTACATGATATGAAGGGTATTATATTTATGTAAAGAAAGTTGATTAACAAAAATATAGAAATGAATTGTGCAGAATATTAATTTATTTGAGAAGGTTTATAAAATTATTTTTCAAATGAAGAATCTTGGTCAGCGTGGTTTGTAGTGTTCTGTTAGGTATATATATATATATATATATATATATATATATATATATATATATATATATATATTTATATATATATATAATGTGCTTGAATCAATTTAAATGTACAATGTAATTAAATAACATGAAATTTTTTGATATGAATACAGTCTGGATGAATGAGAATCGCTTTCTAATTAATTAATTTAGATATAATATGTATCTATATTGTAATTATGTGGTTTAGAGAAAATAGCAAGAATACCCAATTACTTGCGCAAGAATCGTATATATTTATGCAATTGACACTATACATTTTTCATTGTTCATCAATACCTTAGGTTTCTCGGAAACACTGGAAAGTCAACCCGCACAGGATTAAGTACCAAATATGAGCCGATGTAATCATAGTGTATATATATAAAGATACAGAACAGATAACACGTTAAGTCAAAAGGCGAATAAGTACTAAGATAAAAAATAGAGTAATTTTATTATTTATTAATCAAACAATTGTGTATCTAAATATAGGAAAATATAGACCCAGGTAAAAATATTAAGTTTTTTTTACTGATATGCGTCTAATCTTGATATTTCGTGTGACGGTAATTGACGACGTCGATATAAACATTCTCAATGATGACAATTGAAATTCTCCTGAATAACATTGATTTTACACTATTTTTCTGGCTCCCCAAACGGAACGTAACATGATACCTTACTTGTTTTTTTGATCTCGTGTTTACGAATGTATTCTCCAATATCAAGTTAGGGTTCAGTTATTAAAACACACATTATTTGAGACTGTTGTATTCAATGGATATATTAGTAAAGAAATACTATTTTCAAGAGACTAAAAAAAGTAACTATTCAGATGCTGGCGTGGATTTATTCGAGAAAAAGACACACGCGAATGGATATCATTTCACTTTAAACTCCCATAATAAATTGAAACATAATCCTGCTAAATATAATAAAACATTGGTCAATATTTTGTTTGTTGATCTATAGTATTGCGAAGAATTAAAAATACAAATGTCAGACAAAATGGCTTCATTTGCTCTCGAAGTTAGTGCCACCGTGTTTCTCCGAGTGCAAAGTGAAGTATGCTTAGACAATTTGATTTTTTTAGCCAATTCAGTGGCCGTTGTTGGTAGGCTTCGTCTTCCCCACATTTAAAACCAACCTGAGATCTTAATTTGCCTTTGTCTTCGGGCAGATCCACCTATCAATGTCGGTTTTCTTGATTTAATGTAATGTGTTTAGTTCTTGTTGTTTATTGTTTTACACATCTTTACTCAATTTCTGGCCAAGTATGCTTAAATATCAACAAATATTATTGTATGCGTATGTTTCAGAAATATTCTAAACAACCTAATCTTCAGCACCAACAAATTATTCATCAATGTGTTAAAAGTTTTTCTCAGGGGCGTTTCTGTGTGTGCTGTCAATTCTCCCTTTCATTCCAATTCATTGAAGTATTTTAAAATGTGTTTTTTGCTGTTTATATTGCTTCTAGATTCGTTTGTATTACTGAAGGTTTCTTCATATTTATATTTTCTTTATGACTCTGGCAAGCTTAGTTTATCTGTTCAATCTTAAGTCTGTGCATGCTGGGACGGCGAAATGTTCTATTTGGCAGATGCCTATTATCACATCCGTTTTTCTGCTGGAGCGTGTTTGTTTAGTGTGTATCCATGTCCGAGAAAATGTAACGCTTTTGATTTTCGGATACTAGCTGTTGTTTGTTCGTATACATGTTGTATGTACGCTAACACTACAGTTGCTTGCACGGTTATCAGTGAACTACTTTCTTGAATCAGTCATGTCTGTTTTATCTTCCTTTTGGGCAAGTTTCCTGAATTAAGTTAGTAGGTGTTTTCTCGTTTGGTTTATTGTTCTGAGCGTTTACATATGCTGTTAAGCTGTGGCTTGTCTACATTGGCTCTCATGTAGTTCGTTCTTATAGCGTTATTTATAGTAATGGTCAGTACCGATGTTGTTTTAATGATCAATTATTTACTTAGTGTTACTTCCTTCCAACTGCATGAAGAGGTGGCACAAAGTCGGAAAGTGGGGACCATCAAGCCAATGCCGCTACAGAAGAGGTACTCTGGCCTATTAATAATTACCTGGGTAGCCCCGTCGGCATTTTCTGGTTGGTGCGCCTCAGGCAGTAAGCAATAAAATAACTCCACCCCAAAGATGGAAGTCAAGGCCTAGGAGGGTGAACTTGCTAGGACTATCCAGGACCAATAGATTATTATTCATGCTATATATTTCAGCACAATTATTAATCGTATATGTAGATGGTTCTATTCACATTTTGCGTCATCAATGTTTCCTTGGTTCGCTGCTCTACTAATTGTGAACACAGTCGGTTTTGTTTTCTGAGATAATAATCCTCTAAGTATCGGTTCCATGTGTTTTTTTTCTTATTCTATCATCGTCCACGCAGTATGTAATATTTTTCAGTATTATTTCCTTCTAACATCGTTCAGTATGAGTATTCGATGCAATCCGCTGTTTATGGTAATTTGCTTTCTAGTCCTTTGCTCTATGTAGTTGAGTAATATGTTTGCCCAATTAATGGTAAGGCCAGATATCGTACTAGAGACACTTCTCAAGTTAAGTTTCAAGAAGCTTTCTTGTTCTGATTATGTGTCTTCATTTAATCCTATCTTTCATATATGTGGCTTTTATTCTCTCCGTTTCCAGATGGCCCGGATATGTGTAAGTAAGCGTACACCGAGTGACCTGGAAGTGACACTGAATAAGTTGTTGGTAAACGATACGAACTGACAGCCTAGGTGTTTAAAGTTCGAATCAAGTTCGTGCGACAAAAAACATTTTAACTTTGAATGCTAGCAACCTTTACGTGGCGCTTCTCGTAAGTACGCGATTTATTTCTAGAATAAATTCTGACGAGAAAGGTATTGGGAACTCCAATGCCAATATAAATTGATGTGATTCATACTATATGAATCATGTGACTTTTCAATGTCTTGATTGTCCACTTTCATAGCTTTCGTTATTTCAAGATTTTCCTTCTTCCTTTAAAGTAGTGCACATTTTTAAATTCACATTCTATTCCTATATATTCGTTAAAGATCATCTCGTTCTTATTTTGTGTTTAGCTCATTTTTCTAAATTGCACATAGTTACAGATAATGTATAGGCATACCGGTTTTTTTATTCCTTTGTGTCCGTGCATTTATGCACAGCCTTTCATCTCTTGAGTATATTGTATTATTATTGTCATTATTATTGTTAATACCATTAATAACACTATTATTATTATTATTATTATTATTATTATAATTTTTATTATTATTATTATTATTATTATTATTATTATTATTATTATTATTATTATTATCATCATTATTATTATTATTATTATTATTATTATTATTATTATTATTATTTCCTCACTACACGGTGTCACACGTGTCAGTATAAGTGCTTACACACTGAAACTACTCAGTGGTGTTTTCTTGAATCTGAGAGATAACAAATCTCCCCAAATGCCCTGAAATCTCCGCATTCCTTGACACCCGTTTAAAATAAAAACCTAGGCATGGAGTACTGTTACCATATTTAGGCCGCTGAATCATTGGATTATTAATAAGGGGCAGAAACTCATTTCTGCACCCTCTCTTTCACACACGTGATGTTGCTAGTTTCATTCTTTTCTATAAATACTATTATGGCATGTGTTCTTGAGAACTGCCTGATATATACGTGCTTCTTTTGTTCCAGCTATTTTGACTTGTTGGTCTTGTGGTCTCTCTCAATTCGCTGTTTTGGCATCTCATTGTAATACATCTTCCTATATCAGTAGCTTATTTCGAAGAACTGCAGGCTTGTGGAACTCCTTTCCTATTGACTGTGTTTTTTCCTACATATAGCCTTCCTCTTTTAAAGACAAATATAAATAGACCTCTCGTCTCTTTGCAGTAATCATATTTCATTTTTAGCTGTTTACATCAAGTGGATTCGTTTCTTGTCTGGAGCGATTTCAATAAAATTAAAATGTTCCGTTATCACAACAGATTGTCCCATTAATGTCTCAATTGAACGCCCGTTGATAGTCTCTGGAAACAGAGTGGCGATAATAATTCTCAAGGTACGAATACAATACCAGGCTTTGAGTATACGTCTGATTGCCCCCCTCTCATAGGGCTTATTATCAATCTTCACTGTTCATGGCTGTTTTTGAGGTTCTAGCGCGTGTGTGTGTGTGTGGTTTATTAAGTGGTTGAGTCAGCTTATAGGTGTTTGTCAGTTTCAGTTCCTTTGGACTCGTATGATTGTTTTGTTATAATATATAAGAATTGTTATATTATTACTATTATATTTATTATTTTGCTGAATGTCTTTATTTTACTATTCTTTATGAAACATTCTTCTATAACTCTTTAATTAAAAAAAAAAGAAAATGAAAAGAAGATAATCAAACAACTCTCTCAAGTTCCATTCAGATTGGGCTTTCATGTATTCGGAACAAACCAACCATGAGATCATTTGGGTCGTATTAATTTCCCTTTGGATATCTTTTGCAACATTTCCATACATCATGATATTCGACACACACACACTTAATAACAACAAAAGATAGGACGAGTTCATGCGAATGATGAATACGAATTATAAATTCGTATAATTATTTATAAATGTATATCTATCTTTCTCTCTCTATCTCTCTCTCTCTCTTTCTCTCTCTCTCTCTCTCTCTCTCTATATATATATATATATATATATATATATATATATATATATATATATATATATATATATATATATCAAGCAACGTTGGGTGTGAACAATAATAGACAGGTGACCATTTTGGAATGTCAGTCGCTGTACGTAAACACATCACTATGGGAAAATAGCGTCGTCAGCCTGCAGTGTCTAACGTAGTGACTATGCCCGAACACGATTAGTTATTTAAATGCCCCCGAGAAATTAAATCAAATTCATTAGAATGTGTGTGTGTTTTAAATAGTAAGTTTTAACTCAATTATTATTTTAATTAAACAATTTGATTCAATAAAATTGTTACAAGCAACATTTTAAAAAACTAGTATTTTTCAAATTGTAAAAAAGTGTACCTATAATAAAACAATAAAAACATCGGTACTCTTTTACTGTAGGACCTACGCTGACTTTGACCATGACCCTAACCCTAACTTTAAACCCTAACCGTAACCCCTACTTTGATCCTTACGCTAACGATGGGGTCAAAGTTAGCGCGGGTCTCACAGTGAAAAAGCACCAAAAAATCAAATACAGTGAACACGATTAGTTAAGTAAATGCTCTCGCAAAGAAAATTTACCTAAATTAAATTCATTAGAATGTGTGTGGTGTGTGTGTGTGTGTGTCGGGGTTGTTAAATTACCTTTTTTTAATTAAACAATTAGATTCTAAAATTAGTTATATAGTTTTCCAGTACAATATGTTTGTTTTTTTGTTGACAGAAGAGAACAAAAATCACATCTGGTATTTTAATAAACAAAACACGGAATAATATAAACAGTTTGTAAATAAAAGCTTAACAGCGAAAAAGGTAAAAACTAAATCTTAAACTCAGTTAAGGTTGTGAAAAGATGATAATATTGGATGTTTTTTTAAAATCGGAAAAGAAGGTGTACCTAAAATAAAACTATTGAAAAACCAAATGCAGCAAACGCGAATAGTTTTGTTAATGCTATCGGAAAAAAGTGTACCTAAACTAAATTCATTATGATGTGTTTGTTCGTTTTTTTAAATAGTAATTTTTAAATCAATTATTATTTTAATTAAAGAATTTGATTCAATACATTTGTGTATTAAAACATAATGGCTAATAAGATTAAGAAAATAAACAAACTCAAAACGTTTTAATAAAATAAATTAGAGTTAAAGTAACACGGTTACATGCCAGTGTGTTGTTTACATTTGAAATAACGCGCCCGTTCAGAGGGAGGTAACCGTTTTAATGGATTAACGCACGCTGTTCAATCAGTTGGACGTAGATAAAATAACTACGTAACTAATTTCATGAATCCGATAACATCAGGATATATTACACACCGATGATGCCAAGTTTTTGGCGAAATATCTGTATCACTTTAAACTAACAAAAAAAAATGCTCGTTCATAAAAAAGAAAAAAATCGGTTTCGATTTATTATTTTTCTTTAAAAAAAAATTGATATCGCATCTTTAATGCTTCAAAAGGTATTTATTTTACCTATTTCTTATTAAATTTAACAATAGATGCTTCTTAAAAAAATATGAACCTTAAAACACTTATACAAATCACGTGCGCATTCACGTTCTCATATTTGAAAGTGGGGAAACAACAGCTAACCCCTTTGGCCCGGCTGGAACATCAAAAGCCGGTAGGGAAAAAATACAAATCCGATAACATCAGGATATATTACACACCGATGATGCCAAATTTTTGGCGAAATATCTGTATCACTTTAAACTAACAAAAAAAATGCTAGCTTATAATAAAAAAAAATAAAAAAAAATCGGTTTCGATTTATTATTTTTCTTTTAAAAAAAAATTGATATCGCATCTTTAATGCTTAAAAAGGTATTTATTTTACCTATTTCTTATTAAATATATATATATATATATTTATATATATATATATATATATATATATATAAATAATAAAATAACTAATTATAATTTATAAGTAAGATTATTAGCGAGCAAAATAGCGTAAATACATGTGGAAATCTGAAGAAAACAATCATGAGTGTATATTTGCGAATACTAATTTATTAGAAGTTGAAAAGCAATTGATTATGTAAATAGTAAATGCGCATTGTGTTTACGGCGGTTTTTGTAGTAGTGTATAATGAAGCTGGCGGACTTAGTAAATAGTCATACTACTGTGATGGAGTATCGCCTTCAGACAGACAGACAGACAGACAGACAGACAGACAGACAGACAGAAATACAGACGGACAGACGAGTACATAAACTCCATTATTAATAGAGTATTGTAATCAGTATTTATTTATAATTTGTTTACTTTTTTTCTTAATTTAATTACATTATTTTATATTAATCTATTCATATATTGTGTCTTCCTGATTCATCTTATATTGTGAATATTGTAAATATTCAACTAGTTATTTAATTTTCTTTACATAGGCTTCTCATAAAGTAGATTTACTGTAATATATATATATAAATTTTAAGCAAACAGATCAAAAATATATGATTCGATAAGGTAAGGTTATGTATCTAGTATTGTCTGAATATATGCTTCTTTTCTAGACAGTAGTTTGGCATGATGTTTTATTGAGAGACTTCTGTATATGATGTTGAAATCGGGCGCTGACAGAGATTATTTGTCATCTTCAGAACAATAACACAGAATGAAATATTTCAAAATATTCTTAGAAACGTTCGTACGCTATATAATTCGTTCGTTTTGAATTCTTGAAACAGTGTTCAAATGTTGTTCATGTCAATTCACATAATACCAATGATATCTATATCATAGAAAATGTATATATAATGCAGTCAAATCAGTGAAAAATCCCACTAATTGCAACACAAGGTTTTTTTGCAAAACGCATTTCTATGATGCGAAATATGAACATTTTACAATTATCGCTCTGCGTAAATTGCTTGTGCTTATGACAAAGAAATGTAAACAACCTAGTTTACATTTTGCCATTTTCTTCTAAAATTTTACATCAAATTGATTGCTGGTCATGAATGAATTTCATGTCCTCAAATAAAGTTCTAATTTATTTTGTAAAGTTTTGAGAATCGAACCGTAATTTTATGTTTTAATCGCTGGCGGACATATTGTTTTTCATGCAGCAACATATTTTTACGACATAAAAGTTTTATTAAATACAACAAAGAAAGTTTTTGACGCAAAATGAAATTTGAACATTTTTTTACAAAAAAAAGCAACAACTTGTTTAAAACAATATGAAGAGGATAAAGCAAAAACATATTGGTCGATGTTTAAAACATTCTTTAGAATATATATATATAATAGGTCAGAAGTTTAGAACAAGTTACTGAAATAAATTTGTACACTGTTGGCTTTTACTATCAAATTATTTTTTGGCATGATAAAAGTACTAGAGACATGTGTATATTTTGTAAATAAGCTATTATGTGTAGCAATATATATTAATTAGTGAATGTATTATCTTTGGGGGTCGGCCACGCTTGGTACGTCTAGCCAAAGTGGTTCATTGTCAAACGATGAAATAGCTGGCTGTAGCTGACTACATATTTATATATATATATATATATATATATATATATATATATATATATATGTATATATCTTGCTCTCTCTCTCTCTCTCGCTCTCTCTCTCTCTCTCTCTATATATATATATATATATACATATATATATATATATATATATATATATATATATATATATATATATATATATATATATATATATATATGAATATATTACGACGGGAGCGTATAATTGAGTAGATGAATTATGACATTCAGCCGTGTTATTCTCCTTTTTTTTGTTATCCTATATGCGGATCGAACAAACAGTGAAGCCTAATACTGTGGTCGCTCTTCAAAAGAATAACAATCCTTGGCATTCAGTTTCTTTGTTCGACTGTGTGCCAAAACCAGAACCACTGTCAAAGCAAAGCATTTTACTGATATCATGACGTGGCAATAGGATTGTGTGTCTATTTATTCCTACACTCTAAGATACGAGGCGCCGATCGGTACACACATCTGTTTATAAAGTAACGAAGGAGACAGAGGAAAATGAAGTCGGCACTGTTCCTGGTTCTGAGCTCTTTTAAGCCTATCGAATAGCTTACGCCTAGTCTCATCCAATCACACTCAAGCCTGACACGTTCTTGCCATCTAAGTTGAAAAAACAAAATATCCAATTCTTAAAAGACGAGAATCCGATTGACTTGCTATTGTTACAGGGTCTCGTTTATTTGTAAACGTGGAAAACGCTGATGCAGATTCAGAAAATGAAAAACATGCATTATTCGTTTAAAACACACACACACACACATATATATATATATATATATATATATATATATATATATATATATTAGATAGAAAACTTTAGATGAACTGGATAGTTAGAATTACCTACCCGAAACCATCCTCATGTATATATATATATATATATATATATATATATATATATATATACAAAAGTTTGTCAGAACAACCTAAAATGAGGATAGTTCACCCAACATATAAACGCTGACTAAACATTCAAAATAACATAGTATTCGAAACCAAATACACTTAACTGAACACTCCACTAGATCAGAGTATGTTTTGTCATGCCATACGGTAAGACCAAGAGATTAAAAGAAAGATATACAATAACATATTTAACTGGTCAATTAGTAAGAAGAAAATGAATGTTCTTAACGTTTTCGGTAATTCAACGTTTGACAGATAAATGAGATCTTTAAAAGAATATTCGAATATGTACGTATATCATAGCGAGGGCAACTGTTAGCCCCAGTAAGGACACTCTTCATTTCTCAGAACTTCAACTGGTGTAAAATTTATATATATATATATATATATATATATATATATATATATATATATATACAATATATTAATATAGATATATATATATGAATATATATATATGTATATATATATATATATATATATATACATATATATATATATATATATATATATATATATATATATTAATATGGTGATGTTAATATAACTTACCGATTATTAGGAATTTCAAAAGAGAGTTGCTTAGCGTAACGCTGTGTTATGTGAACGATTAATTTAGTTTAATGAAAATAGGGGAAAAAAGGAGTATACATTTAGACACATTCGTATAGTTTTTGGTGTTTTTACAGTGCCCAATATTTATTCCCAAAATTCTAGTTTTGTTTAACGAGTTATACATGCTTTTAAGGGAGCATAATGTGGCAAACCTAACATATTTTACAGTTCAAATTGTTCGATGATACCTTTTTTTCTAACTTACCAGTATTATAGTTTTGTCCACATCTATTTGATATTTCAGGAATATACATTTTTGTAAATGTGTTTATCTTATATTTATATATATATATATATATATATATATATATATATATATATATATATATATATATATATATAGCCACCGTAAACACGTGTGAGACGAGAGTCCTTCACACGACGAAAATAAACACTTAGGAATACTGTTTATCCCTGAAATATAAAATAGATGTTGTCTAAACTATAATACTCGTGAGTTAGAAAAAAAAGAAAACAAACATTTAGGCAAACAATATTACATAACACGGGTGTATTTGCTCGATAATACATTTTTTTCATAGTTTCCAAATCGTCCATTCAACATTCTGGTCAAATTGGTGAATGTAAGTACCATGAATGTCTTCTTTCTATTTTATGCGTGTATTTAATAATGTTTGCCTGAATAGAAATATGCTGACAAAAGTCAGGTTACTATTATATTCCAATAACCATCTTTTTTTATTTTATTATTTTTATATTTTCACATTTCCCCAAAAAACAATTCGTATGTGAGATATATTTTTTACGGCCCGTTTAATTTGTCTTGTGCCAAACAACATTTGTATGTCAACATCGTCTCTGCAACATTACAAAATCATCAGAAATATTCCCAAAGACTAAAAAGTTATTGGATTAAAGTGTCATGAAAAAACCTACACTATAAAGTGGACCATTTTTGGGTGGAACCAAACAAACAGCAAAGAAAAGAGCAAACTCACACGTGGGATATATATATATGTATATATATATGTATATATATATATAGTTATATATATATATATATATACATATATATATATATATATATATATATATATATATATATATATATATATATATATATATATATATATATATATATATATATATATATATATATATAGATATAGATATATATATATTATTGGTATAGCCAGAATTGTTCCCGGATCAGATACATTAA